>JAFIRS010001620.1:0-323270 GCA_018342105.1 Gonioctena quinquepunctata
GGACGGGGTGTGACTTTATAGAATGGCCACCTAGATCGCCTGACCCTAACAATACTAGACTTTTTATGGGAATTCTCCAAAATTATAAAAAAAACGAGACCAAGGAATAAAAAGCTGAACTCATGCAAAGAATTGAAAAACTTTTGCCGAAATTACACCACAACAAATAAGAAATATTCGGAAGAGATACGATAAAATGCCCGGAACTGAATGGAGGTTTGGTAGAGACCACAAAAGCAAAGATTTATTTTTACATTAATGTTTTTTTTTTAGTTTTATTTTTTTGCCCCAAGTTTTATTGTTGAATAAATCTAAAACTTGTTTCTGATCATTTCGTTTTCATCGGCTATGGAAGAATATACTAGAAACTTGTAAATGAATTTGTATTTGTATGTGGTCGAATATACTTATAACCTACATTTAATGAATAATTTTAAGGAAATATATTACAAACCCAAATTGGCGTGTCAGTTTTTTTTAAAGAAATCGCCTCCAACCCCAAATCGCTCACATTACCATAATTTCGCGGTGTCAACTGTAGGACGGAATGAGCTATTGATTTCCCGTTTTTCACTGTTCAAGTTCACGGGTTTCTACTTTGTATCGGCAGTGAGATTTCAAATATGTCTATAATCTAAATAAAAATTATAACCGAATACTTTGTTTCCCAAAATCAAAGTTGTTGTAACTTCGTTGTTAACTAAGATTTTTTCATAAAATTTCGATGGTTTTTATTTATAATGACTACTAATCCAGTGGTGTAGTAAAATTTTGAAAATAAAAATTGCCTCATAGACTTTTGCCGTTTTTGACAAATAAAATAAAACCATAGAGTGCCTTGGAAATAAAACTAAAGTTATGAAAATTTGTGTCGAAAAACAGTTTCTGATGCTCAATATTAGAAAAGTTTTTTTTTAGATTGATTGAAAAATGCGTATTCTACAGGGGTGGTTCCGTTTTAAATGGGTCACACTGTATATGTGAGTAATTATTGAAAATATTAAAAATTCCATTTCACGCACAGGTTTGTCCTTCTGTGGAATTTCTGTATTTAGCAACCCCCATATTCTAAATGTTTGTACTTAGTTCTATTTCGTATTGTGAATTATGGTAAATAAATATTATTATTATTATTATTGCTATTCTCCTCATGGACATAGAATATCAATTGATCCTAACACTTGCAGAAAACCTTTTTCCGCACTCAATTGGTTGACACGACGCGTAGCGAAGTTGCGTTCGGAAAAATCGATTTTTTGCACTTTTTAGGAAAATAGTTATCATCTGTTTCAATCAATTTTCTTCTTTGTGCGTCTGGTCCCCAAAATAAGGCCAATATATCACTTTCAAGGTATCTCGCGAACCCAATGAAAGTGCCGAGTCAGTCGATCCAGTACATCTCTTTCGTTTTCCCTAAATGTGTTTTCTCACATTCCAGGAAATCAACTACGACTCACCGAGGGGGGTTCCATCACCGAAAAGGGCGACAACACCGTCAGCTATTTGCTGGGATTAGATATGTTTTGAATGGTAAGCACCACTGATATTGTGTTTCAATTTGTTGGGATTAGATGGGGGATTTACTTTAAATGTTTTGTGGCAATCTCTCCAATCCATGACAAGAGATATAACATGTGTTTTCTAAATATATTAGAATCAACACAATCAATACTGTAGGTCAAACAGAGGATATATTGAATCCAATAAAAATAACTACGAATACGAGAAATTGCTTTGATTTTTTTCAATAATCCTAGAACAATATGTTTTGTAAATGACGTTAAATGCGGTTGTATATTCATTGGAAACCAACAATTTTAATGAGTAATTCAACTCAACGGATTGAATCTCTATGTAATCCATACTATTGTTACGTGTTTTTCTAGGGTCGGAAATTCTACGGCTAAAACGGTCCCTACGTGTACGTTGCTCATGACAAGTAAAGTAGAACCAGAGATTTAAGAAGATCGTAAATCAATATTAGCCGACGACCCCCATTTAACCTATCGTTCGAATATAGATGAGCAATGAAAGTGTGTGTCCCTTCAAAGATTCCCAGGTCCGGATCAAAAATGAAATAGTTTGGCATTTTAATAATAGCGGGCTCTCCATTATTTTTGGCTTCTGTTGACAGTTCTGTATTTAAATTAATTTGATAATAAAAAATATCGTAGGGTTGATTCAGAACCCTTGGTCAGGATATGTATGAATGTGTGTAAATAATAAAATTTACTTACCTGGCCACCAGACTATCAGTACCAATGGGCAATTAACGATATTATAGTGATAATGGTTAATTTACGGTTCCAAAATAAATTACCTACCAGATTTGGAAAACAAGACCGTTTTGAGAACTGACCGCTTTCCAATTTCAGAAATAGAAGGGTTAAACAACATTCAGTCTTTACCCACCTAATAATCCGTTGTGTCAGTTGTGACTATTCGATTTTTGTGATGTGAAAAATGTGGCGTCCATGGGCTCATCCAAAAATACTTGACTGGTGGTCGTAGTACCTACGTCAAAAAAATGTTACACCCTCATGAAAACAAATTATTTAAATGTTTATACTCCCTTCTGGAACATGGAATGTCCAAGGATCAAGTTGGGAAGAAAGTGCTTCTTTCAACAAAACAGGTATTTCCACAAAGGAAAAAAAATAAGTTGCCTATTTTAAAAAAGAAAGAAAAAGAAAAAAACTTGGCGCTTCAAGAAAACCAGATGTAGATATAATTCGAAAACAATAAATTCCTTTTGTATGAAGAGCAAATTTGCCAACATCGGGTATTTCAATGCAACGGCTTAAAAGGATGAAACTTATCTAGTGTTTTCAAAGAGACTTTAAAAAGTCTCTTTCACAAAACGGTTTAAAATTTAAAAACTCACTAGAGCAGAAAACTAAAATCTAAGGCCCCAAGAAATGGAGATTTGAAAAAATGTATTGGTAATAAACGAATTTAGAAATATGGTAGAACAGTGGGTAAAATTTTGGGTGAAACTTGGTTTTGATACACAAGATATTCCCGGAATTTGTTTAAACTAATGTGCCGTCTAATGAAGGAAAACGATTACGATAATCCATAGGAACCGAAAATGATTTAATACAAATGCGTTGCCTTTATCGACAAATGATGTTAAGAACTCTTCAGTCGATTATCATGATACTAGAGCCGAATTATTTGAAGACTGGTTCCAAAATAAACTCATACCAAATATTCCACCCAACAGTATTATCGTCGGAGACTAGATGAAGCACCATGTTCAAATGATACCAAAGCCACTATACAAGAATATATGTTAAATAATGAAATGTACTATGAGAAAAAGTACACAAAAAAAAGTTTCTAGTAGTTCTACGCAGTTATTTGATAAAATAGAAATATTTTTGTGATTCATTGGCTGAAAGCTTGGGACATACGGTGCTCAGACTTCCTCCTTATAACTGTATGTTCAACCCAATTGAACATATATGGCATCAGCTCAAGTCAACAGTTCGAAGAAATAATACTTCTCGAACCTCAAGTTCAACTGTGGTAGCTCTTATTCAAACAAAAAACTGCAAACATTCCTGATAGCTGCTGGGTTAAGTGTGTTTTCCATATTGAAAGGATGGAAAAGTCATATATGGATATAGAAAAAGTTCCCAAAGAAAAGTTTATCATCAATTTGAATGACGACAGTGAAACTGATCCTCGTGAGTAATTTTGTTTATAAATTCTTCTTTATCGAGAAACTGAATTTTTATAAAGTATAAAGTTTGACATTTTACATTAATTAGGTATATAATATATTATATATATAAATGAACAATTCTCAATTATATTCAGGCGGTTTTTTTAAATAATTCAACCCAATATCATTATACCCACCTATAAAACAAAATTTAATGGCTAGGGCGGGTACAACTCCGCGTAAAATCCACCGCCTGCTGTTAACTCAATTGGTTGGGGATTTACGACTTCCTTAGATTTCTAGTTCTACCTTACTATACAGGAAATATTTTTCTCATTTAACTTTGAACCTCGGAAGACAGATTTAATAGTGGTTTACTCCCCGCACTAGGGTGGGAACAAATGGATATACGGTTTGTCCAGGGGTCTGGTATTTTGACACTATTTGTTTCTTCAAAAGACTGTAGGCTTTAATTTCAATATTTGGTAGTGGACAACGGTTTCCATTATTTGAACAGAGAGACATACAAATCTGTATTTACACTACCTTTGAAACTTGTTTCGTAACTCTTCTGATTCTACACTTTATATGCCTGGAATGAAAAGTTTTTTCCACAGTGAATTCATGAGAGTTCACAAACTCTGGATTATTTATGGGCAGAACTTCAATGAACATATTTGTTTTCTTGTTTTTACATTAATACACATACAGATATATATGAATATATATATATTTATATATATAAATATATATATATATATATATATATATATATATAAATATGAAAGAGAATAATATCGTGGGGACTGTTGAAAACAAAATGGAAGGAATTTAATGGATATAACCCTCAGAGAAAAGTGCTAACCGTAGACACGTGTTTCGGGCTCTCGGCCCTCATCAGTACGGTGGAGAAGTGCAAGGATGAACAACACTTGGTAGAAAATGACAAATCAACGGAGTCAATAAACAGAAGCCAGCCGCTCATTTTTGATTTCGGTCAGCAGACCCTGAATTCCAGGGCAACAACCAACGTCACCACGGAGGCAGCTATAGCTACCTGCGTGACATCCGAGTCCAGGAATATAAATATGAAAGAGAATAATATCGAGGGGACTGTTGAAAACAAAATGGATAGAATTCAATGGACATAACCCTCAGAGAAAAGTGCTAACCGTAGACACGTGTTTCGGGCTCTCGGCCCTCATCAGTACGGTGGAGAAGTGCAAGGATGAACAACACTTGGTAGAAAACGACAAATCAACGGAGTCAACAAACAGAAGCCAGCCGCTAATTTGTGATTAGCTCTGTCTTACGCTTGGTTTTTATTATTATCATTCAAGTTCTTTCCACTAGCGTTGGGTATTCACATCTATTTTTCCAACTAGGAATAGAGCCTATTGCCAGACCGGGATTGAAATTAACACCCAAATAGTCAAGCACGCACCAAAAATATTTAAAATTTCCTTTAGCCGTTCTTAGTAACGGAGCTCTGAAAAATGATCCGTTACAATGCGATTCAGAATAATAATGGGGGAAAAAAAGTAAGAATGAGGTTAATAAATCATTATTGAAATCTATATATCATGACCCATTCATAAACTCAGCTGAAACTGATGGTTTGATCATATATTACTGCTTCAATTGAGTGAATTGTACGTAAAGGTCCCGTCTATTCTATTTCCCAGATTGTTTACAAAGTATACGAGTAATTTCATTCAACAGTTCACTGAAGAGCTGATTATAGAACAACAAATCTTTCTCTGTATAGTGCTTCATTTCTCCAGGAAAACAAAGGAGCGGTACGAAAATGTAGCCGGAACAAATTTCCAAAACAATGAATACGAGACGCTGCTCAACATGATCTAACAATACAAACATAACGAAGAGTAAAATACTAGTTTTCTAATGATACATACTTTCAATCCACTTCTATTTCCTTTCATACCGAAAGCTAAAATTAACCCGATAGCGCGGGCAGTCGGCAAGCTGGATTACAGAATCTGATTATGGATTCTGAAATTGTCATTCTAGTAATCAACAAATCATGTGTCAGAAAAAATAGGACATGTTTTCGTTGAAAAACACAAACAGCATATCCATTTTTACAGAAACCTTGAACTCTACGATCAAGAGTTCTTTATGTTTCTTTGTAATCTGACTTAAATCAACAGAAATAATTGTAACAGAAGTTGTTTACTTTCAGTTTGATTTCTAGTTTTTCGATTAACGGGAAATTTGACAGGTATTCATAGTTCCCGTGACAATGCATTATGAAATTTTTGTTGGAGCAATAAACAAAATGGCAGCTTCAAGATAGCGGATGAGATTTGTATTCAAAATTGATATGTGGGAGTTTTCAGGGTTGAAGATTATGAGTTTTTTGTCAAAATTCATAAAATCAGAATGGCGGCTCCAAGATGGCCGACGATCTCTGTGATTATGGCCCGATTCCATTCAAAATTGGCATGTGGAGGTTTTAGGCGTCGAAGATTGTGAATCATTTGAAAATATTCATAAATTCAAGATGGCGGACAAGTTTTGTAATTATGGCTTTTATTGTAATAAAAAACTTATTGTAATAAAAAACTTAGGTATATCCTTCAACGAAATTCTATTAGGTACACAGTGAACATTGAACCAACTCAGTTGTTTATATATATATATATTTATGCAATAAATTATTATTATTATTATTAGTTCCACGTGTAACTAACAAAAATGGAATCAATTCTTGGAAGTCAATTTTAACCTACTTCTGATTGTCGTATCGAAATGAAAATTGGTATCTATATGTAGTTTAGATGACAATACAATAATTAGGAGCTTACTTTTTACTATTACTATTTTGGAGCCAGTAGGTGAATAGTGGACCTGTTCAGCGGCTACTAGTAAAATATGGTGAATTCTCAGCATAATTCATAATTCAAAGATATGGCGAATGCACTGGTTCTCAGCATATTCGCCAAAATGTAGTTATCAATAACTTCCATCTCATGTGTATGAATCAGTCGAA
Organism: Gonioctena quinquepunctata; assembly: GCA_018342105.1. Lineage (NCBI taxonomy): Eukaryota > Metazoa > Arthropoda > Insecta > Coleoptera > Chrysomelidae > Gonioctena > Gonioctena quinquepunctata. The sequence continues at coordinate 6,684 of JAFIRS010001620.1, forward strand.
GAGCTTTTCTCCCGTACTCTCTTTCAGTCCTTTGTAGCAATATGGACTAGAGAGTTAAAAATAAAATAATATTTTGAAAAAACTAAAAAAAAACACGCCTATATGGCAATAAAAAATTGAAAGTTAAAAATAATAGTCATTGACAAAAAAAAATATGTAAGGTGTTCTCCATTTACTTTTCATAAAACACCTCACGCTTTTTTACCTATTTTTTTTTACTTCATTCGTATTATTTTCAACTGTTTGGTTCTTATTGCCATATATGAGTATTTTTTTAGTAATTTCAAACTATAGTTTTTTTGGTTATAATCCCAAAAAATTAATGTTAAGAATGAGCATTTCTCCACAAAAAATAAGCTCCAAACAATACAAGAAATGTGAATTTATTGAAAATCAATTTTCAACGACTTTATATGTATGTGCACATTTTAGAGAAAAAAATCCGAATAAAAGGTATGCAGCTCTCAATCAATCAAAAAGGTTTTATTGTCTGAAGAAGATGATTATCATTCTAAGGTCCTTCACAACTAAAAGAAAACAATAATTATTATTAAGTACCTAGCATTTTGAATCTCGTTATTTCCTCCATATGTATATATATATATATATATATATATATATATATATATATATATATATATATATATATATATATATATATGTGTATGTGACAGTTGTAATGTACAAACATGATTACCTTGAAAAAAGTACTGAACTATTAGAAGATCATAAATACTATGAGAAAATATCACGTAATCCTGTTAGCACAGGACAACAGAATGCTAACAAATTAGTTTCCAATCTACTTAGGAAAGAACTAATTGGTTCAACTACTGCAAAAAAATTGACTATATATAATTCTATAGCCCCAAGATTTTATGCTTTGCCCAAAATACATAAACTCACCTAGCTATGAGACCTATTGTATCCTCAGTTAATGCTCCTAATAGTCACCTAGCTAAATTTCCTACTTTAATTTTTACTATTGCCTATGATACAGATAATTATTACTATATAAAAGAGTCTTCCAATTTTAGCCAATTCATCAACAATTACTCACTCCCCGAAAACTATATCATGGTCAGTTTTGATGTTGTTTCTCTTTTGTTTCTCTGTTGTTTCTCTTTTGATGTTATCTGAGCCAGTTTATCTAATAAATGGAACACTATAAATAACCATTCTAATTTAACTTGGAGTGCTTCCATTCACATACTGGAATTCATTTTTGAGTCTAATTTTTTAAATTTCAACGATACTTATTACAAACAAATTTTTGGTACTCCCATGGGCTCTAATATTTCCCCAATTTCAGTTATCTATGTGTTGGATGATCTAGTTGAAGATATGTTAACCCTAATTCCTTTTAACATTCCTTTTGTTGAACGCTATGTGGATGATCTGATCCTCTCTGTACCTTACAACAAAGTAGATGAAGCGTTATTTTACTTTATTAGCTATGATATCAATCTACAATTTACCTCTGAGGAAGAAGTCAGCCAAAGCATCCCATTTGAAGACATGAGAGCATGTAGAGGATATGGAAATGTTCTTCGCACAAAGTGGATTAGGAAACCAATTTGCTCTAACAGATTCATAAGTTTCCATTCCTATCATGCTCCTAATATGAAGAAAAATCTTGTTGATGGTATGAAAAACAGAGTAGTGTGTTTATCACATCCAACATTTCATAGTGAATGTTTAAATGAATTGAAAACTATTTTAAAAGAAAATTCATACCCTTGTAAATTAATTAATAAATTATTATTCAGCACTGATCGTCAACCCAGCGTTACTATCTTTGAACCTGGAAATGTCAATATCACAAAATTTGAACCTTTTATACACAATTCTCCAATCAGAAATTCAAATTCTCAACCTCAGCCGCCAGAACCTTTTTTATATAAAACACTACCTTATGTAGAAGAATTAAGTTCCAAAATGACAAACGTGTTCAAATTAAATAAACAACGTAATGCCAAAAAAAATATCAAAACCATTGCTAGTATATACACTAAAACTAAAGCCCCTTTAACAATTTTTGGAAAATCAAATGTCATTTATAGTATTCCTTGCCTAAACTGTGATTTAAGTTTATATTGGTCAGACGATTAGGAATTCAACAGGCCGCTCAGCATCTCATAAGAGTGATTGTAAAATAAAAAAAAACAGTTGTGCTCTAGCTGAACACAATATTAATTCTAACAATTCTAGTAACTTTAATAACCCTTCCATCTTAGCCGAAGAGAACAACTACATAAAAGGAATTTCCTTGAAATGGTCTCCATAAAAAATGAACCCAATTGCATGAACAAACGTTCTGATATTTCTAACCTAAGCGTCATCTACAATTATTTGTTGAAACTTGATTCCAACTGAATCAATCAAACGTAATAAAATTGTTTATTATGTTTTGCTTTCTTCTCCCATTCAGTACTTTTCATGGAGATTGGTATCATTCCTTTTTTTATCTCGTGTTCTGTACACGTGTTTCACCCACGACAGCTTGTCATTGACATATGACAGGTGGCATCTTCTGTCATGCATTTCCTGTCATACACCATTCCATTTTCAGTCATGCTTCAACCATGTGGTTTGTCCTGTCAAATTTTAAACTGTTTTGAATTTTGTTCTCAAACAATGTGTTTTTTTACAATTGTTCAATGTTGAATTTTATCTTCATAACCATAGTAGTGGTTCAAAGTGTTTTTCTTTCACCTGATTTCAAAAAATGTTAACCATATAATGATGATTAGTTCGCTGTCTTCACTTAACCTCTCCTTAGTAAGTTTCATCTAAAATGTGCTTGAAATTGTATTTCACAAATGTGTTTTCCTTTTTTCACATCTGTCTGTAAGCGGGTTTGGTCAATTGTTCTCATACAAAAACCCAACTGAGAATTTCTATAAGAAAATGCTCCACTTTTTGTGGAGAGTCATACAAAAACTGAACGAACAAAAAGAGGAAAGTGAGTTTTTGCACCAATTTTCCATGTGTTTTCAGGATCTGTGCAAGAATTTTACTTTTATATCTAATAATTCAACTCCAACGGTACCAAACCAACCCGTTTCACAGATTCCACCAAAAGAAAAATCTAAATACCTTCGAGAAATTTCCAATTGTTTGAATTTCCCCTGGAGCTTTCTCTAGTGTATTTTGCCGAACGAATAAAGATTAAACCCTCATTGGGGTAAACATAGTCCATCTGATGAAACCTTAGAGCAACTAGCATACAACAATCGTCAATAAAGGAAATAATCTCATAATAATTATTCAACGAAATAGTGACATAGATTATTTTATTATGAATCAGATTTGGTTCATCCACAATCAAATAGGATATTATGCAGCGATCATACATGAGCATGAGGTTAGTTACGGTACGAGCCGAAGGCGAGTGTGGTAAACCGTGTGCGAGTGTATTAATAGCCATTACATGATCGTTGCATACATTATTTTTTCTACGACCAATGAATAATGAAATAAAAACAAGAATTTCTGATAGTGTACAAGATAATTCTTCACTACTCGACATACTGAGAGATACTTTTGACGCGTTGTGATTGAATGTCGATTGAAATGAAATGTCAAACAAGTATGTAGAAACATACCACTTGATTATGCCCAAGTACATGTTTCTATAGGCCGAAAATTCATTTCATAATGAAAAGTACGTGTATTTATTGGCCAAAATCTATTTCGAAATGAAAATCCGTGTTAAAATGGACAATATTGATGAATCGGTAGCATATATTTAATTCGTGTATTATAATACGGGAGTAGAAAAATATGTTTTTCCAGCTACCTCGTATTAACGAGTCTGTTTAATCTACACGAAATCGATCGTTAATGACTCCTATTAACCTTCATTTTTTTTATTGCCCAATTGTGATATATGCAACCAAACATACAACGAAATTGACCATTAATAACCTGTAAATGCTCGATTTCTCCATTCATGCATCATTGTGGTATAGGCAACTAAACATATACTCACGAATTTGAATAGTATTCCTTTGCGCTGTCAAATTTATGTATTTTCAAATCAAAATATTGTAAGTACCCTCCTAGTTGAAGAAAATTGATATCGAAAATTTCACGTTGACCCCAGAAACGAGGTCGATGGATTTTTTTTGTAATCAACTCTCGCGTTAAAATATATCGATCATTATTCGCCATCATCAATACACTAGTTGAATAACCTTCCTGATATTAACTGGGGTAATTTTGTACCCCAATTTGTTTTTTCAATTGAAAAGTTGGATAATTTTGTTTCCGTTGAGAGCATGTAAATATCCTTTTAAAAATGCTATTTAGACAATATTCTTGATTGAATTTTCGAAGCAGAATTAGTTTTACCCCAGTTCGTAAAACTTGTAGGTGTGAAAAATCTTTTTTTTCATGGTTTTGAACAGGTATTTTCCTGCAAATTCTGGATATTGGTGTTCTGCGATTAGTCGTAAATAAGCACTTTTATTCTTAATACGTCTTTTGTTGGTGCAACATTGACTTAGTGTGAGGTGTTTTGGCAAAACATTTACAATTATTGGTGTTTGAAATCGTGATAAAACTCAACCGGGTAAGTTGTATGTCTTCTTTGTTTTTTTTTGCTACTTTTTGGTGATTTTAAAAAATGGCAAGTAAGAACCCAAAAAACCCCAGCAAACTGACAGATGAAGAATAACAACAGTATCACGAAGGATATCTGGATATAGATGATGGAGTCATCTGACGAGGAGGATTTGCTTCAGGAAATGGATTTTGAGCCGGATGTGATCGATGCAGCGGCAGTTGAACCTCAAGACGATCATTATGATGTCGCCAATCTCAGTTTGTTGCCTGCGTGTACTAGCAAAGTCGGTACGACTTGGTATAAACGACCTATACATTCCACAAAGTCGACTAGTCAAAACATTATAAGACAACGTCTTGGGCTTTCGTAATACAGTAAAAGTTTTGAAACTATGTTAGAGGTGTTTTCCCTTTTTCTAAGCAATAATATTCTGAAGATTATCAATGAGAAAACAAATGAAAAAGCTATTTTGGAATATGGAAAGTGGAATGAAAAACATCCAGAAAATAAGAAAGTACGCACACCTACAGATTCCGTTGAAATAAGGCCTATATAGGACTTCTGTTATCCCAGAAAGCCCTAAAAGCTAGAAAAGAGCCAGTAGAAATATTGTAATTATCAGATGATTGCTATAGCAGACCAATTTTTCTTGCGACCATGTCAAGGATCAGATTTGTTGCTCTTACAAAATGTATCCGTTTCGATGACAGGACAACAAGAGCCGAACGGAGAGCGGTAGATAAATTAGCGCCAATAAAATGCATATTTGATATGTTTGTTGAAAATTTCAAACGTATGATGTATCTCGGATCTCATATGACACATGAAAAGCAAACCAGACAAGTACGGGATGAAACTTTGGGCTCTCTGTGACGCTGCAAATGCCTATACCTTCAGGTGTATTTAGGTGAGCAGAATAATACTGAAGAAAAGAATTAGGGGAAAAGGGTAGTTCTTGACATGGTGGAACATTTGTCTGATGGATATGGGATTACCACGGATAATTTTTTCACTTCTAAATCTTTGGGCGACAAACTCTTAGCAAAATTGATACTTTTGGTACAGTACGCAAAAATAATACTTTTATTCCAAAAGAACCTCTTCCGTCAAAAACTCGTCCATTTCCTTCAAGTATATTTGTTTTTACCAAAGACCACACTTTAGTTTCCTATTCAGCTGACAAAAACAAGTATCCCAATTGAAACAAGTCATATCTAGATGCCAGGCGCAAATTTCCCCTATGTCTTGGGAAAGAGCTTGTCAAGGATCGAATACGTAGAAGATTTGGTAATAAGGATAGGCTCCAGCAACCCATCCGCAACCACATGGTCACTGTGGTTCCCGAGTTAGGCGGCCCACATGTACCACCTTTGGCGAAGAGATCCTCTGGCCGCTGTCATTTTTGTCCTCGCCAGAAAGACTAGAAATAAGTGCGAATCTTGTAAAAATGTTGTTTGTTTAGAGCATAGTGAAAAAAAAGTATTTTGTGAACTGTGCAAAATTAAAAAAAAAAACATTTCTTTTTACTTCCAAAAATGATACTTTATTTTATATTTTTTAACTGTTTTTCGTTGCAAAATTTGTTAAAATAAATATTTTGTGTACAAATTTGATCAATCGTCTTTAATTATACAACAAATATAGGATGCATTTTTTTATCATTAAATTAGCTGGGGTACAAAATTACCCCAGTTAGTACTACTTTACGGGGTGTGAAGTCAGTCAGTATTGGAGGGTTGAATAACTATTGATGAATGATAAAATTATTTCAACAAAATAAAATAAAATGAGTTTTATTCGCGCACCTTGTATGTAAGAAGAGTCAATGTTTTTTCAAATATCCCATTCTTAGTATGGCTGAATTCAAAGATGAAACTTATATCTTACACGTGCGCAAGAACATATTATTGTACTCGTGTTGTAACCACTATTCGTCCTATGATCTGATGACTATAATAATATTCATACCACTTGTAATATAACTATGTAGCGAATGTTAAACACAAAATTCATCACGGCACCATTGTTGGTAAATATGCATAACAGAGACCCAGAAACAAAGACGATTCCTTCGATATCCAATATAAAAGTTATTTACCCGCATCGAAACTTAAGATTCGAATCCAGTCGTGGAATACAAAGGAAGAAATACGACGAATATATGATTGTCGTCAATCGCAACAGAAACCCAATTATATCTGCCTCAAGAATCTTGTCCTAGATACAGCTACAAAGAATCGCAATCCAAAGAAAACTAAATATGTATGTACTTCCGTTGTTCCTTCAGTACATCGCAGATATTATTATAGTGCAGTAAAAATGTACATCGCGTGTTGACATGATAGTCTAATCAACAAGTTCAAAAACGTGTTAAATAGATATAGAGCTCCTAAAAATATGAGCGATAGCTCATTCGATTCGGAATGACGTCTAGAAAAATATTTTTTGAAGGTTAATTAGCACGTAAAAAATTGCGATTGTTATTAACAAAATAAGATTAAAAAAAGAAGGTATTTCGTTTTTCGTTAATAATTTTTAAAATAATGATATTTAAGGAATTATGAAAAAAGATCCTGAAAGAAGAGGAAATTTTCAATAAAAAAGTCCTCCCGGAACTCTATCTAGCGAGGTCGTTACGGCATAGGCGCACCGTCTAAAAAGCCGTTATATCAAATAATATATTTTTTTTATAGCATTAAATAACAATTTAAAAATTTTAATAAATTATGGTGTAATCTGGGCACTTGGACGAAAAAATGTAATGTCGATTTTTCAAAAAGTTACACCATTGTTAATTTACTAATTTTTTTCCAATCTCTGTGTTCATAAATTACGACATAAAAGTTTGAATAATTGGTCTATGAAATGTTCGCTCCGTGGAGCTCTTTTTATTCAGGCACTTAATGAAGCAATGCAGAAAAAAATTATTAAAGTTTATTATTTCGTTAATTATAATTTTTTTAAATTAACAAAAAAATGAAATTTTTGAAAAAAACTTTTTTTTTGTAATATCTTATCATTGCTGTTTCTGCATCTGATATAGGTATTATTAAACATTGGAAAAAAAATGTTTACGTCATTTGTTAAGAAATTGTTTATAAACTATTTTGGCATTTGAAAAAAAAGAAAATTTACCGTCCTATTGCATAGGTGAAATTATGATTTCAAAAAAAAAAATTATGAAAAAAATTTTTTTGTGTTGTTTATAATCGTTTTTTTTATATTTCAATTGTTTAAATAAATAGTCAAGAAACAATTTTATTCTCAATAATCATCATTGACCTTTTTCATTAACAAGAAAATATTTTTTTTTTATAAATAATTTCATTGTTTATCAACTTAACAATTTGTTATAAACAAATAATATTAACCGTGATATTTTTTTCGAAAACTTCAAAAAATATTAAAAACAACTATGTATAACAAAGTATAGAAATTTTTTTTTTTTTATTATTTACAGCATTGTTACATATTATATGATAATGAAATTACAGCCGTTCCATAATTTGTCAAGTTATAAATTGTTATAACTTTTGAACTATAAGAGATACGGTTAAGGAAATCCGCGTCATTTCTATGAAAGATTTATTTATCTATGAAAGATTTATTTATCTGAATTCAAAATTGATTCTGTTACCATTGTTTATCAGTTTTTATAAGCATTTGTTTATAAATAATTTAGATTTTTTTTAATTTTTTAAATTTCATAACTTATAACTTGTTAAATGATATAGATACAGCTACGGACTCAACAACTTTTTTTTTCTATGATAAAATATCTTTCTAATTATGCAGAAATTATAGCAATATAGATTTTTGTTTGAATAATATACTAGTTTAAATTTATACTTACCTAATTTACATTCTGCTATTGATCATTTTCATCCATTTATCACTAGAATTATTAATATTCTGCTAAAGTTTAATTATTTATTTACTAAAATAATATTTACCTAAATGATAATTGACTTTATTTTCTAATGTTAGCATTTTTTTCAAGTATATTTTCTAAATTATTTTATTTTTACTGTAAGAAACTTAACAACTATAACGTACGGATAAAAGGAAATTATTAATTACACATCATTTTTTTTAAAGAACATTTCAAAATATATTTTCATAAACAATACAGTAGTTCCTAAATTCTACGAGTTCTCCGTTTTTTAACGGGTGGAAGTCCTGAACAGCTCGGTGCATCAATGTTTGGAACTGCACTGTTTTCTTCCCTCTCTCTTGTTTCGGTTCCTCGTTTCTCAGTTCCATCATCATCTTTTGATTTTTTGGATTCGTCATCAGTTTCATCTGAATCAGAATCGTCAGATCCGTAGATTTCTCGCATGATCTGACGATACTGCGAACTTTTTTGGTTTTGAGAATCGCCAATCAGTTTGTATCCAATATTATCATCGTCTTCTTTTCTTCTTTGTCTTCATTTTCTTCGCTGTTTTGTACGTTTTCGATGAGGTCGGACGCATTACTACAAGTTTCTCCTTTACACCTTTTACAAGATCTTGTGCATTTTATCCCATTTTTACGACAACTGCAATTGTTCGAGCAACTCGAAGTTGTACAACTGCAATGGATTAATTTCAGCACTTCTTCGGGTGCCAAGGGTGCGGTTGTTCTGATAGGTAGAAACATCGTTTCGGTCCTTTGCCATCCCCAATTTTCTGCATTCAAGGGGTTACCAAGCCATGTTTGTACTTGATTCACTACAATATCCGAGAAAAAGAATGGGCTACTATAGATGAAATTCAAAACGTATTATAAGTTCATTTATATTACATTATCATTAAGTTAACTAATTAGTGAAATGTATGAAGTCATACAAATTAGTGACAGTTGAAATTATACTTCATGCTTAATAATTTAGAAAATATACTTGAAAAAAATATAAAAATTAGAAAATAAATTCAATTATTATTTTAGTAAATAAATAATCAAACTTTAGCAGAATATTAATAATTCTAGTGATAAATGAATGAAAATGCTCAATAGCAGAATGTAAATTAGGTAAGTATAAATTTAAACTAGTATATTATTTAAACAAAAATCTATATTGCTATAATTTATACGTGATTAGGAAGATATTTTATCATAGAACAAAAAAGTTGATGAGTCCGTAGCTGTATCTATATTATTTAACAAGTTATAAGCTATGAAATTTCAAAAAAAAAACTATTTTTTTTAAACAATTTAAAAAAAAACAATTTTAATTTAATAATATTAAATTACCCGAATTTCATTATCATATAATATGTAACAATGCTGTAAAAAATACAAAAAATCATTTTTTCATACATTGTTATACAAAGTTGTTTTTGTTATTTTCTGAAGTTGTCGAAAAAAAATATAACGGTTAATATTATTTGTTTATAACAAATTGTTGAGTTGATAAACAATGAAATTATTTATAAAAAAAATTGAAAAAGGTCAATGATGATTTTGAAGAATAAAATAATTTCTTAACTAATTATTTAAACAATTGAAATATAAAAAAAAACGATTATAAACAATAAAAAAATTTATAAAAAAAAAATTTTTTTCAAATCATTTTTTTACCTATGCAATAAGATGATGAAAAAAAACTTTCAAAAATCTCAAAATAGTCTGTTCGTTTATAAACAATTTCTTAACAAATGACGTAAAAGTTTTTTTTCCAATGTTAATTAATACCTATATCAGATGCAAAAACAGCAATGATAAGATATTACTGAAGAAAAATTTTTTTGATAACATTTTTTAGAAATTTCGTTTTTTGTTAATTTGAAAGAATTATAATTAACAAAATAATAAAGTTTAATAATTTTTTTTTTGCATTGCTTTATCGAGTACCTGAATGAAAAGAGCTCCACGGAGCGAAAATTTTATTGACCAATTATTTAAACTTTTATATCGTAATTTATAAAAACAGAGATTGGAACAAAATTAGTTAATTAACAATGGTGTAACTTTTTGAAAAATCTATATGAAAATTTTTTTTACCAAGGTTTTTTTTGTTCAAGTGTCTAGATCTATTCAAATTTTCAAATTGTTATTTGATACTATGAAATATTATTTTAGTTGATATAACGGCTTTTTAGACGGTGCGCCTATGCCGTAACGATCTCGCGGAGCCCTATTTTCAGCGTTGAAAAAAAATTATAAATAATAGAGATACCGGAAGACTTTGTTATTGGAAATTTCCTCCTCTTTTAGGATCTTTTTTCATAATTCCTCAAATATCATTGTTTTAGAAATTATAAACGAAAAAAGAAATACCTCTTTTTTTAATCTTATTTTGTTAATAACAATCGCAATTTTTTACGTGCTAATAAACCCTCAAAAAACGTTTTTCTAGACGTCATTCCGAATCGAATGAGCTATCGCCCATATTTTTAGGAGCTTAATATCTATTTTACACGTTTTTGAACTTGTTGATTAGACTATAACTGCTTTGTAGATAATTTTTCATGCGTACCTCCATATAAACGAATGTCAGGAGTTCTTCCAGGGTCACACTGAAAAACAAGACAAAGAAACTCTAAAATCATAATCATGTGCACTTCATGGTTGAGGTTCCTTTGTAAGTAGGTGTTCATGTGTAAGGCGTGTGTGACCTAGGCGAAGTCGAGTGATGACTACTTGATGGAAGCGGTTGGTTGACGTGTCGGACCATGGTTGAAAAGCTGGTTTGATCTCCTTTAGTTTTGAGACTTTCGTTTGCCAATAATGGTTCCATGTGTCAGCTACTCTAGAATGAAAGTAGGGTTTCAAGTCTGCTGCTAGTGTTTTCGTGTGGGAGATGAGTGCTGGATTATCTAAGGCATTCCTCGCGTATGTGTCAGCTAGGTCATTTCCTCTTATGCCAGTATGAGAGGGAACCCGTAAAAAAGTTACTGATTGATTGGAGCTGAGTAGTTTCAATTCTTCTTCAATCAGTTTCCCTAGGGGATGATGGATATATGTTTTTGATATCAAGTGTAGAGAGTTGAGAGAGTCAGTTAGGATCAGAAAGTTACTTCCAGATGTTCTTTTTATGATACGAAGAGCATTGTAGTTTGCATGAAGTTCTCCAGTGAGGATGGTAGCGGTTTCGGGTAGTCTGTATTATTTAATGATTTCATCCGTTACGAATGCGCAGGCCACACCACTGTTTGTCTTGGATGCGTCGGTGAAGATTTGTATATGTGGAGGATGTTGGTTGATATGTTTCATGGATCAATTGCGTACTGGTTTCTCTTCTATTCAGAGGGAGTAATTGTGTATTCAAGGATGGTGGCGTAATGAGCTATGGTGGAGTTGTGCGAGTACTGAAAGCTTGGATTGGGGGAATTTCCTGAAGTTGGATGAGAGCGAGAGAACGTTTGATCCTTTCGTAGAAAGGAAGATGTGTTTTTCCGTGTTGACTGATTGGAAAGTATCTGATTTGGTGAATGTTCTGGTCTTGACGTTTTGCTGCATTGGATAGAGTCAGCTCTTGCCTTCTCTGGTGCAAAGGTAGCACACCGAGTTCGCAGAGTAGACTATCGATGGGAGTAGTTCTGTAAGCACCGAAGATAGTGCGGAGTGCATTGTTATGAATTGTGTCCAAGACTTTGAGAGTAGTAGTGGAAGCTGATGAATAGGATATGCAGCCGTACCCTTTCATTCGCTTGAGAAAGGTGTTCGCCAATATTGTAACAATATTGGAAATTTTCCAAACTAAAAAAAACATTTCATAGGCAAAAGGGAAGTTTTTTCTGATTTCAAACTAGAAATTTTCAATTGATGCTAGGAATTGCCAACTTCAAAAACAGAAAATTCCGACTTTGTGCTCAGAATTTTCAGCACGATAATGGAATTTTCAGTTGAAACAAAAAATTCCTAGTTTTCAGTCGGAATTTTCAGTTCAAACTAGGAATTTCCAACTGCAAATTCGAACTTTCAGACTGATGAGTAGATAATTCAGAGTTTGATATCGAAAAATAGAATTACAAATTCTGAATCGAAAAATATTGGTAGAATCCTCCCTCATTTGAGAGTAGTTTGTACTTGTGATTTTTCTAATGATTTTTCTGACCGGATTTCCAGCAAATATATTGGGTTCAACTGCTAAAATGTAAATTGCACAAAACATATTTTTGTATCACCATACACTTTTTTAAGTCCGCCCCTTTCCATAAGAGTAGTTTATACCTACGATTTTTCGTGAAACTTTGTTGTCTGAGGGTTTTCGCTGAAGATATTTTATTGAAACAGTAGAAAATGATTGCAAATAACATATTTTTGGACCGATCATAGGAAAAATATAAATGGACCTCCTCATGGAAATTTTTGGAAGAACTTTGCTGACCGGTGGTATCCAATAAATATATTTTATTGAAATGCTGGAATATGATAGCACAAAACATATTATTCGTGTCACTATGGGAAAAATTCACATCAGCTACCTTGTAAGGGTAGTTTAAACTTGCGATTTTTCAAAAAACTGCTAACAAGAAAATATAAGAACATAAACCTTATAATAGACAACTCAGTGTCATGATTGATATACTTAAAAATTCTGTGACTCCTCGTGTTACAAATGTAACAGTTCAGTTCACCATTATTCTATTTGAACGGTACTCTTTCAATATACTGTATGCACTTTATTACTCTCATGTTCTCAACTAACAATGCAAATAAAGTTAAAATATTTTGTTTGATCATGGCAATCCTCGATTGGATAGAAATGGGTCAAAATCAGCTTCCTCTCATTAACAATGATATGAGGTGATATTTCGAAAATCTTTACTGACCGGGAGTTTTTGGTAAAGTTTTTGGGCGATCATAGGAAAAATACAAATCACCCCATTCATAAGGGTAGTTCAAACTTATGATTTTTGGGATAACTTGCTGACTTGCTGAGCGGTGGTATCCAGTAGATATTTAAATGAAATGCTGGAATATGATTGCACGAAACATATGATTTGTGCCACCTTGGAAAAAATTCGCATTAGTTCTAAATAATATTATTAATTATTTTTTTTTTTTTTAAAAAAAAATTTTTAAACTATGCGGATTCTGCTGAAATTAGTCAATTGGATGTATATATGGGAATTCAATTTTCATTTTATTTTTTTAATAAATTAATAATGGGACGAAATTGTTTATTATATAGTTTATTTTCTAATATTTGTTTTCTCGGTCAGCCATTTTTCGAAAAAACTCAATTATAAACTACCCTTACAAGGTAGCTGATGTGAATATTCCCTGTAGTGGCACGAATAATATATCTTGTGCCTTCATATTCCAGCGTTTCGATGAAATATATTCATTGGAAACCCCGGTCAGAAAAGTTTCTCCAAAGATCTCAAGTATAAGCTATCCCCATGAGGGAAGTGATTGGTTTTTTTTTATGGTGGCACAAATAATATGTTTTATGCAATCAATTTCTTTCGTTCGAATGAAATATATTCACAGGAAACCCCCAGACAACAAAGTTTCTCAAAAAATAAACTACCCCAATGAGGAAACTGATTCAATTTTTTATATGTTTTGTGCAATCTACATTTCATCCTTTCAATAGGATATCTCAGCTGGAAATCCCCGGTCAGCAGAGTTATTAGAAAACTACAAACTAACCCTTAATGGGGGTGAATTGAATTTTTCAATATGGTGGCATGAAATCATCCCTTTATAGATGTCAATTTTGCATTATGATCTTGATTATTCCATTACGAACTATTTTATTAAAATCGCTCATTGAATGACAAGAAAAAGAAAGTTTTGGTTATCCCCTGTACCGAGTAATGCAACGCAACCCTATTCCATTTTTTACCTGAACATTTTAACGAAACAAAATTTCTCAGTTGAAAAATATGTGTTGAGAAGAACGATTCTGCGCAAAACTTTTTCAACTCCTCCGTTGTGTCCGTAAAAGCAATAGTTTCCTGATAAAAATATAAAATACAACATTGTGACTTCAATCGTAGCAATTGAAAGTTATTTCGCTTGTTTGAACTTTCAATGTAGGCATGTACCAGTACCATGTTTCGGTATAATATGTTGAGAATTGCTTTAATAATACAAACAAAACAAAATTATGTGTATTACACAAAAAAAGCAACAAGATCGAACGGAACGGTGTTATAACTACTGTTCGAAATATTGTATTTAATTTTTTATCAGGAAACTATTGCTTTTACGGGCACAACACAGGAATTGAAAGAGTTTTGTAATTAATCGTCCTTTCCATCACATATCTTCAAATTGAGAAATATTGTTTCGTTGAAGAGTTCTGGTAAAAAATGGAATAGAGTTGCATGTTTCACCCATTTACAAGATTAAAAATTAAAAGAATTAAAAAAATATTCATTGGTAGAACATGCCCACAGAATTCAATTCTTTGAACTCTCCAGCAATTTAAAAAAAAAAATTTTTTTCTCATTTTTGGAAGCGTGTAGCTTTTCAAAGAATGGCCTAAGAGCTTTCGTTTACATGCAAGACCCCCGTTGATTTTCGACAAGAAATCACCCCCTAAAAACTTTCGCACTTATTCGGTAACACCCTGTATATCACTGTTCCTACAACTTCTTCAGATTTTTAGTCCTCTGCGTTAGATTCAATTTCTGACTGGACAACTATTACAGGGATCCCAGGCAGTCAATTATACCCAGTGTTAACATATTTTTTAGACAAACCATGGTTTCCAGAGATCCGAGGGTATGAGATCTACTCTTTGAAGAAGTGTTGGATTCACGAATTGGAATATTTACATGCTTTCATTTAGTTTCACCTGTCCCGGAGTCTGTCTGTGTGCCTGTCTGTTATGAAATTTTGCAAGTTAAATTTGACCCACTTCTAATCGTCCGATTGATTTGAAATTTGGCAGGTATACATCATTCCGGTGATAATGCATTGTGAAATTTTTGTTAGAAAAAAAAACAGAATGGCGGCTTCAATATGGCGGACAATTTTTGTGATTATGGTCCGATTCTATTCAAAATTGGTATATAGGGGTTTTCGGGATCGCACATAATGATTTTATTGTCAAAATTCAAAAACTTTACTTGGCTGCTTTAAAATGGCGGAAGAGTTTTGTGATTATGGTCCGATTCTATTCAAAATTGTGTAACGTAGTTACAATTTTCCCGCTATATTTATCAGACAAAAGCTCCCTGTAAGGAATTTAACTCCGCTTGACAGTAATAATCGGTCTAGAAATGCCATTCGTGTTCGTGATAAATCCGTGGATTACATATATCCTAATGAACAGACTAAACGCCTTCCAGAAATCACGCGAATAACGCCAGGCGTAGCTAAAATAGCACGCACAAATATAACCTGCGCCGGCTATCGACTCTCGAGAAAACATTTTTATAAAACAAGCTGGGCTATGTTCAAACGCCGACGAGAGAATTCAGTCATCCGCTAGAAGCCACCAAGAACAGTTGAGTCGAGACAAAGGCGCACGCCGCAAGCTGACGTCACAGCACGAAGGATTCTACAAGCTGGGTAATTATTCTATGAAAGTATAATTTGTATCGCAATCGACAGTCCACAAAACGGCGCGCGCATAAAAGTCGGTCGAGAGGTATTCGGAAAAGAGGGGGAAGCCGGCTGTAGTTCCGTTTCGACATATTTCAAAGATTTAGTAGCTTGCCGAGCCCAGCAGAAGCAGTCACGCGTCCGAATAGAATCCAGAGTGAGAGCCAAAGACCGAAGCAGTCCACGACCGTCCCGAGCTTTGCCGAAGGAGTAGGATCGGAGTTTGGGTAAATATTGTATATTGGAAATATTTTGTAAGTACCCCAGGTGTGATTTGCGCATCATCAAACCATAGCCGTCAGAGGCCCATGTTCACTTTATTGCGGCGCTGATAATGTTAGTCGTGTTTGAGATTCGATACGAACCACCACGTACGCCGAGTGATAGCCCGTGACCGTCAGACCAGTATATCAGATCCGGTGAGTCATTTAGTTTCCTTTACAACAAAAGCAGGTTAGTAATGTGATGCGTTTGGCTAAGTTAAAAAGCACGGGTGGAGGTCGCATAGAAGAGGTAGATATTTCTCGCGTCTCAACTTCCTGCGCTCCGACGTGACTTTATAGACAGAGATAGGAAGCACGGGTAGAGGTCGCATAGAAGAGGTAGAAATTTCTCGCGTCTCAACTTCCTGCGCTCTAACGTGACTTGGTGTTGAGACAGAGAAAGAAAACAGGTTGGAGGTCGCATAGAAGGGGTAGACATTTCTCACGTCTCAGCTTCCTGCGCTCCGGCGTGTCGGGTAGGGTTGAAATAATAGTAAACACGGTTGGAGGTCGCATAGAAGGGGTAGACATTTCTCACGTCTCAGCTTCCTGCGCTCCGGCGTGTCGGTTTTCAAGGGATAAAATATTAGTAAACACGGTTGGAGGTCGCATAGAAGGGGTAGACATTTCTCACGTCTCAGCCTCCTGCGCTCCGGCGTGTCGGCTTTCAAGGGATTAGTAAACACGGTTGGAGGTCGCATAAGAGAGATAGACATTTCTCACGTCTCAGCTTCCTGCGCTCCGGCGTGTCGGGTTTCAGGGGTATAAAATATTAGTAAACACGGTTGGAGGTCGCATAGAAGGGGTAGACATTTCTCACGTCTCAGCTTCCTGCGCTCCGGCGTGTCGTAAGTAGAGGTTAAAGATAATAGTTAACACGGTTGGAGGTCGCATAGAAGGGGTAGACATTTCTCACGTCTCAGCTTCCTGCGCTCCGGCGTGTCTTGATCACGGAAAGACAGGGAGGGAGAATAGAAGCTAGGCAGAATAGGTAAAGCCAGCCCCACGTGGAGCATTACGCACTGCTATTGAAATTTGTCGCTTTGGCCGTCCGTAAAGACTTGCATTTGATACCCGCTGTTGCCTTGCACCCGTTTTTGAGCTTGCATACTAATCCGTACGACCCCCCCCTAAAAACTCACATTCAATACCCGCTGTTGACTTGCACCCGTTTTTGAGCTTCCATACAAATCCGTACGACCATCCCTTTTCACAAGAGCTTTTGGTTACTACGTGTACTCCGCCTACGTTCACACACCCTCCCAGCTTCGTGTCGATAGTTAGTGCTTGCCAGTCGTTTATTTGTTTGTAAATAACTCGAGGCTGACTACAGCCGCCCTGACTGTATTGATATTTTATTAGTTTACCTGTTTCTAGAGTATTCTTTCATTTACTAGCTTGAGTAGAATTTCAACATCTAGTGCGCAGTCGCCAGTTCGAAACCCAGTTAGAGGCAATTAAAGCCTGCCTTGCTGGCTCCGTCACATTGTCACGACTATACTGACCCCTGGAGTGTTTTTCTTCACTGAGACTGCCCGGAGCAAAAGTGGCCTTTTCCACTATAAACCAAAAGGTGGCGCCCGAGGAAAACCGATAATAGTGAAAAGCGCCAAAGTTTGATAATAGGGAGAGAAACCCCTTTACAATTGGCATGTGGAGGTTTTTGGAGTCGAATTTTTTTTCACACGCTTTTATTTTAGTTTCACCTGTCCCTGAGTCTGTCTGTGTGTATGTCTGTCTGTAATCAAATCTTGCAAGTTAAAGTTGACCCACTTCTAATCGTCCGATTGATTTGAAAATTGGCAGGTGTACATAATTCTGGTGACAATGCATTGTGAAATTTTTGTTAGGAACTATACAAAATGGCGGCTTTAATATGGCAGTCAATTTTCGTGATTATGGTCCGATTCTATTCAAAATTGGTAGCTAGGGGTTTTCGGGGTCGGAGATAATGATTTTTTTCGTCTAAATTCAAAAATAAATCGGGTAGAAATAACTGAACTAGTTATTCAACATCATAAATACAAAAAATTGAAAATTAATAACGCAAGACTTTGAATCTGTTACTTAAAGAATAACCTAAAAAAAACAATGAAATACATGACTTTTGCCTTTTAAGTGCATTTGTATAAAAACTTGTTTTTTTATATATTTTTTTTTAATATAATTTTTTTCATTTCATACACTCCCATCATTTCCGATATAACCGGAAACGACTACAACGTGGGAATTTCGAATAGAACACCCTGTATATTTTTTTCAATTCTAGGGTCGATTCTGTGTACGATTACTTAGTTTTGAGACAAAAAATCAGTACATTTGTTTTCCAAAACCTTTATTATTTTTGCATCTAGAGTGCGCTGCTGATCCAAAATTCCTTTCTCGGCCATTTTTGAGAACTATCATCATGGCAAGGGCTGGAGACCGGTTTCTAGACCTTGTTCAGTCAAAATTCTGAATTCGTGAATGGCTGTTGCCCACTTATTCCAGTCGAAAGAGTAAGAGCCTAGGGTTACACTCGTTTTCAAGTAACAGTGATAGGAGACCATGAACAAATAGAGTGCGCTGGACCCAGTTCAACCAATCTGATAGATGATGATGAAGAATTGATACATGACAGTTTTTCTTGTCTAATTGAACACCTATGGCGATTTGATATTTCCAAAACGACAAATTGTGAAAAGAGTCAATTTTTCAGAGACAATATCTCTCATGCATACATTCCCTAGATTCTTATTTTCACAACGAATCAATCGATGATTTCGAATCAGAAATCGAATGGTTAGCAATCCAAATACACTGATTATTTGTTGAACGATAATGGGGACTTTGGGGTATATCGCTCATTAAGTATGCTGTGGATACAAAATTGAACGAAACCGTATTTATAACTCCAATTTTAGCATCAAAACAAAAGGTATAATTATTTTGCCGATAAATCAATTTTCAAATGAGTCGAACATTTCGAAAGCACCTTCACTCGGAACTGAATCAAATTTTCAAATTATTGATGAAACGCCTGTTGAAATTATACAATTTTTTATCCCGCAAACATTTCCAAGTAGGTCTACTCACTACTTTTGGAAACGAATAGTTCTTACTAAATTTTTAGATTCATTCTCATTCCTATGAAATAATTGTCATCATTTGGTAAAAACTCAAAATGTGTATGGAAAAAAAATTATCTTTTACAAGTAAGAAATTAGTGTTCATCAATAACCTAATGAGTTCGCTTACCTAGTGTACATTAGGTCATTAATTTTTTCAACAATTTTTCATTATTTTCCTGATGTGGAGAAACAACTCTGACAAGAAACCCCTAACCATAAATTCCTTATCATTGATGAGGTGACCTAAATCAATGTTTCGACATTTGTTGAAGTGAATCCGCTTCTACTAGGAAAATTAGCCATGAGTAACAAATTAGTCATGAGTCAGCAAGGAAGATTATAAAAAGCATAGGTATAGATCAGTGCCCCAGCATTTGTATAAAAATGGTGAAAATAAAAGATTCGTTCAGTGTGATTGGTAACTTCAGATCAAAACTGCTAATCCCGACGAGATTCACGATCAATGGAATGTTCAACAGACAAAACTGCAGATATTGGGCGCAACAGAATCAGCATTTAATGAAGGAAAGTAATTTTCTGAGTAAAGGTATAGGCTGGTGTAATCAAAAGTAAAATATTTTTTAATTCGATGACAGTTGGCAGAGATAAGGTATCTGGAATTTTCTCAAAATTATATTGAGAAATTGTTATTGGACTTTCCACTTGATGTTTCTGAATCCAATATTTTAGACTTTTTTGTGTAGAGTTATGTGCAGGAATGACTATCATACACCGCTTCAAACACCTGAAATTTCACAAAATCACATTCGTAAAGTGTTTGCTGCCATAAAACCCGCTATATTGCGAAATGTGATGCGAAACACAATTGATAGAGCCAGAAAATGTCAGGAAGTTGTACAAAACTGTAGATATTGGGCGCAACAAAATCAGCATCTTATGAAGGGAAGTAATTTTTCAGGCTGTTCAAAGTTAATGAGAAAGGTTATTTTTCAAGCAATTGCTCTTTTACACACTTTTCTCCTTCCTTGATGTGGTTCTTTCATCAAGATTTTAATTCTATTCCATTCAATCATATGATCGCCATAGGATGTGAAGATAAATTCTGCAATTTTTTATCTGGTTATTTATCGATTTCTGATGTAACTCTGATATTCACTTCGGCGCACTTCTAATGGTCTTGACGTTCCACCTATATAACTATCACCACACGAACAAGGTATGTGGTAACCTCAGTTTTTGCTACGTTTTTCGGTAATTTTTGGTTTTGTTTGTGTTGGTATAGATCTCAGTGTGTTTGTCGTTCTAAATGATGTTCTCACATCATACCTATTTCTAATCCTCTTGATCTACCCAGATAATCCGGAGACATAAGATATGTAGGTTGTGAAATGTGTAGGTGGTGGGAGTACTCCTGTTGGTTGTGTCAATTGGTTGTTTGGTGGAATTTTGTTTTCTTTCAGTTTGTTTTTGCCACAAACTGATCCCAATATGCATTTTCTCTGAGAAATATTTTATGAGGTTTATTTCTTCATATAGATTCTGGTTGGAATCGCAAACTGGGCTCGATTATAGAGACATGCCAACTATTCCTTTCGTCACACTGGCATGATGGTTTGAGTAGTAGTGTATACATCGATTGGTACGCGTCTGCGTATGCGTGAATTTGATCGTCGGTTCTTGACCGTTTATATGATCCAAGAATTTCTCAAATTCTTCTCCAGTTCGATTCCAGATAGAGAAAATATCATCCACCTATTGGACCATTGTGAAAAGTTTCAACGGAAGAGTCTTCAGAATATTCCATGAATATGGTACTCAAAATGGGTGGCGAAGGAGAACCCATCGCCATAAAATTCGTTCTTGAATTGGAAATATGTTATTTTTTATACATTGTTTGAGTAATTCTATGATGGCACTGACATCCAGTTTTGTTCTTGTCTTCGTTGATGTGTCATTTTCTAATCTTTTTTCACGATTTCCAGATTTTTATCGATAGGGACATTAGCAAACAAAGTTTCGACATCAAAACTTACTGGGACATCTCCATTTTGAATTTGTAATTCATTCAATTTATCTAGAAAGTGAGAGGTACTCCTTATGAAACTATTTTCATTTCCAGATAGTGGTTTAAGAATGTTGTGTAGGTATCTAGTGAGTTCTTGTGGAGTATATCCAATGGAACTCACAATGAGGCGTAGAGAATGAGCTGGTTTATGTATTTTTGGTAATCCATGAAAATGTGGGGGTTTGCTGTGGTGTGATACTAGGTATCTGCGCTCTGTTTTCGTGAGTATATTTTTGTGTTCAGCTAAAGTTCGGTATATTTTGCTTTCTATCGATGGAGTTGGATTTTTTTTACTTTTTTGTATACTTTGGTTACTGATATGGTAGGGTCTTGATTGATTGTTTGATATGTGGTAAAAAGATCAAATTATTCAAACAATTGAAGGAGATATAGAAGATTTTGGGAACGGGGGCAGATATAGTCCACGAAACGTCAATCAAAAACTGAATAGAGAATTTTTACTATTTTTTTTTTATGGGCAAATTAAGAATACATCAAATTACTGACTAATTGAGTCATTTTTCTTTGGGAATTATAATTTGGTGAACGCAGTAACTTAACGGAGTGAACTAATTAGTTTGCCATTTCTACACTTGTATAGATTCCTGATTATATTTTCATTTTCAGACTGTGGAAGGTTAGCCAAAAAACCATGGCATTAAAAGTTGTTACTACACAAAAAATCACATTCATTCAATAATTACCGATAATCATCTCAAATGAATAGTGTGATCGTGAAAATTCGCTTTCTTATAAGTAATTTCAAAGTTTTCAGGAATATTTTCGATATACCTGAAAATAATGTACTACGCATTGGTTCAATCGCACCTGATTCGTGGTATGATAGCTTGGAGTGGATTCGCATGTTGCTGTGTCAAGCGCCCTCTCATGGAAGAAAATGTGATTTACTCAAAATGAGCTAACGTTGGCCACCTGATTTTGTTATTATTATCGTGGAACTAATGGCTGAGCGGATGTCAAATTGAATTCAACTCTGAGAATTAATCACTTGCTTGGTTTTGGAAATGCAGATAGAAAAATCTGCCAGGGCAAAAAATATTTTTCACTCATCAAAGATACTGATTTTGAAGTGCCCAGACCCTCCTAGACTGGGAATCTGGATCTTGATAACACCGACTCTATACTTCTGATCTTTCTGACAACCTCATAACTGTTTTTAGTAATGTAACTTTCCACTCACTAAGTTCAGATTTCCTTTCAGTCTTGTCTGTCAGTCATAAATAAGCCCACATATTGATCGATGATAATGGATTCAATTAATTAATTAAGTGGATTATTTAAATCAAGGCACCAATAAAACTAAAAAAATAAACACATTTCTCACATTCGTTCGAGGTTTATTATATTTATATCCCATATAAAAGGCAATGTCATCTGCGTTGAAATTTACGATAAATCGCAGACTACAGAGGAAATATTACATCAAAGATAGGATTCTTTGTGAAACTAAATTCCTAGTCATTCAATCCAAACAGATACTTTGGAATTCCAATTATGTCTACTTCAAGACTCTTCTGCTGTATACATTTGCACAGATACGGAATTCGAAGAAAATTTACATGGATATCCTTCCTTTGTTCCTTTAAGTACACTCCAATAGAATGGAAATTTTACTGGTTTATATCAAGTAGAACCCGAATCCAGCCCGGATTCGGTCGACTTTTATGGCGCAAAGGATCAGTCGAATGGAGCTCCAATTATTGGGAAGGACTCCGAGTTTCTGATAATTATATTATTATTCAGTACTGAAGTGCGTTTCGAGTATTATGTCATTTGGATTAATGACACGGTAGACAAGGTTGAAGCGCGTAAGTTTTGGAAATGACATTTACTTCTGGATATTTTCCGGAACATTTTTCAGATTCAGATGATTACATTCCAGAAGATATTTTTATTTTCGTCTTATGCATGATAAGTTGGTTGGGATAATATTCACTCTTAAGTTGAATAATGATACAATCAGATGTGGAATCATCTGTAACTGAAATTGAAACTTCAGTCTCTATCTTCCATCGTTGAAGATAACTTCTTGTGGGATAATATCGTTGCTTCAGCTGGAAAAATAGTTGTTTTCTGTGGGATGACACGAAACAGGATTCTCGAAGCTTTCTCAATTTTTCGAAAAATATTTTGTTTCAATATTCAATTGGAAATTTCATCGTAATTAGTGTTTCTGTTGGTGGATCAAAAGGTAACAGGTATTTGTACCACGTTTATATCAGCTCGCTTTCGTGTCTGTTTGCTCGTTAGAAATCTTGCAATCGATTTCAAACTAACTTTTCGATGAGCTAGAAACTTCCCAAACAGCTCAGAACTGAATGACAATGCAATACAAACCAATTTTTTTGTCTGCCTGTTTGTTCGTTTGCCTGTAGAACGTTTACAGAGCAAAAAGTGAGGTTAGGATGACACAACCTCTCCATAGCTCCAACAGAATGATCGATGAGTCAATGTTACCTGAAATTAACTGCCTTCCAAATAGTCACTCAATAAACGAAATAAGTTGCAAATAAATTAATAAATATCCTACTTTCTTAACATCATCAAGTAATCGTTATAATACATAAAATATTATTGTAATACTAGGCTAATGGCCTGTTATTACTTTTTCTGTAATGTCTCGTCTACTTTCCGTATTATTTTCTCTGTGAGACTATTCAACAAAATTCCACACCGGTGTCACCTTCATAATCCTAGCCAAAACAATGAATTTTATTTTAATTTTTTCAAGATAAAAATGAATTCTAAAAAACAATTTTTTGTCTAAGTCAGCAGTTATAAAACTAGCCAAAGACGTTATTTAAGGTTGTTAGAAAAATAGATATAAGACTCTGCTCAACGATTGGACAAAGGAGAAAATAATTGACAGCCACCACCCTTACGAGTGGGGACACGCTGTCACCAACCTGACCACTGGAGGTGGCCAGGATTTCATTATTTGGGGTTACCCTTCTCAAAATTACAATAGGACCTGAGTTTTTGTCACCCAACTTCCTCCGATAGGTAGTAGATTCGGTTAGAAGCAATGTCTAGTATGATTAGTGATTTTTTTCCTTAAAGTTAGGTTAGTAAAGGGTCTGAGATTTTCCCTTTATGTTAGGAAATTTGTTTCGTTCTGACCGACAAATAATGACACTATTGATAGTTGAACAAATATATTCATAAAAGAAAATGATAAATAAAGTGACTGACATGAAGTGTGAATAATAATAACAAAATAAAAACTCCCACTTATCTGGATTCGATAATATAGGTCATGTTTCTATAGTTCTACGTACCGAATGAAAACTTTCGCTTTTCAGAAGAACGAAAAACCTTTTGCTCTATGCCCTGATTCTAGGATAGAACTCCTCGCGAATAACCTTGCATTACGAGAAATTGAATGATAGCTTTGAATGGAAGTATTCCTGAACTATATTTGATCCACCCAAATGGCAAATTATGTTAGTATTTCAATAAATCCCATATCCCTGAAATTTCCCTTACAACTTGCTGTCTTGACGGTCTGGAAGTGCTCTTCTTGTAATCCAAAATTGTTTTGTGTCACTTGTAGTATGCGAATCGACTTGCTATGATTTTATAATACTCTATCGAATTTCGCGATTTCATTGAAACCCGGTTCCCCACTCAACTTCGGCTAGCTTGTCACGTCTATACTCGAACAAAATCTGTTTTCTCACGGAGAATACTCTTCGATCGGTATTAATTCATTATAGCGCGAAAACCGTGAATGCAATTGAATTTCTCTATACAAATCTCGCGTTTGTACGCCTCGTGGAGATCTCAGCAGGAATCTCCAATTCAAAACCGTGAATATGCCGCGGAACTCTGATATTCTTCGCTTCAAACCGCGCGAAGGGATTTCACCTTTTTCGAAGTTTCCGAATATAAAACCAGAACCTACAGGTTCTGACAGAGGTGCGCGAAGGACTCTTTTCTTTTATTCGTTTAAAAAAACCTGCGCGATGAAACTCAATTTTTTTTAAGTCCCAAGACAAAAAACCAAACGCTTTGATCACGTCTGAGGTACGCCGCGGTTTCTCCGTGGAGTTATTGTTTTCCAGCTTCTTACCCAACTAACGCCCTTTTTGAGAGCCTCAATTGGTTCAGAAGATCCCGCCTATGCTATAAAAATTGACCAACTCATCACTTCTACGGCTGTGAGGAAATTCTGGACCGTTCAAAGACGTCTTTGTGTTTGACCTAGACATAATAATCTCGACTATTTTGTAACAAATTGTTGCACTCTCCCGTCCTCTCGGTAATTGTCATATTCTACACGTCGAACCAGGACATTCATTACTGATTGCCTACCCTTAGGCTTGCTTATGAATATAATTGCGAGCGACATGACCATCGTTTAGTGGAGATTATATTACGAAGGGTGTTCATAGTTTCCCAATCTTCTGCTAAAAGCTTCAGTTATTTTATAATCAACATATAAGATCCAAGAATATACTAACAACCACGAGTTGTTACATTATGATACATATACTCTTGTCAAATTGAAAACAATTGAATTATTGGGTTCATTTTATTTATTTTACCACGTTTATGATAACTCACTTTCGTTGTTCCTTTGTTGGTTTGGTCAAATCTTGTTTGTTTGTTTGTATGTAATAATAATAAGAGTAAGAAGCAACCAATTTTAAACAAATTTTCCCATGAGGTAGAGACTTGAAACTTCAGATATAACTCAGAACTGGATGACAGTACAATATCAACTCGTTTTTTTGTCTCTCCGTTGCTCGTTTGTCTGCAATGATAATAATGATATTAAGGAACAATCGATTTTTAAACAACCTTCCAATGCAAGAGACTTGAAACTCTGATCATAGCTCAGAACTGGATGACAATGCAATATTACATCGGGTTCCTGTCTATCCGTTTGTTTGTTTGTCTATAATAATAACAATAATAAAAGTAAGGAGCGATCGATTTCAAACTGATTTCCCGATGAGCTAGATACTTTAAACTCCAGATAAACTCGGAACTGGATGATTTTGCAATATTAACTCGCTTTCTTGTAGGTCCTGGAAATTTGTGACTGTCATTTTTTAATGGTTATAAAAATAGATGTCGGATAAATGTGAGGCAGTAGATAATGGTTGGGAGTGTGGGGATCACCTGTCGTTGAGAAAACTCACACAACACTTCATATTATGTGCAGTGTAATAAAATTGTTGGTGAACTATTCATCCATCAATTATCCATTGCATGCGTTTTTTGTTTATAAATGTCAATACTTTCATCATAGGTATAAAAAATTATCAATTAATTTTTATTTACTCGATCGGATTATTAGTAACGGAGAAAAACTAAAAAAAACAGAAAAAATCAGCGTTTACAAAAAATCATTATTCCGCCACTGTTCGAGATGCAGTGCAGGCTTTTCACGATATAGTAGTTATTGATATGTACTTTGTGTGTGAGAAATTGAGGCGCTGTCGGATCATTAGTTTTGGCATAATTGCAATCTGAATTTTTTACGCAATTTATTGCAGCAGACCTGGATGCTGCAAAAGTGGTCCAATTTCAATTTTTCAAAAATATTTTAAGTGTAGAAGCATAGTACTCCGAAATGTCCAATCTCATTTTGCGTTTGAATGCTGCAAAATAGGTGAAAAATACTTGCAAACATGACCGATCAATGTGCTTTATAAGCTCAAATCTACAGGGCGGAAGATTTGATGAGTCGTAACTTTTTGCATGTATTTCGTCATTATCTCTAAATTTGTACGTCTTCGAAAAAATTGCGAAACGAGCTTTATTAACTGTTTTTTCAATTGTAACTTCAGACGAATTCCTCAATTTTTGGAATCGATTATCGTCATTCAATGCGCTCAAATTCACAAAGGCTGTTTGAAAGTCTCCGGACTGAATCAGTGGGTTATATGGACGCTTTTTTCCTTTTCTGAAAAATGTCGATATGGAAGAACAGAACAAGTCGATTGTCCCAATTTTTCGTGGATTTCAGTGATATTGATACATCGTAATATGTTCATTTTTCGACTCATCGAAAGCATTCGATACAATTTCTTTCGAATTCTTGACAGCAAAATTATCAGAACTTTGTTTTCCTAACAATGTTATAAAATGGCTGGAATCATATCTACAAGAGCGTACTATGACTGTAAAATGGAATGGAGTCAGATCAAGTTTCAAGGATGTCAGGTTGTGAGTTTCCCCAGGGGTCAGTCCTTGGGACCCTACTTTTTCACTATACCAAATGATTTGTCAGAGTATATCACAAATCGTCAGATTACTATGTTCGCAGATGATACCACTATCACAGTAGCTGGCAGGGATATTCAAGAACTGATAACAAATGTCAATCTTACTATTGCTAGTTTTAGTTCTTTGTTTCCACCCAACAAGTTGATATTGAATTCATCCAAGACCGTAGCTGTTCATTCTTATAACAGAAAAAATTATGAACTAAATAATATCGAATTACTGGATGCTATGAAAACGGAAAATAAAGTTACATTTCTAGGAAATCAATAAGATAAAAATCTGGATGCCAACGCCAAATTCCATCCAAATCTTCACATCACTCTTCAAATTGTTCATATTTCCGAGCATTATTATCAATATATCCGTATCGGAGCACTTGATACAGACATTCGCAGCAAAATCCAAGTTAAAAATTTGTTGAACATTTTTTGTATCTACTTATTCATGTGAAGGGCATGGAAAAACATGTATTATAAGGGAAAGAAAGAGAGCGGACATCTGTAATTCAGCCGTTTACACAAAGCGGCGAGGTCGCACGCAGCATCTTGCGCTGACGACACTGGACTAGCTATAGATACTACGTAGTAGATACCTACCTGCTTATATTATAGAAGGACAAGGCGCAACTTTTTATCGGGACTGACGGCATCTGTTTAGAAATATACTGACTAACTTGATTTTTTGTGATTTTGATATACTCTTCACCTGTATACTAAATTTCAGATTTTAGAAAGTACTTGCACGATGTACCGATTTTTAACGACTTTAACGCGTGGGTGACGCGCCAGGTTACAAGATTTGCATGACTGACGATCGTAAAACTTATTTTCAATCAATCTACTGATCTCAAGTTTTAGGAAGTAGTTGCGAGCTATATAGTTTTTTTACAAAATTAAAACCGCCTCCACGTCAAACGCTAACGAAAGCAGATGACTGACGGCAGGCTATTTCTCTACTCTACCAATGTGACGTGATATAAAAAAATCAGCCTTCAGAAAGTGCTTGCAATTTTTGGACGCTCGCCTCT
Source organism: Gonioctena quinquepunctata (assembly GCA_018342105.1). Taxonomy (NCBI): domain Eukaryota; kingdom Metazoa; phylum Arthropoda; class Insecta; order Coleoptera; family Chrysomelidae; genus Gonioctena; species Gonioctena quinquepunctata. The sequence goes on from JAFIRS010001620.1 coordinate 35,428, forward strand.
CCAACTATTATATTTAATTTATCTCGTAGATTGTTGGAATGCAGAAATTCCAGATTCAGTGGTCATGTCGAAAGTTGGCCATATCAAATCTGTATTTAAAAAAATACAAATTTGAGCCTTCGACAAAATTCAGTAAAATAATTCATGAATGGAAGAGATATAACACTAAACCAGATCCCAAAATCACATGATATTCTGCATTTCAATCCGGGTTTTTTCTTGCTCCAATTTTTTTGAAATACTTTTTTGGGTAAAATTGAAAATTGACATCCACACCCTCTGATTTTTTAATACGTGTTACATGCGACATACTTACATTGATCCTCACAATGTTGAAATATCGTTTTCATTGTACTCTGGCCATAATGCCAAAAGAAGTATGAAGCAGCGAACTGTCAACGACATCCACTTTCACTTCATTGGGCCCCATTTAAAGCTACAGGTTCATTGTTATATTATCATTCAAAAAAATTATGGATGCTATTGTTATTTGCGTTTTTCAATGGAATCATCGTTTACAACTTTTGTTCATCACCGATGCACCAAAAACCAAATGCACGGAAAAATTACGAATCTTTCGTGACAATCCTAGATCATACTTATGATTTTTTTTATTTTTGTTCCTTGTTCTTGGCTTATTAAAATTGATTAGAATCTCATTCAGAATGAGGAGTTAGTGTAACAGTTATATTATTTGTAGTCAAAATAAAAATGAAAAAGAACAGGAATAGATAGTGTTGCAACTTCTTTCGCAACTAAAATTGGCAATTAGTGAGTTTTGTCCCTCCTTGGTCAAGCACTGAATACTATATATATATATATATATTATATATATATATATATATATATATATATATATATATATATATATATATATATATATATATATATATATATATATATATATATATATATATATATATATATATATATAGTATCAGTTTGACTAGGATCAAACTATATGCAATTTATGAAATTACCTATTATTCTGTTCTTTTTCATTTGAATTTCCTCTTTTATTTAATCATTAAAAAAAAATACCTATCATAACAGAAATGAAACTTCGGCTATGTTGTCTTACCCTTTTTCGAAACTCCTTATACCTTATCCCAGCTCAGGCGGTACGCCTATGAAGAATGAGTCACTCTATTCTCATGCAGGTTCAGTATTGCCAACTTGGCGCGCTGCTTGATGTCAAAAGGTGCTATTTTGTGGGGAAATTATGGTTAGATGATCAATAGATAAACACAGAATGCAGGAATATCGTCAAATTGAAATAACTAATATCTGAAATTCTCAGAACCCCGTTTTTTATTTGCTTTACCAGATTTACTTTTACCGAATGTTTATTATTTTTTATATTTTAATTAGTAATGTTCCAATGAATTTTAATGTGTATAATTAATTGACGATTTGAAAGAATGTGTCTCCAACTTCAAATTCAGAACTTGGATTTCACCGTACTTCACAAGAAGAACATTCATAAACAACATAGAAACTAATCTCAACAAAGCTGTAAGTTATTAGTACCTTAAGGTCCGAATGACATACTTATTGTTCAATTTCTTCATTGTAGTATCCCTGAAGATGAAATTAAAACATTTCGAAAGCTTGGACAAACTTTAAAGAGTACACTTTTTCTTTTACGGCATACCCCAATACTCAATTGTTACACCTAACTAGTCAGCAACGACTACCCTCCCACTAAAATCCACAGACATGGGGTTCTACCAGAACATCAGAAATACGTTCGGTGAATCGGCAGTGACGAATTTGAAGTCCTGGTCAAAACTAAAATGAAACTGGCGAAAGAATACAATAGAAGGTGTTTTTTACTTCAATGCAGAAAATCAAGAATATCCCCCCCCCCACATCACAGCGTCCTTCAGACCGATAGAAGAATTACTACTGAGACAAGCTGCACTTGCCAATATTGAAGGAACATAAATACAGGTTAGGGGTGAAACTAATTAATATTGAGATTTGCACTCTGTAATAAAAAATTTGGAAAATTCTTTAGGGTCACTAAAAAAGTCAATAATTTCACTCACCAATGAGACAACTTTCCAGGTTTTTTATAGCAAACAACAAATTACATATAACAAGCTTTTCCAGAAAGTAAAAATGAAAAATATCAGGAAAATAAAAAACTTGAAAGATTGCCAAACACAAATTGTCATTAAATCAAATCCCAAGTGGATGAAAAATATTTTGATCACTCCAATTCCAGAAGAAGTTTCAAAATTCCTATCATTAGGTCCAAAGTTCCGTATCGAACCTCAGATATGCAAGGACATTTCCATAAAAAATATTCTTTCAGATGCAGACCATATAACTTCCTCTTTTACAAACTCTAGCCAGAGAAATATCACTATAGCTCGAGCCACGAACATAATCACTAATCAGGTACAAAAGTCGAATCACACCACATCAATTTTACGTGAACTTTTAAAAAAATCAAAATCTTTCTGAAAGAGAACCCTAATCTGATTTTCACCCAGTCAGAAAAAGGCAATGTCACGGTTGTCATGGAGAAACAACAATACCTTGAATTATCAAATAACACCTCATATATAGAAATGAAAAATGATCCTTGTACATCCATTCAAAATAAAATTGATAAACTTATTGAGTTCCTCCATAGCACGAACCAAATCAACATTGTAACCAAAAAAAAGCTCACCAACTATAGTGGAATTTCTCCAAAATTTTACTCTCTTCCAAAAGTACATAAATCAACCCTATCAGTCAGTACCTATCGCTTCCTTTTTGACTGATATTCTCACGAAAGCATACAATTTCGACAATGTGTACTATATGAAAGACTCCTTCGAAGTAAAAAATCAATTCAACAATTTAACATTACCAGATAACTATTTATTAGCCAGTCTGGATGTGGTATCCCTTTTCAGTAATGTCTATCTGGAAACGTGCCAGAGAACAGTACACAAAAATTGGGATAGTATTAGTAATCATTGCGATATTAACGAAGAAACATTTAGGGAACTGCTAATTTTCCTTTTTGAAAATACATATTTTTCTTTCAATGATAAAATCTACAGACAAACTTTTGGTACCCCAATGGTAGCTTCAATTTCACCTATCCTTGCGGCATACGTAATGGATGACATGTTGGACACTGTACCACCAGTTTTATCTTTCAAACCTTTTTTTATAAAAAAATATGTCGATGACATTATGTTGGCAATGTCAAAGGATTGTACAGATGAGGTTCTCTTTACCTTCAATAACTATGACCCACATATCCAGTTTACTATAGAAACGAAAAACGTCGAACAATCCGTACCATTTCTGGACACCAGATTCGTACGTTCCAATGAGAACAAAATACTGATAGATTGGTATCGGAAAGATTGCAGTTCTGGAAGACATTTAAATAATCTGTCCTATCACAAACATTCGGTAAAAGTAAATCTGGTAAAGCAAATAAAAAACAGGGTTCTGAGAATTCAGATGTAAGTTTCCACAATAAAAATCTTAAAATCCTCTTAATCTTTCTTTAACAATTCTTATCCTCCAAGTTTAATAAAATATTGTTCAACACATCACCTATTATAGAGCCACAACATAGTCATTTCAGTCTTAATAAATCGAATAATAGCACTACTATCAATACTGTCCCCATTATTTTTACCTCTTCACCATACCTAAGAGATATTTCACCCAAACTTGCTAGACTTTTCAAAACCATAGATAATATCAAAATAGCAAACAAAACAGTCCCTACAATCAAGTCTATATATTCCAAAGTGAAAGACAAAGTTCCATGTTAGACAGCAGGAATGTTATATATAGTATACCTTGCCAGGGTTGTAACAAAGTGTATATTGGCAAACTGCAAGATTATTAAAACAGAGATCAATATCCCATAAAAGTGATTGCAGGCACCATCCAGAAAGATGTGCTCTTGCATGTGAACAAATTTGACCATCATATGAACTATGATGGAAGTTAAAATACTAACGAATGAAAGTCACACTGCCAAGAGAACTTTTCTGGAAATGGCTTCCATATCACAAGAAAAAAATCATATGAACAAAAAAACGGATGTCAATCACCTAAGTGAAATTAATTCCTTCTTATTAGCAATGGAAAATACAGAATTTTCCTCAAATCAATCTGAGCTCAATACTAGTTATTATTATATCATCAAGTTGGCTCAACCTTCAGTTGGTACCAACAAGAAAAGTTACTAAAATAATCTGGCCAATCATGGCAAACTATTTCATATTAGTTGGTACTACCCTCAGTTGGTACCATCAACTGTCAAAGCATATGACAAGTGATTAAATAATTTTCCCACAATTCATAACCTGTTGTACTTTTTCAAGACACACATGTTCCAGACTTTATACTTTTTAATATTTTAATTAGTAATGTTTCAATAAATTTTAATGTGTATAATCAATTGACGTTTAAAGAATGTGTCTCCAACTTCAAATTCAGAACTTAGATTTCACCGTACGTTACATGAAGAACATTCATAAACAACATAGAAACTAATCTCAACAAAGCTGTAAGTTATTAGTACCTTAAGGTCCGAATGACAAACTTATTGTTCAATTTCTTCATTGTAGTATCCCTGAAGATGGAAATAAAACATTCCGAAAGCTTGGAAAAAAATTAAAGAGTACACTTTTTCTTTTGCTGCACACCCCAATACTCAATTGTTACACCTAACTAGTCAGTAACGACTACCCTTTCACTATATATATGTATATATTATATATATATATATATATATATATATATATATACGTGGTGACGTTGGTTGTTGCCCTGGAATTCAGGGTCTGCTGACCGAAATCACAAATGAGCGGCTGGCTTCTGTTTGTTGACTTCGTTGATTTGTCGTTTTCTACCAAGTGTTGTTCATCCTTGCACTTCTTCACCGTACTGATGAGGGCCGAGAGCTCGAAACACGTGTCTACGGTTAGCACTTTTCTCTGAGGGCTATGTCCATTAAATTCCTTCCATTTTGTTTTTAACAGTCCCCTCAATATTTCTCTCTTTCATATTTATATATATATATATATATATATATATATATATATATATATATTAAAAAAAAAGAAGAATAACCACCAATATAATTCCATCTCCAAACAGCACAAAGGTTAACATTATCGAAACGACTGCCAGAATGCGAAAACTCCAAAACTCCATTGTTATTCGGTACGGTAATACGATTGAAATATTATTCCATCCAGGATAACACACGATGAGAATATCGGCCTTAAAAAGCCAGTGACTCTCGAATACGAAAAACGAAAGCAAAATGACCTTCCAGTAACCCTTTTCCGCATAATGGAGGGGTATAAAAGCCACAGAGGTTATTATTCCATCCGGTTGACTTTATATTCGGGATATTTAGAGAATTATGTTTCTCATAATCACAATGGTTGGTAAAATATTTATATCTAGCGAACACGAAAAAAAATATTTATAAAAATGTAAAATAAAATGAGCCAAAACAGCACAGTGTTATGAATTTCAACACTGCAGTCGATGGCAATGAGTTAAGGGAATTGTATTTTTATCTCATAGAAAATAAACAGCAAAAAAGGGAACGGAACAAGTGATTTTTTGTGTCTCTATTAATTTCTGAAACTTAGGTTTCCATAATCAGTAGCGTGGTACAAGTTTTTGCAAGGTTGTGAAAAAAGTGGTTACATGAAAAATATTAGTCATATAAAGTATTTTTTTTTTTTTTTTTTTATTCAAGAAAACCGCATTAACCGCGAAGGTTATTAGCGGTGGTGGTACAGTATATATTATATTTGTTTCAAGATATGAATTGAGTCCAAGAACTTTAGTAACAACATGATGTTATCCAGGTTCAAAGCATCGCTAAGTTTTCCGGGCAGTCCTGAAGTTATTCTCTCCTCTCTGTAGTCGGGACACTCCGAGATTATATGTTTCACGTTCAGTTCTTCATAACAGGAAACACATCTTTTGGGATTTTCTTTCTTCAGTAGATGCTGGTGTGTGTATCTAGTGTGACCAATCCTGAGGCGTGTTAGTATTGTTTGTTGTCTACGAGAGACTGATTCATAATTCTGGATGCTCATGCCAATATAAAGTATTCCTGTGGGGGAATATCGTCTCTTGACATAATTTTCCTCAGACAATAATTATTTGTTAAACGCGCTAACTGATTAAGGCCAATCAATTCGTTACATTCTAGACTAGACTAGACCTAACCTAACAATAAATTATTTTTTTCACCACAATCCTTTTGGTTTTCATACAAGAAAATGAACAATATACAAATAAAAAAAGGCTTCGTTTTCTTATGATACTATTACAGACAACCCTTCAGTAGGACATCTAGGAGGTAGTAAAGTCATATTTTTTTCAAAATGCAGTGGCTATGTAAGACCAAGAGTCCGTGTCACGTTAGACATCCATGTCACGTCAGACCATGTCCGAGTCAACGTAGGTATCATAAGTTTACGCTCAATGACTACCGCTACTTGTGGTATCTATCTATAACCTTAGTTTGATACTATTTGGTGAAAAGGTACTGCCCCTTGAAAAGGTGAACAAATATCCAGGAATACATCAATATTAAAAGCTTATGCTTTGAAAATTCACACAATGCCGTTTGTACCAAATAAATCAAATAATTTTCATAACCATGTAAAGTATGGCAGAGTCCCACTAGAAATGAAAAAATATTCGTCATTTCAGTAAGAATGCAATACAAGCATTTACCGAGTGATTCTCTGAGGTGGCTCACCCCAATACCTTTTTTATTATTGAAGATAGAAAAACGAAATTTGGGGGTTGTGTATTATACTTCAATTAACATTTTTTGACATATTTACTTACTTTGCCGTACATCCGGTTCAACCGAAATTGAGCCCAACTTTCGATTTTCAAATGGGACATTCTAAATCCACCAACACCTCACTAGTCGATATTTGACAAATAAAGTAATTTTTATTCCAATTGTTATTTTTCGATCTACAATTCCATGGATCGTGTAAATCGCTTCAATCTTGATCAAGTTACATGGGAAAAATACGACTTAGAATTATTTGAAAGTCGCAAATATGAATTTTTCCAGTTAACTTGATTTTTTCAAATGGAAAGCGGATGGCTTGTTGGCTTTTTGTGAAAGATCATTTTCTTATGAATAATTTGATACTACACACTTGCAAGAAGCGATCTAACCTAATAACAAACAATACTTATTCGGTATACTTATGCACTAAGTCCAGTTATTCTAGTTATCCGTGACAAACAATTGAAGCTGTTGCTAGGACTACCTCAACAAATAGGCTAATCAATATCCTGTCACTTTTGAAAATCTATTTGTTGCATAGTTCATAATTTGATATGGAAAATTATACTGAAACGAAAAAATTGACATGTTGCTAGTTTACGGAGAAGCAAAAAAGAATGCAACTGATGCAGCTCGAATTTATGCTCAGAGATTCCCTAATCGTCGCCATCCCACTCGGCATTATTTTCCAAAACTGGAAAGGAAAATGCGAAATGAACCAGAAGAAAATGCCACTAACTTCATCGCCAGTGAAGAAAAAGAAGTAGACGTGTTGGCCTATGTTGAAGTGAATTGTACGGCGTCAATTCGCCAAATTGTTTCCGAGTGTGATATGAGTTATTCGTCCGTTTGGAGAATCCTTCACAAATATAATTATCGATCATTCAAGTACCAACTATACCAACATATTTACGATAACGACCATTACCGAAGATTAACTCATTGCAACTGGTTTTTGACTAAATACAGAGAAGATGTACGTTTTCCATTTAAAATTATTTTTTCGTGAAATAGCACGCGAAGTGAAGATTTCGCGTTCTCAACACAGTCCGCGAAATCTAATTTCGCGGCCGTTACCCATACAACAGCTTCCAAACCAAATGTACTTCCAAATTTAACACTTCTAAAATACGACAATGACAAGGATTAATTTGTTGAAAATATGAACAGGATGTTCATAAAATCAGATGTGGAATCATCTGCGACTGAAAGATAAACTTTAGTCACTATCTTCCATCGTCAAGATAACCTCTTGTGGGGTATTCATGTTGAAAAGGGAAACATTCTCAATTGAATATTGATAGAAAGGTTTTTCTGTGAATTGAAAAATCGACGAATAAAATGAAGTTATTTTTTGTGAATGTCTAACAGAAAACAACTACTTCCCCGGCTAGAGCCACGCTGGACATTGAACAACATCTGATAGATATTCTGAAAAGGCCCTAATTCAAAAGAAAAAATCTGAAATTGGAAATTTGCATTTTCATTCAGATAGTTATTTGATTTTCTATTCCAGTCTTAATTAAGAACTCATAAAGATGAATGAGGCAAAGAAGAATGTTTTCCAAAAGAGAGTACTCACCAGAAATCATTCGTAACATTGACGCAGGAGAGACATCGCATTCACAAAAAATAACTTCATTTTATTCGTCGATTTTTCAATTCACAGAAAAACCTTTCTATCAATATTCAATTGAGAATGTTTCCCTTTTCGACAAGGATTAATTAATAAATCAACAACAAATACATGGTTGGTTGGTTGGTTGGTTGGAAGCTGACGAGCCAGAGACAGGGTTGGCACTTAGCTTCCCTTGACACTGCGACCAGCTGGGGTCTATTGTATCACTCTGTCGTCAGTGGTTCCTCATTCAAACAGGTTTGTGCCTTCAATTAGGTTTAGAAGCCTGTTGATAAGGTTCTTCGGATTCATGCCTGTTTCCGGGCTGATCTCTCCGAAGGTTCTGTGTCGCCTACTACTTAGGGCGTCACAGTCGAAGATCGAAAGACAAGAGTTAGACCCGGGGCCTCCTCTTGTCTCTTGATGACAAGCCATTCTTCAGTATCTATCCCCATGTCCTGGGTTTTGATGAGCTGAAGAATCTTTTTGGTTTCCATTTTACCAAATGGCTTTGGAATCCACTCTGTTTCCGGGAGTTTCTCCGTAGGTGTTCGACCATCTGCTGATCCCTCCTCGGTTGGGTTTACGGTTTCTGGTGCCAAGTGTGATTCAACTGGAATCTCCTCGACTTCCATACCCGCTATCGGTGTTGGGTCTTCTTCAACTGGAAGTTCCCCAGTTACATACAAATACATACTTACTCATATTATTTTCCAGGTGTTGAAACGGAAAGGGCCGAGTTTACAATACTTCTCAGCTCTGGAGGAGTGCAAGATACTGAAATATCACTAACTGTCAAAATATCTTCTATATAATCAAAAATATCATTTCCAAAGCAACGCTGTGACTTGGTAATTGAATTGAATTGCTGTTGATTTTAAAGCAATAATATATTTATTTCCAATTATCTAGTTCAATAATTTTGATGATTGCACGAAAAATAGTGTGTATGCCATAGCCGCGAAACATTGCCGCGAAAGATTATCCTGCCTGGGCCGCAAGCGGCCTCGGCGATAACTTTTTTTTCGGAACGCTCAAAAGAAATTTTGCGGCCTTGGCATACAAATAACTAATTCAGATGAAACTCGATTCACCAACTTGTGTCTGTTCAATCGGAATAATAAAAGGTCTCAAACAAATTTACATCTGATACAAGAAGGAAATTCTCAATAGCGATTTGGTTTCACTTGCTGGATGGGTGTTATCGGAGAAAAACTTTTGGGGCCAATAATTTTCGAAGGACAACTTACTGCGGAAAGATATCTACAGTTCCTCAGAAATCAAATTAATGATTTCATTGAAGATTTGTCACTGGCTAACCAAGTTGATATCTATTTTCAACAAGATGGAGCGACACCTCACAATTCTCGAGACGTAAGAGAACATCCGAATGACACCTTTCCAGAAAAGTTGATTGGCACTTATGGACCTATTCAGTGGCCTGCGAGGTACATTCTTAAGTTGTCATATTTTTTCATAATGTGTAATTTTTTTTTCCATATTCCAGATCACCAGATCTTACTCCGCTAGATTTTTCCCTCTGGGAAACATTTAAAAATCTGGTGTATAATGTATAACACAGCATCAGCTACTCGTGAAGAATAAAGTAAAGATGGCATTCCAGAACATCACTGCGGACCAGCTTATCAATGGGGTGCGCGCAACAATTGAAAAAGTTGAACTTTGCCGTGATCAAGGAGGTCATTTTGAAAATGTTGAACCTCAGTGGACTAATTTGCGACTTTTGAATAATCTTCAATAATAACAAAGTTATAGGGGTGAGAAACCTTGCAGAATCACCCGGTATATACAATCAGTGTTTACGAGCATTCCTTAACCTATGTCCCTGCGTGGTGTGCATGCGCACAGTCATAATGCTACCGCCCTTGCTGTACAGAACTGTTGTCTCAAAGTGATATTGCTAATACTAGTACCCACAACTCTGCTTCATGATAGAACTCATTCCACGAACTTTTTTACAGATTTCTACCACTTGTTGGACGACTAGTAATTGCATTCATCGAGTTAACTGGTTGGAATTGAACCTGATTTTGCTCGGTAGTAAAAATACTTAGATTATTTCTGAAATAGGTGCGCCTAGCGTCCTGCCCCATTGAAAAAGATGAAATTTGTGTTGTTCAAAGGCAAATACCCTTCATTGTCAGTCGTGAACAAAAAAAAAATCAAGCCCCTTATTCTGACCTTTTTTAACATTGCCAAGTTGTAGATGACCAACAACCGGTGAGCATCGCTTCATTTTATTCTAAACTTTCCTCTCTCACTTGCCTCAGTTGTGACCTTCCATCATATTTTCAATAACAGTTCGGCATTTCTTTCACCATTACTGCGCCCAAAAAAAATAGTTGGCATGTCTGTTACATCGTCGACATCGATACTACAAGGTGTGCTGGTCGGTATGCGTGAATTTATGATTCCTCGGAAAGTGACACGGACTCTTAGTCTATGTTGATTATCTGTTCAGATATACCAGAATTTATTCGAATATTTCCTAAAATTATTGTTAGCGGACAGAAGACAGATTTCAACAGATGTAGGCAGATGGAATATGTTTTCTGATCGACAGTTTCAGATATCAGTGGCGCAAAATTTGTTTGTACGAGACAACAAAAACCGGGTCTGGGCATTTCAATCTATACTCCTATGAAAATAAAAAACTCGTGTTTGCTATCGACATTTTGGCATCCGCGATTTTTGTGCCTTGGAAACGTTATTGAACTCATAATGAAAATACGCCCCGCTGAATTCTTCGAAAACTATTCTTCGATACACAATTCCAGATTGGGTACTAGAACGTATTAGATGGCTTTGGGGAAAGCATTTAGACATCGATTACCTTGTAAATCTGATTGAAGCAATTTCCATGATCTGATAAAAATGCTTGAATTATATTGTCTAAAAGATTTTTCATATCCCACAGATCGAACTTCAGATGTCCCTGATAACGAAAAACTATTCAACTTACTTGAAATCGAAAATGGGGTGCCCCAAGGGTATATTCTGGGACCTTTCCTATTCATTATCCACATAAATAATCGTCTCCTGAACACTATTGTCATGTAAACATTGATTACCATAAACTCAGACTTGCCCAATCTCAAATATACTGAGATTAGGTGAAATATGAAGCAGGTCACTGGAATAGTAATAAATTTTCCTGCTTGAACAGAAATGGAACACAAAAATTGAAGTTATTTCCGAATCAGAATAAGGATGACATTATTAATCTCCTGGCAATCAATTTGCAGAAAAATCTGAATTGGCCGTACATAATTCAAATCAATTAGGAAAATTTGGTGGTATATTTAAATTTTTACTGGAAATTGGAAATATGAGAAAGCAAAACATATTGTGGAATTCAAGCATGACAAATTGTTCCAAATAATAATTATCGAAATGTTTTACTTTCCATTGAAATGTATTAAGGGGGCTTTCATGCTGTTCAAAATATTCCATCGATTCCTCTTCCCGAATATCTGATAAAATCCCAATTTCATATATCAACCCTTGAGTTGTTATACCACAATAGCATGAGGGTCCCCCACTGGCTTATGTACATTATTATCCAGCCCATCTAATGGTTTGATATCGCATAGGATCGTACCAACCGGATTACAACTATTGGAAAGGCTCCTGGATTGCCAAAAATAATTATTCGATACCTAAACTCGAGCGGAATATCATTTCATTCGGATTGTGAATTCGAAAGGAAATATCTAACAATAGAAAGAGATCAGCGCCTTGTGCAGAAGGTTCGAGGAAATGAAATTCCTACAATACCTATGCGTATATTCGGGGAGTTATTTCCTTCATTTTCCGACTCCGAGATTTTCCCGGTCAGAACTGAGAATTACATTTTTTTTCTAATTTCAAAGTGTCTCTCCGAAAGGAATGATTCTTACTTTTTCCATCTTTGCAAAGTGAGATTGCTTCTTGAAAATGTGTTTCCCATTTCTTCCGGTCTTCCTGATGATCGTGGAAGCGTGAAATAGATTTTCGTAGACAAAAATGTATTGAATACCTAGTGAATGCGATGCCTCTCTTGCGTCAATGTTACGAATTATTTCTAGTGAGTACTCTCTTTTGGAAAACATTCTTCTTTGCCTCATTCATCTTTATGAGTTCTTAATTGAGACTGGAATAAAAAATCAAATAACTATCTGAATAAAAATGCAAATTTTCAATCACAGATTTTTTCTTTCTGTTAGGGTCTTTCTAGAATATCTCTCAGATGTAGTTCAATATCCAGCGTGGCTTCAGCCGCAGAAGTGGTTGTTTTCTGTTAGACGTTCACAAAAAATAACTTCATTTATCGTGGATTTTTCAATTCACAGAAAAATCTTTCTAGTCAATATACAATTGAGAATGTTTCGTTTTTCAATACGAAAAAGGTATTGATGAATTCTGTACAAGAGTAGTTCACAGAAGTTGGATCAGTTACACTTTTTCCAATATTATTACAAAAAGTATAGATCCCAAATTTTTTCTCGTTTGATCCCCCGTTTGATAAACAAAAGAAATATCAATACATGATATTCAATAAGTGCTGATGGTATTGATCCGTAAAGATATAAAAAAAATATTTTAAAGTCGTGAAATTGTGACGTGCGCAAGAGATAGGTGTTTCGGTGAAATCCACCCAACAAGTGAAGTCAAAATTCAACAGTACCCGGCACACATTGAGCAGCAGCGGTTAGCCAGTCTGGGAATCACAGGAACAATATTCACATGCTCTTACAGCATCAAAAGCAATGTTGAACCTTCCGCCAATGCACTTGTTTGTAATAAGAATAAGCGGCAATGAGTGCCTTCACACTGCACCGGACCAAAACTTGAGAATCCGATTGAACATCTGAACTTTAGGGAAAATATTGACAAACCATCATATATTATGGCAGCTAGGCAAGACTTCAAAGTACATCATGGAGTAGCCGTAAACATCCACAACATGTGCAGAACGAATGGGATTCAACTTGAAAGGGATTCATCAGTTTGGTGTATTGATGGATCGGATGGACGAAAGAGCTGGAATGTGAGTAACAGGTCTTAGCTTTGGATTCTCAAATCCCCTAGGTGGAGCTTCAACAGTGTTTGAAGCAGGAATCCATGCAATATAAAGTTGCGCACAAAAATGCCTTGCTAGAAACTCCAGGAGTGCAGAAATATATCTCCTAGCAGACAGTCGAGAAGCACTTGAATCTCTAGTCACATACTTGTGAGTATAGACTGAGTTGGAACTCCGAACTCATCCTGAAAAAACCGGCTACGAATAATCAGATAACTCTGACCTGTGTGCCAGGGAATTGGAGGAAATGAGGAAGCAGACAGCTTTGCCAAGGAAGGGGCAAACACTCAATTTTCCGGCTCAGAACCCATCTGTGGTATCTCCAAAGCTCACATTGAAGAGTTTCAGCGCTGGAAACTTGGTCGGTTTCCAGCGCTGAAACTGAAATAAGGATCCAGACAAAGACAAGCGGATAGGCTCCTGAGGTTATCGCCAAAGAGAGTTAAACCAGTTTTTCGAATTGGACAAGGAAGACTTGGAATCGGTAACGGGACCGATCACGAGAAGTTGCTCCTGAGGCGTCGCCTCACAAAAAATTTTAAGTTAATACAATAAACTTGCCGTTACTGCAAATACTTCACCCAAACTGCAGAACACCTGATTTGTGACCTCCAAGAGCTGTTTTGCGAAAGGGCTCCAGCTCCTCAGAGGGGTCTCATCAAGCTTTCAGGAACTGATGCACTTCGTGAAGAGTCTCGGAATGAATAGATTTCGAAGATCTCATAGGTCGAGGTACAGAAAGGCTGAAGAGCCATATCGAATCCCCTACAAACTACAATCTATAAAGTCTGAAATTATTTTCAATTGAGAATCCGGATGAACAATTGAGCTAACGACTCAAATATATTTTGCGAAATTCGACTTGCACGTATAGATTTTATTGTCACAGTATCTTTGGTATATCGTTCAAATCAATGAATAGCAATTCCATGTCCTGTTAGAGTTTTGGAATATATCCTGAAAAAATAGTTGGAAGGCTGTTTTAATTACATAAATGTCATTCGATATATACGATTTGATTGGAATATCCAATCAGTTACAAGTTGACATTCTCGTTTTCCAATTGGTCGACAAATATTCAAACGGTATAATTGCATTTTTGTCGAAATGAAAATAACGCAAATTATTCTAATTTCAGAACAAAACGTTCGGTTATTTGAGTATGGCAATATTTTGGCTTCACCATCAATAGATTATTGATTGGATTACTGGTTCCGAATGTCGAAAAAAAAATTTTCGTACGAGTTTGTGAAAAAGTGAACTTTTCCGTTGTCGTGTGGAAAGAAGAGGTATTTATAGTATACACTCACCACTTATCGAAAATTATTTGCCCGTCAATTTCGTGGTCGAAGTACTCATTGTAAAATTGAAGAAAGTCATCGATATAAGCAAACATTTCAAATTTACGGGATATCTAAAAAGACTGAACGGAGGTTTCGAACCCAAGAAATCAAAATCTAAAAACAGGAAATTGATAAATTCTTATTTGATGCTCATGACAAACGGCTTCTTCTTGATGAAAAGTATGCCAGGTTGCGTCCTGCTGACATTCATATTCGGCAGTCTTTTTTTTTTCAAATCAGGAAAATGCACTAAACAATGTGTGGGAATTAATACTTTTGGCAAACTGCCATCAAACATTGCTATGTACTTGGGCCTCCCAAATTCTGGAAATCTACGTCTGTAGCAGAATCATACATCGAGAATTCGCCCGAAAATAAGGAGAAGATCGCTCATCATATTCTAAAAAGGTTCAAACACTCCATTACCAAACTCCAGCTTTCCATCGACATCAGTTTCTCGCAGAGCAGCATCCTCACTTGTCGATAATTCAACAAGCTTTCTTTTATGACACATCTAAGGAGAGCCGGTTGGCGTTAAATATGCATAATATTATTTATAATTAGGTTGAATTGAAAGTAATAAAAATTATATTAGGTATTCTTTCTTTCTCATGAAAATCATAGATATAATATATTATACTCTTAGGAAAAATGTTGTTCCTGACAGATGCGGAAATACTCTTTTCGCTACGTTCGATCATCTACCGTGACGTGCGGAAAAGTACCACTTTCCGCATTTGTTAGGTCAATGGCTATTTTATGTATTGATTTCAGCACAGTTACTTTTCCATTGTCCAAAGGGCCACCTAGGATTTCCTCCATCATTGGGCACACAAAGAAGTTTCTTTGAAGAAGTCATAGACGAACATTGCCTGGGATGCCGGGTAGCGGGCCAGATAGGATAACTAGAAAATTGTCATTTCCGGTGGTCTATGTGCTTTCATCAAATAACTATCAGGTTCAGGAAAGATGAAGCATAATTTCTCTGAATTATCAATATTTCCAACAGGAAAAATTTCATAACATCTTCCTGAGAAATGAGCATACGCGAAGGTATAAACAAGAAAACTGATTCTAATGGAAGAGATCGATACTGAAATGCTACACGTTTCTGAAAATAAAAAGACTTGGATTCCAATGTTTTATCCAGGGTAATATCATGAGTGCTAGGAATTTTATCATAGATCTTTCAAATTTTCAAGAACGCATTCTGCCTGGAAATTTAACTTATATTCATAATTGAAAATTCGAAAATGCAGACAGAATATTTTACTGAAGAATCTCAAACTACTCCCACTTATGTTGAGTCTGGCCATATACAGGGTGTTATGAATCAACTCACCACACCTGCAACAACAAAAAGTTACGCCACTGGTCTATTATTGAGGGATCACTCCTTCAACTATATACCAATAAACGCTAAGGACCGTCTCAGAAAGTGTGGAAGAATACACTTGGAAATGCATTAGAAATAAACATATATATTTTATAAAAGTTACAAAACCTTTCATCCGTTCTATATACGAATAAAAAGATGCAATAGTCACAAAATAGTAGAGAGTTTACATTGAGTCCATTTTTGTCGGTCTCAAAATCAAGTAACTGAATATAGTAAGAATGACAACAAATGTTAAAAACGACTATGGATAATTATTATTTGAAAATTATGGGAATATGAAATATGGAGATACATTGAAAAACATATAAAAATCATAAATGGTTCAATTTGCCCCAGCAAAAAATACAGGAAAATATTTGAACTTATTCCATACCACCAGGTTTCAACACTTATCCACTTGTTATTGGTTTTACACGATAATAGTTCAATTGTATTATTAGTTTGATTATTCCCGCGCAAGTTGTTCATTTATTTTTGAATTTCACTGTATATTCGACTAAGTTGTATGGATTCTGTTTTTCTATTGAGTCGCAAACTGTCGACTAGAGTTTTTCGTCGACTTATCTCGTTCTTGAAGCGTTGATAAATAATAGGTAATTTTGGAAAATACTGTTCACTTGTACATTCACTTTGTGAAGTCATTACTTGATTTGACTTGATTTGAATATATTCATTCTTGAAAGTTTCGCAAGTTCACTACAAGACGACTATATTCGTACTCTTCTCATCTTCATTTCACTATATGGTAATCGAATGAAAACTAACCTCATTTCGACAGGACATGTTACTTGGACCACGTCTGTACACCGAGTCATATATTGTCCGCGGAGTCGCGCCTTTTTATATCTCCCACCCTTTCACGTGATGGCTTTGATCGTTCGCGGGCCAAAATTCCTAACATCATAGTTATCATCACCCTGTCATAAAAAATCAGCAGCTTAATAATGAATGGCTTGTTACTGTCGCTGGATGAATATAAAAAACAGATTTATCGTATTTCGTAGTCGGGTTGCACTTAGCGAGCTGTCATCACCTATTAATTTATAGCGTATTTGTTTACATATGAATTCCTCGATATGACTTACATGGAAGGTGGTGAATTGTGTATGACTTATCTGAAAAAGGGTAATTTTTTATCTGTATTCTGGCTGGCGGTATATAATCTATTCGTAAGTGCCTTTGTTTATAAGCTTGGTCGCGTATTTGACTTCAGAATTTATTTTCATCCCTAGTGAATTTGTTTTCTGGCTATAGAGTTCCTTTTTAGTGATTCGTGTGGTTTCTTATGCTTGAAAGTTTTTCTGTACTTATGGGGGCATGACACTTACAATTAATCACTGACTTTGGAGTCACTGCACTCATCGGTAGACTGGAGTTCTTGGAAACCTGGAGCAACTCCTCCAAAAGAACACTTTCTATTTGACGTGCCGTCCTTCGGAGGGGACGTCAAGATGACGGTCCCGAGTTCATCGATGTTGAGCTTGTTGAAGAACCCTACCTCTGAAACAACAGAGGATTCGGCAAAATTTCCGGTTGGTGGAAGTGTGCTCACCCGCGTCGGTGTTTATAGCTCTGTTCGGAGAAGTACGCCGACGTTAAATGAAGCAATAAAAAACATTTTCCATTTCTTTTGAGTGAGAAAATCTTTGTTTTCCATCCGGATAGGGTGGGTTCAAGAGTGGTGATGAATAAAACAAAGGTCTGTGTTTCTTAACATAAAGTGATTTTTCATTGAGCTCGTATTCTGAATGAGGATACCACGCTAATTGAAACTCCTTCCATCTATTATGACTCATCAGTATTCAGATTCTAAAGACTCAGTAATAATTCAATTATTGGGATAAAATTTCGAACAAATTGGTTTGTTTAAATATTTCGACAAACGAAACCATTACGACTCTTCTCAAACGGAAATGAAAAATGAACTGAAGAATCCAAATCACTAAAAATGTTTCAAGACTCAACGCTCACATTATCAATGATTGTTTTCTTTCTAGTGTCTAGCTTAGCATGGAAAATATAGATAAAATTCATCCCTGAGCTGATATACATTTAATGAATATTCTACTTTTAGGTAAATTCCAAAGAAATACTACCATTAGGGACGCCACCATTGATATATCTAATTATTCCTTTCGTCTGTTGAATATCAGTCATCAACCAATCACACTTTTGTCTCCTGTTTGACAAGACCAATCAACACGTACACCATCAGCGACTATTTGCATGGTGCACAATAGTCACCGACTATTCAGCATGATAATTATATCAAGCAGCCTGTGCATCTGACAGTACTTTAAATGAATACATATTAAACGTCGAATCCATTGTGTTGAAGTGTTTGAAAATGAATCGGTTTGGCGAAACCAAGAACGAAGAAATAGATAGTGTAATCCAGTCGACAATTCCTCATAATACAGTGAGGAGCAAAAATAGCGTATGGAGGCAGTGTATCAAATTTTTCGAGCATCGTCAATATAAACTAAATGAGTCGACACCATTCACAGAACTGAAAGATATTCAGAAAGATTGGGCCTGGAATATGAAAAAAGAAAATGGGAAAGATTATAAAGAATATACTGTGGAGTGTATGTGGAATTCTACAGCTAAAACTCCTCAAGAATTGTATTTCAAGAAGTATCACATAAAAATAGATCCATTTCAAGCGTGCGAATTCAAAAGTTCTCGAGATGCACGTAATGCCAAGAGACGGGAACTGCAGAAAATCAGAAAAAACGGAAACGTAATTCAACGGCCTTAAGTATAGAAAATATGTTTTCTATTATTGACAAATGTGATGAAAAAACTTAAGATGGTTATCAAAAAAAAATTACTACTTCGCTTCAGTAGAATTAGCATGGCGTGGGGGCGAAGGTTGTTCAACTTTGAACATTTAAAATTTCAAATTCAGAATTATGGCAGAGAATCAGGTAAGATAGAATACAAACCCAATTTTAACCAAAACCTGTCAAAGAGGAAACCATAAATGCGCAGACTGAAAATGAACGGAATCCACAGCGCTGTCCAGTTATATTGTTCAGAAAATTGATTGAAAAAAGAGTACCCGGATTCACATGTCCACGTTTGTTCCTAACTGCAAATCCATTCTGGATAAAAATAAACTCATTTTGGTACAAGAATTCGCCTGTTGGGAAAAACGAACTTCCAAAATGGACTAAATTGGGAGCAAAGTCTATTGGTTTAGATACGAACCAATTGAAAATTACCACCCATTCTTGCAGATCAACTGCAGTTTCTCAACTTCTTCAATTAAACCTTACTTGCAGATGGATGAACAACATCACCAGAGTATTTTGAACAGATTTGGAAAACAGAATGGATGTGAAGCTTGTACGGTTGATACTGCCAGTTCTTCGAAAGCTGAACAAATGACACAAATTACGCAAGGTTGAAATGTCACATACAATAGTTGTGTTTTCAATTTCAATTGATAATTTATAAAGCTGGTGCTGTTTCTGTTTCGATTTTGTTAATTGTAGTTGATATTTTGAATAAATCATTCCAAACTGTTTCATTTCGTGAATATGCCTCTCTGATATAAAGGATAGATTCAAGAAATGATCCTCATAAATATAACACGACCTTGATTGATGAGCTACCATTTGCATTGCTGCTAAATTTCTCTTGTATTTATTAATTTGACTCGACATTATTTCGGCATCAGACTATTAACGCCAAAATTATGTCTCGTTGAATTATTATAAAATACAGTCGAAATTCAGATGCAATCAAAATTGTCGACTATTCGTCAAGGTATTGTTATATTGCCCTTGATTATATACTTCGAAATCAATTCAGCCAATCAAATGCATTCATCTAACCAACAAGTCCCAATATCATCGAATATACCCTGTTGCTTGTATTTGGCCATTGTTTATACCAAACCTGTCAAAATAATTCAGTCACTGTCAAATGTAGTCCAAGTCACTGTCTAATTAAAGAATTATGGCCCGATTTCACCAACCTCTTTAAACGAGTTTTGTTCAAATTAAACTTAGATTAAGCTTTCTACACGTCATATTGCATTTCACCAGGAACTATAAACCGCGTTTAGTTCTAAACGGCGTTTCCACTTAAAACAGGCTGAATTTGGCCAGTTACGAAGTTAAACGACGTTAAGTTCATTGGTTTCGTGCACGTTTGACAGATGGTTGACATTGGAGGTGAAACAACTTTACTTTTCCGATTTGTTTATGCTGGAGAATTGAACATTTTTACCTATTTCAAAAAGAATTCAGTAGTTGGATCACATGTGTTATTGTTTAATTCGTAGATGATCATGCCTTCATATTGTTCTGTTGTGAAATGCAATAAAAATGCATGAAAAGACGGCCGAATACGATTTTTTAGGTGAATTGTAGATGTTTGTATTTTTGACCCTGTTATCAGAATTTCATCTGCTGTTGTAAGAAATAGAAAACATTGTGAAATCTCCCAGAGGAGGCAAGCAGCCTAGATAATGCCATCAAACGAAAAGACTGGTCTGATAAGTTAACGAAATATGGTAGAGTTTGTTCCAGACATTTTCACTCTGGTAGAGAAAATATGTTGTACCAATTTATTCAATAAGCTGGGTGCCGAATGAAGTCCAAAGAAGGATTTCATTTGATGAATTATATTTTCACATTCCAACTTGAAATTCATTGTAGAAGATATTGTCACTTTTATCAAGTTTCCTCAAAAACTAAACTTTGAACACCCACAAAGATATCACAAAACATGAGCCAAACACGAAAGTTATCGGTTTTCAATTTTTAGGTTATATTGTCACTTGGCTTTGGCTCCTCTACAAAACAACGAAATCTATGCAAAAATGATAGAAACGTACATATTTTACTATGTTACTAGCTTTTGACTGTCCTTAAACTAATTTTCAATAAACTCGGTTTAGCTTTCGTCTGTTTGTGTCGGTGAAACTGGATCGAGGTTTATCAAGAATAAAATCTGAGTTAAGTGAGAACGGAGTTCAGTAAACCGCCGTTTATCTGTCTTGTGGTGAAATCGGGCCTTAGTGTGACAGATTCCGAAGAACAATTCCTTAGAAGACATTTGAAAAAAACGCAGAGAAAAAAACACCATTTCTGAGTGTATGTTTGTAATAGTTAGCTCGGTATATGATCTGACCATTGACCACTTGTGATAGATATTTAGGGTAGAGTATAGTTTGATACTTTTCCGCCAATATTTTTTCAAAAATACCACTACACCAATTATTTTTTGAAAAATGCCCCTTCAGCTTCGCTGTCTAGGTATTTTTAAAGAAATTTGGTCTACTGAATTTCTACAACAATATTGACACAAAAATGTCAGAGTATACTCACCATAATATCCATAACAGCAAACAAGCACAACTTTTATCCTATAAGTGAAATTTTGGAACCAATATGTTCTCAAAATGCTTGATTGGGATTGGGATGAGTGGTTTTTGTAATAATTTTTCCAGTAGTTTTCCCATTCCTTCATCATATTTTTTTTCCTTTCGCAGATGTAATCTTTGGATGTGATACTTCTCCATCCCATATGCTTTCTTTGGTAATTTTGACACTATTTCATTTGGCACTTATTCCTGTATGAGCCTCTACCCAAATTAAAGATATTGTTTTTTCTTTTATGTTATGAATTCGGGCGGCGGCGGATTTTCAAAATTTGTTGGCAAGGAACTTATATCAGTTAGGACAAATAGTAAAACAGATAGTACAATGGAATGTTGAATATTGTTTTTCTATGACCAATTTGCCTGCTTGTAAAATAGCAATAGCTTCCGCATTGACTATTGACATATTATTGTCAAGTTTATATTTTGCCTTTATATTCATTTCTGGAATATAATAGGCACACCCTGTACCATCCACACTTTTGGAAGTGTCAGTGATTATTTTGTTAGCTTGATTTCCATTTGAACGTTCATTCATTATAATGCTGTTCTCCTGAGGAACTTCTTCATATGATGGTATGGTTATGTTAGCGACTGTTTTTAATTCGAAAACATCGTGTACAATTTTTTGTTTGGATACCTGGGACTGATATTTCTGATTGCAATGCATAGCATAGGGATTGATGTGAGGTTCATTCATTCGTGTCAATCAGATACTATTTGAGTTTTCCTTCCACCGACAAAGTTATACTATATAAATAAATTATAGTTACCATCTGATTGAAACCCAAAGAAGTATATATCTTTGTGGGATGGTTATACATCTCTCTTTTCATTTGTTTTTATCAACATAGAAATATGAGAAACCATTTAGGGAGATTTGAATCATTCTCCAATTCTTGATGAAAAAGTTAAGGTTTATACGGGAATGAAAATTTTGTTATTGTTTCCAATGAAAATGTTTGATTCCTTCTTGAAAATGATTCGTTATCTTGATTGATGGCCGTTCCAAAATCAAAATAAAGATTCTAAGATCTACCTTTCCGACTGGCCGCGCCATCGGTTTTTCAATACGAGACGAGTACTAGACATTCTAATTGAAATTATAATTCTCAGTGATGCACACTCGGATTTGATACCTGCGGGAACAAATGCAGGGAAACATATTAAATATATATTATCATTTTGATAACTGATATTGCTCACTGAATATATTTTGGTATGCCGGGGTTCTGAATTATGCAGGGCGTAAACTTACCCAAGAATAGAAGTCATATTGTTTGCATTTGCGAACAATATGACAATGGGGTGTTTTTTCTGTCATCAGGTGCCGTTTCGCAGGTGAATTTAAAATTCACCTCGTTACTTGTACTGATTCAAACTTAACACAATCATGTCTTTTAGAAAAAAATATTTGCAATTTTTTATTCATTTATTTGAATTATTGCATGGGTATCAAGCAGATACATTCTGCGTGGTATTAGCCACGAAAGTGGTCGTTTTCTGATCTCCATCTACCAATCATTTGATAAATTTGTATTAAACTATCATGGAGAATACTTTGGGAATTTTTATTCTCTGTTGAAACCGTAAGGTTCTAAACTGGACATAGCCCTCAGCTGGGACACCGTTGACTTGTTGACAAATTTATGAACACAAATTTGTTAACTACACAAGACATAATATGATGGCTGTAATATATGATTGATTAAAATACGTCATCAGTTTCATTGGAATCGTAGTAAGTACATAGCACTTAAAAAACACCATTCTCAATCATGTAGACAATAAAAAACTACATTGAATAAAGGAATCTCGGATATAATTCGTGCTAGTGAGCTGTTGCAGCTTTGTACTTCGAAAATAATTATTTTTATGCCTTCGAATGGAAAAATGTCTGCAGTATTTATTCATCTCACAGTTCCGCATAGAAGTATTCTACCCGGAGATCATTTGAATAAATTATGTAAAGCATTCTTAACGTAGTTTTTCCGGGCGGTGATATTTAGCGGACTTCATCGCGAAAGCTGTGCATATTTCAGTAATCAAATTTCAGTCAACGGGAATTATAATTTCGTTCGTCCGGAATGAGTTCAAGATGGCTCTAAACTAAAATCAGATGCACTTGTTTCAGTAGTAGATTCGTATTTTTTTTTTCTAGGCATTAATTCATACCAATCAGAATGTTTCGAAAGTTGTGAGGTGGTGACGTCTTCAATAGCTAGTATTCCCATTGTAATTCACCTGAAACTCACTGAACTTGATACAAAAAACTAGCAAATTTGGCTTGAAAATATTCTTCATCAATATTTCGAAAAAGTTCAATGATGGGCCAAACCAGTTTTCCTTAATAGAAAGGGCATTGCAAAAATTAAAAACACACTAGATACTTTCATTCACTGCACCATATGTGACAATGTATATAGTTTTTCTACTATGTGAACACCCATAAACACAAATCAAACTGTATCAATTCATTACTGTAAATGTTAAAGTTGAAGTAAGGTGGGTAAGTAAGTATTTTGGAAGTAATAAAAAATTGAATAGGTAGTAATTAGTTGATTTCAACCACAAAAAATTTAAAAATAAATGAATAAATAAAAATTAAATCAACGAAAAACGAAAATTGAAAGCAAAAAATTAAATGAACCCAATGAATCCTAATAACTAAGCTCCTTAACTTATGTAAGTTAACTAATTTTGAGTCGGCGCCAAACAAACAATCAACGAAGATCATTGAATTACTTCGAAAAAATTATCAAAATATCACCGCGCATCTCGATGGCATCATTTCACGCTTTACCTAACTCATTTGCTTGTTTGTTTGTCGCCGACTCAAAACTAGTTACTTACATTAGTTTAGGAGCTTAGTTATTGAGACTAAGAAGGTTTATTTTTAGCTTTTCAGTTCCGTTTTTCGTCAGTTTAATTTTTTGTAGAGACATTTTTATATTCTCCACATGTTGTATTGAATCAGGTGGTGTTAATGGAATTTAATGGAATAATAATTAATAACATAATGTATAACCAAGGATACATGAAGAGAAATGAACGTGTTGTTATATTTCTGAGAAGCCATCACGACCATTTCGTGAGTCAAATTGTGAACATCGGAAAAATAAAAACCTTAGAGGTTTCTATAACACTAAAAAATAATTTGAAAATTGATATCACTGGTATCTATAGACCACCCAGTACATGTCCTGAAAATTCAAGAATATCCTAACGTTTTGAGCACCTTTGAATATATTTCTTTCATTTATGAATCTACTTGGGTTGAAGTCGATCAAAAATCTTGCTCAGATAACTATTTTATGAAAATACAAATTCTCACCAACTATGAACTACCTGAAAAAATAAAAAGTAAAAAAAAAAAATTAACGAAACTATCAAAAACCATTGAATTAAACCAAAGGAAACAACTAATAAACTCAAGCTTCGCAAATGGTGACTTCCCAAATGTTTTGAAGATCAAGTCGCTGTTTAAAAGTTACTTTCAAACATTGCCAAGATATTCGAGGAAGTAATCAAGAGTAGAATCCTCAAATTTTTCAATAAACATAACATTATCTCAGGCAATCAATATGGTTTTTCACAGGTAAAATCAACGGAAGACGAGTAAAATATATAGTTCACTAGATAGAAGCATTTTCGTCGATCTAGCGAAAGCATTCAATATTTTGTGTCATGAGAAATTATTGAAAAAATCAAGACTTATGGAGTCAGAGGAAATGCCTACGATCTGCTTGAAAGTTACTTATCAACTCGGGAACAATTAACAAAAATAGGAGATACTACCAGAACCACCAGAACAATAAAATATGGGGTTCCACAGGGTACGGTTTTTGGTACGATTTTATTTCTTTTATATATATATATATGTATATATATATATATATATATATATATATATATATATATATATATATATATATATATATATATATATATATATATATATATATATATATATATATATATATTGATTGACTCATCTGATACAAAATATCTGGAAAGATTCTGAACTTTGCAGATGATACAGTAATCTTCTTTGAAGCTGAATCATGGTATAATTCAAAACTGATCGCGGAAGACGACTTCTATAGGAAAAAACAGTAGTTTTATTATAACCTGTTAACAGTCAACTTCATGAAAACCTGTTATTTCCCATTCTCCTCCTATAATAACCATCTGCCAAATTTTGGCCCCTTGAAAATGGGAGCATCGAAATCCCTGAAGCAAGATCTGTTGAATACTTAGGGATCATGATTGAAAGACACTTCAGGTGGAATGAACATATCAAACACCCACGTTCGAAACATCTCAAAAAATATTTAGAACACGAACGAATAATTACTATATATTACGCATTGGTACATACTCAACTGTGCGGAGGAACTATATAGGATGGGGAGGTGCAAATGATGTTCATCTGAAAACTCTAAATTCACTCCAAAAATGGCTTCTCAGAATTATAAACAATAAAAATCGAACATTCTCAAGTGATACTCTCTATGAACATAGTAAAGTAATGGATACAAGCCAAATATTTCTATTGTCAATCTCAAAAATGTTATACAAAAACATAGAAAACAACAAAAACATTGATCATATATATTTCACTAGAAATGAGAAAAATTCATGTCAGAATCTTAAAAAAAAAAAATTTTCCAAGGAAAATTCCCCAACAAAAGTCAAAATTAAAAAAATTAAAAAACAAAATTAAAAATGGGTCATGATTACGTCGCATCAGGAGGGGTATCCAGAAGAATAACGGCAAAAATAATTTGTGAAGAAATCAAGACAACATTGGGCACCCGCTTTAGACCACAACAAGTTGGTTTTGGGATTCCAAAGGGGGTAGAGGCCGTTATACATGCAGCAACGAAATATATTGAACAAGCCAGACAGTCCTGAATCATGATCAAGTTAGATTTCCGAAATGCGTTCAATGCTATTCATAGATTTTTATTACAACTTGCGAGAAATGCATTACCAACAGGATATAGGTTTGTATGGCAGTGTTACCGCAATCCATCAATCTTACTTTTCGGAAATGAAATGATCAAATCAGAAACAGGAGTTCAACAAGGCGATCCTCTTGGGCCACCGTTATTCTGCATCGCTACCGAGCAATTGTCCAAAGAATTAAAATCTTCCTTCAACGAATGGTATCTAGACGACTGCACCTTATCAGGAAAAGTAAAAGATTTGATTCATGATATATGCAAAATTGAAGAATTTGAAAAGCTAAGTGGTCCCCAGTTAAACAACGCAAAGTGTGAAATTTTGATTGAAGATCCTAACCAAAACAAATGCAAAGAAATATACTCACAAATTTCCAAATATTTACCAGGTTTTCGATTAGTTCAACCAATAAATTTCAAATTATTAGGTTCTTCCATCACAAAAGGATCAATATGTACTGTATTGAAAGAACGCAAATTCATATCAAAACTCTTATGTGATAAGTTACCAGATCTAAGTTCACATACAGCACTCTACCTTCTCACAAATTGTCTAGGCCCACCAAAATTATTATATACACTGAGAACATGCGCAACATGGAGATATCCACATATTTCAAATGATATCGATGATCATTTTGAAGATGCGATGGAAAATATATGTAATATCCGGATGACGGAGGATAAATGGATTCAGACAACGCTTCCGATTGCTAGTGGAGGTTTGGGTTCACGCGAACCCAAGACATCGCCTCACCAGCATTTTTAAGCTCCAAATTCGCTACAAAATCACTTGTGATGGAGATGTTTCATGATAATCAGAACGATAACGAATTTTTCTCTACAATTACACATGAAGCAATCGATAGATACATGACAATACCAGGTGCGGTAATATCAAGCGAAGCAGATCGATCAAAACAGAAAGACTGGGACCAACCAATAATGACTTATCGTCAAAAAGATTTTTTTGAAAAAGCAAAAGATGACATAGAACGAGCCAGACTGCAGGCAATTTCTGCTAAGGAATCTGGAAAATGGCTACAGGTTCTCCCGTCATCCCAGTTAGGTACCCTTCTAGATCGTGATAGTCTTCGTATATCAGTAGCCTTGCGTTTGGGAGCACAAATTTGTGAACCTCACAAATGTTGTCGTTGTGGAGCACATGTTGATGGCTCGGGGACTCACGGCCTTAGTTGTCCTTTCAGTTCGGGGCGTCTTTCGCGTTATCATGCTCTCAACGACACTGTCAAACGAGCTTTGGCATTAACTGAAATTCCATCTAAATTAGAACCCAATGGAACGTGTTTTGATGAAGATAGAAAACGACCTGACGGCATTACTTTGATACCATGGTCAAGGGGACCAGCAATGATATGGGACGTGACATGCACAGACGTGTTTGCGGAATCAAATATTCGAACAGCCATTATAGCACCCAGGAAATTATCGGAACAGGCAGAAGAACGCAAGCGGATGAAATATCAATCGTTTGAACTTAATTACATCGTATCACCCATGTTATTTGATACTCTGGGTGGTTTTGGACCGAATTGTCTTCAAGTTATTCGAAAAATTGGCAGAAAGATAACAAATATCACTGAAGAAAGGCGGTCAAGAAATTTCCTGATGCAATGCCTCAGTATTGAGATAGCTCGTGGTAACGCAGCGTCAGTAATCGGCTCGATCCCCAATACTGATATCTTAGGAGAAATCTACAATTTATAATGTCTATTTCTTGTCCACCAATTATTGTATTACTGTTCATAAATAAAAGCTTGTCTTCAGAATATCCATTATATAAATAATTCCATCAACTGATTTATATCCCAGTGTACTTATAAATAATCACACCGGCTTACCTTTGTGTTGACTTCCTTTGCTTTTAATTTTAAACTAGATGTAAGTATTATATATGGTTATTTTAGAATTTACTGTAACAAAATTTGTGAAATTTGAATATTTGATATTTTAATCACTTACATACATATCATATAAGATAACATATATATTATATTTACATACACATATGTGGTAGATCTACAAATACATAATGAGTTACATATATAAATATAAATATATATATATATATATATATATATATATATATAAATATAATATATATAAAGATAGATATATATATATATATATATATATATATATATCTTTATATATATAATTCTACTGTACGTGTGTTGTCACTGCACTCCTCCTAAACGGCTGGACCGATTTGAATGAATTTTTGTGTATGCGTTTGGGTGGCGCCCTGGATGGTTTAGATTCACAAATCATCCCCCTAAATGTCAACAGTGGTCCAGCCCTTAATTTTTTGTTTTATTTTGCAGACAAAATTTTTCGTTCTTATTTTTTTATGATACAGCATTTAAAAATACATACAACCCTGAATTTTCACCCTTCTACGATCAACCCCTATTTTTTGGCAAAATTATTATTTTTATTTTGTCATGAATGAAAAAATTCATATTACTCTTAATTCACGCTTCTACGATCAACCCCTATTTTTTATTTTTTTTTGGAAAACGGGATAACGGGAATAAGGGGATGACAAAAAACGGGATAACGGGATGACATGATAAGGGAATAACGGGAAAACGGAATAACGGGATAAATAAAAAACGGGATAAAAGGAAAACGGGAATAACGGGATAACGGGATGAATGAAACGGGAAAACGGGAAACGGGAAAAAGAAAAAATGGGAAGGAAAAGGGAAGGAAGGGGATGAGGGAATAACGGGAAAACGGGATAACGGGGTGGAGACAAAAAGGGGTATTATAGTTGTTATATCACACACAAGTGTGTTGCATTAGTTTGCTTCATACTTGCCTATTCATATGTAATGCAATTTATATTTACGCAATAAACATATATTTAATTTGATTGATTCTAGTCATGAAAATGGGAATTTCTTTTGAAATCGCCTTTTCCGAGAGTGGTTTTTGTAGTGGTTTTCGAGTACCGCCATGCTCTCTTTTACCTCGTCCATTTTTGTTCGAAATTGACCAGTTTTTCATCCCGTATTTTGGGAATCTCAGCTGAGACACTCTCTGCTAGTGTTCTTATGGAAAATGTATTTTGGCACAGTTGTTTCAACATCACGTCAGCCACAGTTCTGACCTAATTGATTTGATCACGTGAAAGCGGCATTTGTCATTGCACTCTGAAGGATATTATCAAGATTAAATATTCTTTTTTCGACGACACTGCACTTTCAGTTACTCCAAAGCATTAATTCACAATTCATCGTCTGATTGATAATGTTGAAGAAGAATTCTATCGTTGAATCAAACCGAGAGGAACCCAGTTTTATTTCGATTCGAGCCAGTTTACATAAAAACATGAGGAATCGTTCAGGTCGATTTGACTCCTTCTTCAACTCTTGATCGTGGAGTTCAATCAGTCCCATTTCTTCTGACACATGATCCGTTAGCTCGGATAATGACATGGCAATTTCAGAATCAGTCAATAAATTTTAAAATCTCCCTTTGCCGCTGGCCGCACAATCGTTTTTCCTTTGACTAAGGTCAAGCTAACACCCAATAACCCGTTCAAATTCGAATTTGTCATGATAATATGGATATATTTTTTGCCATACAAAGGGTTGAAACCCGTAGTAGTCCCCAATTTTAAAATGGGACTAGTCAGATTTTCAGGGTATATCAAATACTCGTGCTCGGAATCCAGGTGAATAAAAATATGTGGATAACCTAAACAAATATAATTACATTTTTATTTCATGCGGAATGGCTTGGAATTCTGCATAGCAGGAAAGCAGATTCGTAGTTATAAAAATGAATGTGTGCAGGTGAATATATATGCAAATTCAGTGTCGGAATTCTATTACAGAAATAAAATACATGGAACGCTGTTTCTTTCCCAAAAAACAGTGACCATCCATCGTTCACCTAGAACTTTTTCTGCGATACTACATTCGTGTTACCTTCTACCTAGTTAACTACTTTCATACGTTATGGAATCAATGAAACATTTCTGAAACCAACTTATATTTTGATGATTTTTCTCCAAAGTTTGTTACATCCCAATTTTATTTTATCTCAATTATTTTTATGAGTTTGGTTTTCGGAAAAAGTGACTCTCACAATTCACGAGGTCACTGAACATGTATACATTTTCAAAAATAATGTTCTTCTTGACATTTTTCGATTTTTTTTATACAGGGTTCTTGATCTCCCCGTATATTTATTGCTATTACTTAAATGTATGTGTTTCTTGGATTATGCTCTTAGGATTAGAGTTATGTTAAAAATGAAATAATTAATGAGAAACCTTTTCAAATACAAGCTTTTATTCAAATGCCCTGAAAAGTGAAAAATATTTGCTTCGGATGTGAGACGTAGGTTATTTCGTGAGTTACAGATTCAAGAGCTTGTCGTGGAAAGCTTAATTTTTTTGTCACTTTTTCTGTGTTATCTCTTGTTGAGAGAACAAATAATAGTGTATTGTTCAGGTATAATCCCAAATCCATTGAGCCGAAGACTGTATGGATGTTCAAGACTCATTCGTCAAATCTTTCAAAATTCATTTCCGGTAATAAAAATTGAAATTTCCAGAAATAAAGAAAACCTCAGATCCCGAATAATCGGTTACTTGATCCTTACCCACTTGTTTATGTTATCCTTTCACACCTGTTTTTTTTGCGATGAAATCAGTTGATTTTTAACATGCGGTTGGTGATGTAACCCATCTAACAAAGAAAATAGAAAAATTATTATTTTTTCTATTTCCCCACACAGAGAAAAAAAGAGTATTGAATCAAACTAAATATATTCCAGTCAAACAAATTTGTTGTTTCAATATGGCGAAATAAACCTATTATTTCAAAGAAAACGATGGTTTATTTGGATTTCAAGACAAATATTTGGTTGATTAGAAATTATTATATTTTTCTGAACCAAGTCTTTTGGTTTATTTGATGCAAGAATGATTCATTTCATCTAAGAATGTATTGCACAAGTAAACCAAACAAATAATTTTGTATATTCATGAATATCAAACTCAACTGAAACAAATATTTACTTGAATTCAGAATACCTATTGTTTGGCCAAAGACCGTTAAATATTTATTTGATCTCAGAATATGTAGTATTGAATGAAGAATAATTCTATTTAAAAAAAATAATAAGGTGGAATTAAAATTTTTAAAAATATGGGATAGTTGACAGAAAAGTGTGAGTTACTTAAATGAAACAAATATATTCTTCAATTGAGAAAACATATTGTTTGGTTCAAAGACATGTCCCTTGGAATCATAAAATGTTTTTTTTCAATATTTATTTAATCTCAGAATATGAGTATTGATTGGAGGATATTGCTATATTAACCAAGGAAATGATTAGGATAATTAGGAATTGATAGAATTGGTTCAAAATATGACATTATTGCCTGTAGAATGTGGTTCACACATTTGAAATGAATATTTCCTTGAATTGAGTAAAAATAACCATAGGAGTTTATTCATTCATTTCTCGTAGAAGGCTCTCCTTCAGAGTTATTAACCCTCAGATAGTGCGCCACGAAAACTTCCCTATTGCATCAATTTCTATCGAATTTGATCAATGTACCTCGAAATTCAGTGCTGTTAATGAAAGATCACGTCAACCATTATATCCCATCAGAGAAGCCAAGAGTGGACTAGCGTTTTTGTATTTAGAAAGGAACAAAAAAGTTGATGAGATTAATTGATAGATAAAAGTCATGTTGTCAAACCATGGCTTTCCAGGTGACACACAAATATATTTTTTTCATATGACAATCAATTAGTATGTTTAATTAAGGAAATTGTATAGAAGTTGACAAAATTAATTGTAAAGTAGCACCAACTCGTTTTTATGCTATTCAGGGGAAAATGATTTCGAAAAGTGGCGCTCTCCGAGAAAGAAGTATAAGAACTCCCAGTGTCATTTTAACTAATACCATGTTCCCGAAATATTTCCAATATTTGTGGAGTAACTATACCCTCTTTGATAACGGAATATTCATATGGACAGGGTTAAATGAAAAATCAATTGTCTGGAACATTCATTATATTTATAAAACGACAAATAAAAAACTATTTTGTAATTACTATACTGTTTTGAACAACTGGAATGTTCAGGTCAGTATATATTAGAAGTACAAACGAAAAACTATTCTTTGGTTTCGAGGAGTTTCGTAGTTTCACTTTTCGAACTAGAAGGGCTTGGTAACACTGAATATGAGTCTTCAATATATTTTAGAAGAGAAGTGTCCTCTTCTATTCTTTTTTTTCTGCTTGCTGGTGTGTCATCCAAAATTGATTCAATTATAGTTTCATCCTCTGTGATCTGGAAATTTATTGGGTTTTACATATTGCAGTTATTTCATACCACAACCTGATGATTGAAATATTCGAGAAGGAAAATAATTATTAATGATCCATCTACTTTCGAGCGACTCTTCTTCGAAAGAAAATATTGTATTCGTAGAAAAATTTTTACTTGAGATTTCGACAGATAGATAGTACAGCTCTCCAAGACACAACACGCAAAAAAAATGTGTCTGTGTTTGTTTATTCGTTGCATTTTCAAAATGTTGAAATCAAATATTGTTGGCCCCTTGATTTGCAACTCAAATTCAACTGATTTTATCTCCAACATTTTGATATCATCGCATTATGTTTAGATATGTTGAAAATGAGTGAATATAAAGAAATTACCAAGGGTTACTTACATTTTGAGAACTATTTTCTGAGGTTCTCGATTTTCTTCAACAATTTTTTTGAAAATTTATCATTGACAACATTGGTGGTGTTTTGAAATAACAAGAATTTCTAGAACACAGAACAGTATTTGACACAAATGGAATAACTACTCCATGTAAAAGAATTGACCAAATAAAATTGAATTATCAATCAAAACAAATGAAATACTGAGTCGGAACAAATGAAATACTGAGTCGAAACAAATGAAATACAGAGTCAGAACACATGAAATACTGAGGCCCGGTATTTTCACGTCTGGTTATACTAGGAATAAATTAACCACCGCAACGGTTGGAATATGCTTTTAAACAACGTTTATTGCTGAATAAAAGCACATTCTGACCATTTGTTAATTCATTCCTAGAATAACCGGAGGTGAAAATACCGGGCAACAATCGAATAAAATACTCAAATTCGAATGAATTAATTACTTGACTCTCAAATGGGATACGCTGGAAACACTTGAAATATACATATAATTGGAATATTCATAACAGCGTTGTCATGAATTATATTCATTGGCACCCACATTATGAAGAAAAAGTTCAACTAATTTCATTTATACTTCAAATATACTCTTCCGATATTATATGTATAGAATATGTTCTCAAAATTCAAATAATGGTATCTCAACAACACAACATGAGACTAAAACTCAAATTGAGAATCAACTTACCTCAGGAATTCTCTAATTTCTTTCATTTCCTCTTATAGGCCACTAGAGATAGACATGATTTTTCCAAAATTTAATAATGATTACAAAAGTATCGAAACATCAGTAGAGTGGAACGGACTTCCATATGATATGTAGTCTGATTTTGCAACCCTTTTTTTCTAAACGGAAGATATTGAAAATCAGGATTCAATGAATTTTCAGATTCATTGCGCGGAAAAATTTGCAAAAGTTCTGCAAACTTTCGACGTTTTGGAAAATAGCAATTTACATCCTCTGATGAATTTACAACCATTTATACAAAACGGAAATGTCTGTTTTATCGAAAAAAAATTGTTGTTAGTCCTAATTTTCCGATGAAAATTCCAAAAGTTCTGCAAACTCGAAAAAATAACTAAAATAATGTTTTGACAAGAGTTTAAATTTGCAACCTCTTGCATCAACCGGAAATTATATTTTTTATTAAATTGATTTTTTTCATTGAAATAAGTTTTGAAATTATTACAAAAGTTTCAAATAATGGTTGCAAGTGGAGATGTCCTGACGTAGAATGTTTCCATCAATTTGCAACCTCGCCTGTAACACGGAAATTAGGGTAAAATCAAAAATAAAATATTTCCGTATTTGTACTCTACCAAATGAAGCGAATGTTTTGCGACTCGGACAGACAACTCATTTTACCAATTGATGGCTGTTCAATAATTTGCAAACTATATTACAATGCGGAACATTAGGAATTAAAAAAAAAAATTATTTTTGCAACATCTCTGTTATATGAATAATGAAGATTTTTATATAGGTACCTAATAAATGATATTCATTGTGTTACCCTTATTAACTTATCGACTGAGAAAAGGTGAAATCATTCAATGTTGGAAGCTAACGTTTTCGATATGAATTCAAAACATCACATTACAATAAGGAATTTGCATAAAAAAATACGTTTGATGGAGGATCGAGAGTCTCTCGATACGTTTTCATAATTTTCTTGATTTATTGAAAAATGCAGGAAATATTGAGATTCGAAAAACACTAGTACAGTTGTACATTAGTACGATTAACCTACAACTGTGTTACGTCACAGTGTTCTGTTTACAGAGTAATGAATGCACAGCAGTTTAGAAACATGATTTATCACCAGAATAACAGAAGACTGACAATTGTATTTGTAAATTTGTAAAACAATGCACATTCATCTAATAGTCCTGGAGCTACAACTGAAATAGAATTGCTTACCAACATGTTTTTCACTCTTTATTAAAAAAAAATTACAAATCAAGAAAATGATTCTTACGTATCGATTACATTTCAGTCCTCCAATCGGATTCAATAGAATTCTTCATGCGAAACCACAATTGGAGTAGGAAAGTCGAGTGGAAAGGTGAATTATGATTTTATTCAATTCAAGAAATACATACCTGTGAAAATTGAATTTGAGATATAATTTCGAATGCACAAATTTTTATTTTTCAGCAACGTTTCTGTTTCATAATGAAAATTATGTACTTGCGAGATATACAATCGATAGCGTTTTGATATTCTTACTTCCATAGAGAATCGATTATTCATTTCAAAATCTCGTCGATTGCTATGAATCTATCTTGACAAGTGAACATTTTAAATGAAAAATGATTGCATGTCATTTCTAAAGCGATAAAAAATTAATGTCTTCCAATAGTTTTTTAGCAGAATTCAGCAAAATTTTGTATTCTTTAGATTGTTGCATTCTAAAATATTAGATTAAATTAATTTCGCTGATTAGTCGGGAACAGTGATTGCTTCCGAGATCAATAATCAGTTTCAAATTCTTTTATGTAACGTTTTATTCTTCGGATGAAATTTAAATCAACCAGTACAAAATATAACAGATATACGCGATGGATAATCCAGCATTCAACTGGAACACTGTAGGTATGTCGGTCTTATATATATCTAAACATATTTGCACAATGTTTGCAATTTATGGCCGAATTATAAAAAAAAACAAATCAATTGTACAGAAAAAAATGTTCCGTTGAACAATGACGGTTGCAAATCTCTTGCGTCATGTAAAATATTAGACGTAATTTCAATTGCAATTTGCATAACTTTTGCAATTATTTCAGAAGTTGTAATAATGCAAAAAAAATATATTGGTGGATAAATCCACTAATACCGATATTCTCTTCATGTGCAACCGCAATAGAAAACTTTTGTAATTATTTCAATGCCTGTGAGTATTGAAAATGAGAGTGTCGATAAAAAAGTTCAATAAATAAATGATGCGTTTTTCAGAAATGGTTGCAAATGTAAGTGAATATTTTAAAATTTTTCTGTTAACTCATCCAATTTGCAGAACTCTCGTAATTTTTCTAAAAATTAAAATTAGATTTT
Organism: Gonioctena quinquepunctata; assembly: GCA_018342105.1. Classification (NCBI taxonomy): domain Eukaryota; kingdom Metazoa; phylum Arthropoda; class Insecta; order Coleoptera; family Chrysomelidae; genus Gonioctena; species Gonioctena quinquepunctata. The sequence goes on from JAFIRS010001620.1 coordinate 71,848, forward strand.
TTTGAACAAAACTTAAACAAATGACAAAAACAAGGTTTTATATTCTCTACAAGGCGGCAAACTTGATGTTGTTGATTGTTGTGAAACACCATTACTATAGGTATGCCTAGTTTTCAGAAATTTTGCAATTTTCAGTGCAATAAAACATTTTTTCTGCAATTAAAACCATGTTCCGTTCATCGCGGACATCTGCAAAATTTTATAGTTTGTTTTCATTGATGCACTAACATACCACTGAAGTTTAACAACTTCTGGAATTAATGTAAATTGGTTCTCTATATCTACTGGCCTATTAGAAATACACACACAGAACAGAGGAATGAACTTCTCAAAAACTGATAAATTCTGCAAGTAAACTCTACCCTTGATGACCATCACGCATATCAATTTCAGATTGAAGTGAAATCTGAATAACGTACAACGACTAACGTCGCGAAACCGGCCTCGCCCTGACCACGTGACCGACGAAGAAACTGGCGCCAAGTGGCGAATTGTCAAACTAAATAATTAAAATGATATGAGTATTGGGTTAAAGAAATGTAAAAAATACGAACTTATTCCGACTTATCCGTAATTGGAATTCCATTACATAACATTATCAAATCTGAAAAGATAATTTTCAATACCATGAAAGTTATAAATAAGTCGGTATTCTAACACACGTATATGTCTATCTCTCTCTTACTCATGACGTTCCCCATAGTTATCGTGATGCCACACCTGGGGCCTTTTTTTTTAACATATTTGATCTGATGGTGAAAAATGTATATATACTATATATAGTTTTGAGTTTCTTGAACCAGGAATATACAATGGAGTTTGAGTTTCTTGGGGTTTTGGTTCTTTTTGCTAATGTCAGTCTTCTTTCAGGAGATAAACATTTATTTTCGACGACGTTTCGACCGTGTCCACGGTCTTTTTCAGGAACTTTTCATAATCGTAGCGGTTTCATTGCCATAGTTGTTCCTTATGGACTGGAAGGAGAGAGCATATTTTCACCCATGCTCATTGTAGTTTTGAGTTTCTTGAACCAGGAATATACAATGGAGTTTGAGTTTCTTGGGGTTTTGGTTCTTTTTGCGAATGTCAGTCTTCTTCTCAAGAACTACAATAAGCATGGGTGGAAATATGCTCCACTCCTTCCAGTCCATAAGGAACAACTTCAATGAAACCGATACAATGATTATGAGAATACTCCTGAGGAAGACACGCGTGAGACGGAATCGAAACGGCTCAGAATCAAAATAAATGCTTTATCTACCTAAAATAGTTGACTGTCATTCGCAAAAAAGGACCTCAAAAACCTCAAGAAACTCAAACTACATTGTATATTCCTAGTTCAAGAAACAAAAACTACAATAAGTATGGGTGAAAATATGCTCTACTCCTTCCAGTCCATAAGAAAAACTATGGCAATGAAACCGCCACGATTATGAAAAGTTCCTGAAGAAGACCGTGGACACGGTCAAAACGTCGTCAAAATAAATGTGTATCTCCTGAAAGAAGACTGTCATTCGCAAAAAGAACCAAAACCCCAAGAAACTCAAACTCCATTATATATATATATATATATATATATATATATATATATTATATATTATATTTCAGGTTTTGGTGAGTTACAGTGAGATTACATAAATTATCAAATCTGAAAAGTATTTTTCAATACCATGAGAGTTACAAATAAGTCGGTCTTTATTTTCTAATTTTGTGAAAAAAATTCAAATGAATATATTTGGACATGTATATTTTTTCGGGCCTCCTTAATCATGCACATATCTGGGATGAACATTCTGTCTTTCTCAAGAGAAGCCAGGCAAAATAGTCATATAACAAATTTTCAGATCATGCAATTGATTTTGTTGTCCAGTTGATAATTTGACTTAATTTTGCATTGCTTGAATATTCAGATCAAATTAACAAACCTATTATTTGAGTCGAATGAACCAATTCATTTCATTCAAACAATTATGTTTGAGTGAAATGAATATTTCAAAGAAATCGGAATACAAATAATTGCATTGCTTCGAATAATTTTCTGGACCGAAATTAGAACAAACCTATTATTTGAGAGAAATAAACCAATTCATTTCATTCGAAACAATCATTTTTGAGTGGAATAATATTACTAAAACCAAATATTTTTATTTCAAATAAACGAAATACTACATTCAAACATTCCTTTTTTTCTGTGTACATAGTCCCCTTTAAGCCCGATACACTCGTTAATTTGGGGCATCCGTGAAATTGACGATATTAGAAAAAAATCAGGATTTGGGGCAACACCGTAGGATTGATGAAGTCCAATGACATCGCTGAACCTTCCAATGACGTGAACAATTAGAGACAATGGCTCTATACTTGTACGTGTTTGTACAGAACATACATCCTTCGCGCCTGAGGAGAACACCCGTTTACACTGAACGGCATTTCCATTCGTCGAGCTAATTACAGTCGTACGAACATTATCATCCGTCAAGATCGATTCTGGTTTAACGCCCGTTTACCACAAAGAGGAGCGCCTGCGGTGAATCAGCTCGAGGAACCAATGTTCCGTTGATAAGCAGCGGTGGAACAAGAATAATACAGAGAGTGCAAACATCCCATTTTCTCTCTAAGACTTTCAGCCTCTTATTGATTCGTACACTGCTTTCGTAAGGTACTGAAAAAATTCATTTTTCGCCAAACTGTTCATTTCTGAGGAATCTTCTGAAACAGGTCGATTTTCAATCCCAATGTGCCACATCTATGAAGGAAAATTAAATAAACAAGGTGATCCACGTTTGACTAATGACGTCCGCGACACTTTTTTCAAATGGAACACCCTATATATTATTAAATTTTTGGAATCTCCATGGCAAGCTGATTTCAAAAATTTATCACAGATAGGGTTTGTATACAGTGCGTTCGTTAAATTCAGTGCTCTCGTAAAGTAGTGAATAAATTCATAAAATACTAAAGGAATAATTTTTGGAAAGCACGCTCGAATCCGTCAATTTTATTTTCATTTGGGCATTCTTTAAAATTTAATCAACACATACGGAATGATTCGTGTAGGAGAAATGACGTCATCGGTATTTTTTTAATGGCAACTCTATTTTTCATTACGGAATTTGAAAAGGAGATTATGAGTATGGGTGAAATGAAAATAAAATAGGAAGAACTATTTTGAAATATGAAAATACTGAATTTAATGGCAATGATAGCTTCAAACAACGATCAAATTAAATGTTCAAATTGTGCACCGTTGGCTATCTGACTATTTCCATTAGTTGAAAGTAGCCATAGCAACCAGAATTTTGTTTTTATTGCTAAATAGTTTTTGAGAAGTTTTTAGATGTGGTGTTTCCGAATCGTTGGATAGGGAGAGGGGGACCGATTGAGTGGCCAGCTAGATCCTCAGATTTGACACCACTTGATTACTTCTTGTGAGTATACTTAAAGAGTTGAGTAAATGTTAATAGGCCGGAGAATTAAGAATATTTAAAAGCAATAATTCGTCACGAGATACAATGTATAACTCCTGACGTTATTGACAATGTCCAAAAATAATTTATTCATCGTCTTGGCTACTATCAGATAGCAAACGGTGCACAATTCAAACATTTAATCGTTGTTTGAAGCTATCATTGCCATGTTTACCATTTTGTATATCTAATTGATTATGTGTCGAAAATTGTATACCTGACTTATCCTATATCATTTATATGATCTTAAAGGACTAATAAAAAAAAAATATTATTAAATTTAGTATTTTTATATTTCAAAATAGTTTTTCTGATTTTATTTTCATTTCACACATACTCATAATCACCTTTTCGTGCAATGGCACGCAAAGTGAGTATTTCGCGTTCTCAACACAATCCGCGAAATTGTAGCAACGGCCGCCAAACCAAACGTCACTTCAAAATTTGACATTTATAAAATACGACGATGACAAGGATTATTCTACATTCTGTTTGTCACACCAATCTTTAAACTCGCTGTAATATTTTTCGTACCGGCATTTAAAACTTTCAGGTATCAAAACAGTAGGCGCCAAGTTCACAATGAGCTCTGGAGGAGTGCAAGATACTTAATTATCACTATCAATATCAGACATATTTGCGTTATGTCATGAACTGCCACAATGGTTTGTATATATTCAACAATATCATTTCCATAGCAACGCTGTGACTTTGTAAATTAAATTGAATTGCTGTCGATTTGGAAGCAATCATATATTTATTTACAATCATCTAATTCAATAATTTTGACGATTGCACGAAAAATAGTGTGTATGCCATGACCACGAAACTATTCAGCGACCTCAAGATTACCCTGCCTCTGCCGCAAGCGGCATCGGCGATAACAATTCTTTCGGTCGCTAAAATGGTATTTCGCGGCCTTGGCATACAAATACATATTCCGTAATGAAAAATGGAGTTCCCAATGAAGTCATTGAGAATTCGAAAATTAAAATTCTGCATTTCGTGCAATTTTTTTTTGTATATTCAAACAAAGCATGTGTTGTATGTTCGTGGATCTCAGAATCACATTTATAATGTTCAAAACAATGAAAATTTCCCAACTATTTCAACATTGTTTAAACTTTTGAAAATTGTTTTGGCCAACGACTAGACAGCAGTGGTAAAACAGCGTGCTGTCAAGTGTCACGTTGTGTGCGATGTTGCCAGATTTACAAGTTTATAATTATGGGTAATGATATCATTCAAAATTTGGAAATTATTATATGGAAAAAATATAGAAGCACTGTGGCTTGCATGGTTGAGAGAAATGTCGAGAGGAACTAGATAGTGGATTTCAAGTTTTGATGCGAATCAGGCGCAACAGGAGAATCATAAAGTTTGAAAGGGATACATATTTGACAAGTGTGATGTTGACAGATGCAAAGCTGGTTGGTATCGCGGAAGTAGAAAAACTGCTGAAGAAGAAGAATCAATTGAATTCAATAATAAACACATTTTCGACATCAAAACAAAATTCCATTGTGTTTTGTTTAGTACTAGAGAAAACATCATGAGGTCTTTCTTTCTACCAGTGGTCACCAATGCGCGTTCCAGCGAAACATGAGGTCTTTCTTTTTATCAGCTGTGTTCCAGCTCTTGCCCGCACCTGGTACCTCTGACGCCTCGGACGCCCAATGTCTTAACTGTCCTCTGGTGTTCGAACGCGGTCTTCCCCACCAACGCCCTCTGGTGTTCAACGTCTCAACGGTGGTGCCTCTGAATGCCCCAAATCCGCCGCTCTCTTTCTAACACACGTATATGTGTCTCTTTCTCTTACTCATGGCTTTTCCCCATAGTCATCATGGTGCTTTACTTGTGTCATTTGCAGTATATTAATAAAAGTCCTCGTAGAGCAGTGGTTTGCATCATAGACTCTCACGCGGTAGGCTCGGGTTCGATCCCATACCAAGGACCTTTTTACCAAGGATCTGATGGTGAAAAATTTGTATATATATATTTATATATATATATGTATATATATATATATATATATATTTCAGGTTTTTGGGTGAGTTCAAGAGCAGTGAATGAATGAATCTGTAAAACGAAGCATTTGGAAATGGTCATTATTCGGACACGATTCCTTCGATTTTGGAATTGTGACTTTTCCTGTTGAAAATTGTGATTTAACATGAATACCGGTAATTTAATCCAGTTTTAAATGTCATTCGGGAAAAATTCTCATCAAATATCATTCGTGCTAGAGGACTTTATCGCTTTTTTTTTAATTTTTCCCCAAGCATTCTGTCCCTAGGAAATTCAACTCGTGCAATTTGTGGTCTTATTATCAAATATTGAACTACTCAAGCTTCGCTTTCGTGGTTTGATCAAATGACAAGACCTCAAATCGCACTCGGTAAAAATTCTAGGCAAAATGCTTTCCCGAAAATTTCAAAAAAAATTTGAGCGACCATTTCCCCTCATTATTTTTGAGCCTTTTTCCAATACCCGAAATTTTGAACAGAGAACCAATCAGATCAGTATCTCGCTGTTTTATACTGATAAAACTACCAGTAGATTCGATATTGTTTTGCGATAAAATGATATGTCAACGCATTCAATTCTCATTTAGGAAAACAGAAAATGCAAAATTGATTAAATAAGGATTTCTCAACTCATTATTACAATGATTTGATATTTTGATTGAGAGATACCTTTTTCATCATGTTAAAAAGCCTCGGTATTTCAAGTAGGGCAATGAATAATTGGAAACCCTCATTTTCATAACAGCAACAACAAAATCCATGGCCTAGTGGTTAACGCGTCAGCCTCTCACCCTGGAGGCTCAAATTCGAATCCATATCAAGGAGTTTTTTTTTAATCGGTTTCAGATACAAACATATTTCATTTGATAGTGAGAAAGTTATATATATTTAAGTTTTTTTGGCGAGAACTAGAGCAGTGAATGATCATTGTAAATGAATGAATCTGTAAACGAAGCATTTAGAAACGGACACACAATTCCTTCAATTTTAGAACGAGAAGAACTGTTGTAATTGTTTCCGTTGAAAATTCAAATATAATATGAACTCTGGTAATTTTATCAAGCTTCAAATGTGATTCGGGAAATATTCTCATCAAATGTCATTTGTTCTAGAGGATTTCATCGCAACTTTTTAAAATTTTCCCTCAAGCATTTTCAAAGATTAAACTACTCAAGCTTTGCTTTCGTGGTTTAATCAGATAATAAGACTGCAAATAGCACCCAGTGGAATTTTTGGGCAAAATGCTTTCACGAAAATTTTAAACATTTTTGAGCGATAAAACTCCTAGCATATATGATTTTACCCTCGATAAAACCCCTAGCACTTATGATAGTATCCTCGATACATGAGCGGTAGGATATCTATTCGAATACAAGTCGACTATTATCGCTGAGTAATACGTGGTAATACTGAGGTAATACGTGGAAGATATTTTTTTATATAACTTCTGTGGAGATGATTATATCTTTTTTTGGACACAATTGCTCATTTTTTCGTATGCCGAAGGTAGATCAATGATTTACATTGAATATGTGGCATGCCAATTTGATATAATATAATGTGACGATTTCTACCAGTCAACACCTACCGCAAGCCGCGTAAAGGAACTTCGTTTCTGACGGGGGTTCCCCGATCGCACACGATTTTTACTTGGACACGATTTTTACAATGGACTATTGACCGTCTTTATTTTGATTTTTTCTAGAAAAAACTAAATTCCAAATAAAAGCCATATTGCCGATATTTATATTATCTCAACTCCTCGTGTGAAGTATAGTCACACTCTCTCTGTCCAAAAATGTTATAACATATAATATTCACATATTATAAGGGCAGCTGTTGTCACCAGGGTGTATGTAGAAAAATTGATTTTTCTACAAACAACACCAATTTTGATAGAGTGTTTCTATACTATAATGTAAGGCACTGATATTTTGGTTTACCACTAGTCCGTCGGACTTGGATACATGCCTTCGGCTCAATATGCGGGGTCTTTCTTTTGAATAACTTCTTCTTTATATGAAAATTAGTACTTTTTGTCTTTCGTCTCGAGGGACTTCTATTCGAGTGATGATATAACTTAATAATTGACCTTAGCCTCTCAATTAAAATGATCTGATTGAATTCAATTTCCCTTTCCTCAACTTCGATTGGAAATATAATACACAAAAATCAACTTCGATAGATCCATTAACGGAAAAGAGGTAAAAACCATAGTAAAACTCGACGCTAGTAGTAGTATTATAAAATGTAAACTAAAACATTACTCTCCTTTTGAGACTAAACGAACAGTTTGAAAATATCACATATCGGTTCTAAAATAAAAGGGGGCTGATATATATATATATATATATATATATATATATATATATATATATATATTGTTATGTTATGTTATGCCAGTTATAAGTTTCAAAATGAAAAAACCACAAAAAAAATAATTACTATAGATATATAAATTTCAAGAGATTGTTTTGACAATTTTTTTTTTAACAATCAATTTATACACTGTCATAATGATTATAACCCATAATTGGTAAAAAGACAACAAAAAGTCTAGATTTACAAAATTTTCATGAATAAAAAGTGATCAACACATTTATAAATTTGAAACATACAGTATATGAAATTGTAGCTAACTAAAAGTAGCCAATGGTAGAACAGCGAACTTCTTGATGAGAATAGCCAATCAGGGAATAGATGGTCATATGGAAAATTGATATTTTGTGAGAGAATAAAAACGGGGTGATGTCATAAGCAATTATTATTGAAATATGTACATAGTAATAAGAATGGGAAAATAGTTGTATATATAAATTATAAAGGATGAACCCAAACAGTGAAATGTGACAATTTGGTGCGCGAATTCAAACATTCAAATGAAGAAGAAGAGGAAAAATTGGTATCCAAGGGAGCAACAAACAAAGCCAGAGGAGATCTGAAATAAATTTACAAGGGAATGCCACGCAACATTTGGGAGAAAGAAAAATGAAATAATTCCAACATTAGAAGAGAAAAACCAATATTACCTTAATTATACAACATATCCAAAAGTCCAAAGCTGATTTATGCATCTGTATGGTTCCTGATTTATGGTATTGGTGTTCCTGATAGAGCTTGGAGTGAGAAAGGATCCAGTTTCAGGGCATATCTTGAACACTGACATCTCCAGCAGGTATAAAAACTTCAATAGTGCACATCCGGTCCATGAACAATATCACAAATAACGTATCTCACATCTGAAGAACTTTATTTCACTTTATTTTGAACCATAAAAGAAAAATTCACTCTCAAGGAAAAAGTGAGGTTCTGTCTATCTATCCATGATTTGATTTTAATGATTATCCGTGAATATTTGTAGATTCACATTAGTATATGTTATTTCTCGTAGGCCAAGTAAAATTAAGTCTTCCTGAATAAAGGAAATAATTGCTTTTTGATACTTTGTTGTTTGTTTTCTTACAATGATCAACAATCATAACAATGACCATTGAATAAACTGAAATTAGACAGCAGTGGCTAGTGGCTCTATTGCCTGAACCGGCTATCTGAGGTAAGAGGCGTACCAACTGTTGCTTAGCCGTGGTGAGAAAAGTGATAACAATTGGCAGTAGCGTGACGAGAGAACAGTGACGTTCGCTAGCAATTATTATTACAGCATACAATACATATACAGGGCGAAAATATCTATATATATCATATCAATTTGGCTCACAAAGAATAGCAAAAATTATTAGCAATTTTTCATTATATAACAACTATTATTATTCAATTCATCATAATATAACAAATAGCACCCAAAGTGTGGATGAAATGATAACATAATAATTTGTTATATTAATTATATAAAATATATATATATATAATATATATATATATATAATATATATATATATATATATATATATATATATATCACGGGTAAAACTGGTTCTATATTTCGATAATAGGAAATCACCATATATATATAAATATATATATATATATAAATATATATATATATATATATATATATTATTATGTTATGAAAAACCAGTTATATATTTTAGAAAGAAAAAAACCATAAAAAGAATAATTAATAAATAGCTATTAGTTTCAAGAGATTGTTTTACATAATTTCCTTTATCAAGCCATTGTATAATATGAATAAAAAAATTATATAACACAATCAATTTCATACACTGTCATAATGATTACAACCCATAATTCTTCAAAAGACAACAAAAAGTCTAGATTTACAAAAATTTCCTGAATAAAATGTGATCAACAAAACAAAATAATAAATTTGAAACATACAGTATATGAAATTGTAGCTAACTAAAAGTAGCCAATGGTAGAACAGCAAACTTCTTGATGACAATAGCCAATCAGGAAACAGTATGGTCACATGTAGAATTTGAAATTGTGGGGGAATAAGAACGAGAGAGTGTCAGAGGCAATTATTATTGAAATTTGTACATAGTTAATAAGAATGGAAAAATTGTTTTATGTATAAGTTATGACAAATAAACCCAAACAGTAAAAATGTGACAATTCGTTGCGCGAATTCAAATATTCGAATCAGAGGGAAGGAACAGAAATGGTATCGAGGTGACAACAAACAAAGCCAGGTGGAGATCGAGAATAAATTCAAAACGAATGCCACGTTATATTTTGGCAAAGAGAAAAATTGAATAATTTTCAAAATTATAAGAAGAAAACCAACATTACCTTATTTGTACACCATATACAAGTATCCAAAGCTGATTGCTGAATTTGTATGGTCCTTTCTATTTGGTATTGGAGTTCCTGATAGCATTGGAGTGAAAGGGAATCCAAATCCTGGTGTGTATTGAACAGCGACAGTTCCAGACAGGTATAAACCTTCCATAGTGCACATTCCGAACTGAACAATTTCACTAATAACGCATATTCCATCGGAAGAACTTTATTTCAATTGATTTCGAACTATCAAAGAAATTTTCACTTTCAAGGTTAAAGTGGGGTTGTGTATATTTTACCAATGAACTTTTCTCATGATTATCCATGAATATTTATAGATTCACCTTAGAGTAAGTTATCTTTCGTAGGCCAGGTGAAATTAAGTTTTCCTGAATAAAGGAAATAATTGCTTTTTGATACTTTGTCGTTTGTTTTCTACAATGATCAACAATCATACTTATGACCATTGAATAAATTGAAATCTGACATATCAAGCAGTGGCTAGTGGCTCAATTGCCTGAACCGGCTATCTGAGACAAGGGGCATACCAGTAGCTAGCTAGCAATTATTATAACATTGCAAAATATATTAAACAGGGCACAAATAATTATCTATATCATAACAATTTGGCTCACAAAGAAGAGCGAAAATTGTTAGCAATCTTCATTATATAAAAACAATTTATATTTACAATTCATCAATACATTACAATATATATATATATATATATATATAAATTTATATATATATATATATATATATATACAGTGTGGCCCATTCAAACTGGAACCACCCCTGTAAAATACGCATTTTTCAGTCATTCTCAAATATTTTTTTTTAAATCAAGCATCAAAAACTGTATCTTGACAGAAATTTTCATAACTTTAGTTTCATTTCCAAAGCACTCTATGGTTTTTTTTCTTCGTTAAAAACGGCAAAAGTTTATTGGGCAATTTTTGTTTTGATTCGTAGTCGTTATAAATGAAAACCATGGAAATTTCATAAAAAAATATTGGTTAACAACAAGTTACAACAACTTCAATTTGGGAAACAAAGTATTTGATATTAATTTTCATTTAGATTATAGACATATTTAAATCTAGCAACACTGCCGATACAAAGAAAAACACCAGTGAATTTGTACAGCGAAAATCCGAAGTCAATAGCTCATTCCGTTCTACAGTTATAACTCCTGAAAGTATGGTAATGTGAGCGATTTTGGTGGAAGCGATTTGGTAATGAGAATCCAACTACGCCACTGGATTTGTCAATTATATTCCCTTGAAATCATTTATTCAAGTTTAGGTTATAATAGTATTCGAAAATACAGAAAATTTAAAATTCATTTTCAAGTTATGCAGTTTTCAATAGTCAATAAAAACGAAATGAACCGAATCAAGTTTTAAAGTATCAAAATTATTTATTCAATAATAAAACAGAAAGCAGGACAAAAAATGTTTCTTTTTTATTCTGCAAAACTCAACTGAAACAAGATTTCAGAGAAGGTATCAATAATTTGAGGAAAGCTGAACTAAAACATTGGGCATAGGTATTGTACTGAATCAATAGTAGGCTGTGATTTAGTACACCACAAATCGCTCACATTACCATACTTTCAGTTGTTATAACTGTTGAACGGAATGAGCTATTGACTTCGGATTTCCGCTGTACAAATTCACTTGTGCTCTACTTTGTATTGGCAGTGTTGCCAGATTTCAAATATGTCTGCAATCTAAATAAAAATTATAATCAAATACTTTGTTTCCAAAATTAAAGTTGTTGTAACTTCGTTGTTAACCAATATATTTTCATGAAATTTCGATGGTTTCCATTCATAACGACTACAAATCCAGTGGTGTAGTCAAATTTGGAAAAAAAAAGTGGACACTCGGATCAGATTTTCAATTTAAACACACTCGTCTTCTGAACTTACGACTAAAATGAATTATCCGATATCTATCCGCTATAGTTCCTGCCGTGGAACCATTATATACCGAAGGGCGATTCACTTCGATATAGTTTCTGGTAAAACCAAATAAACTCAGGCCGATCCCGGTGGACTCACGCCAGCGGCGGAACCCGTGTCGATCCCCTCGAGGTTCGCGAAAAGACCTTCCTCAAGACCTGTTGATCTTTTTCCATTCTATAAAGAAACGAAGCGCCAAGTTGTAGTTCATTCGTGCCGAAATTATGGTTCAAAGTCCATTTTCTCCTTGCAACTGCTATACTTCGCGTCCCGTGTATATTGCCGAATCGACAGTTGTCCCGGCAGTGTTGAATCAATGAGGCTCTGTTTAACATCTCCAGACCAAATAAACAGTTACATTGTTGCATATCTCTAAATGGCAATGACTTCCAAAATGAATGAACTCCTCTGCTCGGCAGGAATACAGGGTGTAACTGAATAAGTGTAAAACATTTAAGGAGGTGATTCCTCATCGAAAAAAAGATAGGATCTTTCATATAAAGAAACTTCATTGGAGCATCGCTTGTTAAGATACAGCCCCTTAAAGGGGGTACATAAAATTTGTATAACAATTTTTTTCACAAGCACTGAAAAAATTACAATATTGAAATTAACCTGACGTTTTGTACTACCAAAAAGACACTTAGCCAGTAATTTATTTGGTTTACCCCATGGTTGTAAGGGGTGAAAAACGCAACCCCTAAAATTTATTTCCAATGTAACTTTTGTCTTATCATTTGTTTACCATTTAAAAATTTATTTCCGATAGCCTGTTTCATTCTAAACAAAAAATGTCTCTTGGGTTTTTTGCCCAAAATAAACCAGTAAGCAGCAAAACATTATTTTACGAACAATTACAGAGATACATCGTCATAAATGCGAACTGGATTTATTGTTATTTTGTAGTTAGTACCTGCATTAAACGATTAAAGGGTAATAAACAAAACTAAGTTATTAATAACAAAACACACAACATGTAGAAATCATAGTGAATGTTCAATATGTCTACCTTCAAACATTACGCATGCGTCTAGACGTCGGCGCATTGAGCCACGTATTCGCTCAAATATTCCTGGAGTCTCTCTGATTACCCTGCACGCATCGATGATGCGGTTTCTTAAGTCCTCTACATCGCGAACAGGAGTACGATATACCAAATGCTGTGAATGGCCCCAAATAGAGAAATCGAGAGGATTGAGATCCGGGGATCGAGCGGGTCATTTATGTGGTCCTCCTCGACCTATCCACTGATTTGCATATGTTTCAGTTAAATGCTGACGTGCTACTTGACTAAAATGGGCGGGAGCCCCATCATGCATAAAAAACATATCCCTTCTGACGCCCAAAGGAACTTCCTCCAGCAGTACTGGATGCACTTCTCTTAAAAATTGAACGTATGCCTCACCATTTAATCGAGGAGGTAGAAAATGAGGCCCAATTAAATCATCCCCAATAACTCCGAGCCACACGTTAAGAGAAAACTGTTCTTGATGGCTAGTTTCGACTAATAGCGTGAGGGTTTTCATCAGCCCATATGTGGTAATTATGAAAATTAATAATCTTGTCCCGAGAAAACTACATTCGTCTGTGAATTCTATCGTCTTCAGAAAGTCACAATTTCTTCTAATCATTTCCAGCATCCAATTGCAAAATTCAAGACGGTTCGAAAAGTCTCGCGGTAACAGTGCCTGTACTCGTTGCAGATGGTAAGGGTATAAGAGTTGTTCCTTTAAAATTCGAAATACCGTCATATGATCAACATTTAGCTGGAAAGCAATCTTTCTAGTACTGGTAGTAGGTTGTTCTTCAATCAAATTAAGTACTGCTTCCTCAAGCTGTGGTGTTCGTATTTCTCGATGGCGACCACAATCCTGCGTTCTTTTGTCGAATGAACCATATTCTCGTAATCGTTGATGAAGTCGAGCAAATATTCTATGTGAAGGATGCTGCGTTGAGGATACATTTCAGCATATCTTCTAGAAGCTTCTAACCCATTCCCTCGACAGACCGTAAACGTAATGCATATCAGCCATTTCATTTGTGTATGCCATTTTATTAATAAGTGAATTATTAAAGTAACAAATTAAGAACAGAACAACAACACACAATTAGTATTAATTCAATTTCGAAAATTCCCAAACTGACAGCGTCATACCAATTTAATTGTCACTATCGCTAATAGCGACCTACTAGATAGATTAGTTTCGTATTTTCGCATTTATGACGATGTATCTCTGTAGTTGTTCGTAAAATAATGTTTTGCTGCTTACTGGTTTATTTTGGGCAAAACCCAGGAGACATTTTTGTTAAGAATGAAACAGGCTATCGGAAATAAATTTTAAATGTTAAACAAATAATAAGACAAAAGTTACATTGAAATAAATTTTAGGGTTGCGTTTTCCCCTTACAACCATGGGGTAAACCAAATAAATTACTGGCTAAGTGTCTTTTGGTAGTACAAAACGTCAGGTTAATTTCAATATTGTAACTTTTTCAGTGCTTGTGAAAAACATTGTTATACAAATTTTATGTACCCCCTTTAAGGGGCTGTATCTTAACAAGGGATGCTCCAATGAAGTTTCTTTATATGAAAGATCCTATCTTTTTTTCGATGAGGAATCACCTCCTTAAATGTTTTACACTTATTCAGTTACACCCTGTATATTTCTTATATCCGCGATGACCCATTTACGTATTTCGAAGTATGAGCTCCCTGTTTCATATCAATTTCGTCCAAGAAACTGGAATAATGAATTATAAAAATTGAAATAACTTACCCAATATACATAAATAATTTCACGAATTCTTATGTCGGATTATATTTTTTTTTCAAACATTCACAAGAGTGAACCACAAAATCCGCAACATCATTTATTGCCATCGTACTCCGTGGAAACCCAACACTATATTGTTTATTCCAATCGTCTACTTGTTTGTGATACTAACAAATTATTGAGATAATATGGAATGGAAACGACGTATTTCTCATGAAAACCCCTGCATTATTGTTAGCAGCCGCCACTGGCAACTTGTTACCGCTGCGTTGGCACTTTCAAACTCCTTGAATGGGCTATAAGTTAAGCTGTTGGAGGCTACACGTCGTTGACTATTTCCGGATGTGAGGAGACTCTGTTCGGGATTAGTTTCAAAGTGGATAAAAAGAACAAGCTCCTCAAGAGTTTCGATCAATTATTATGAACTTCATACTGTAATAACTTATGGTTATCATCAGTTACTCATCACATCATGAAGTCTTTTCATTATTATAAAAATATAATTGAAGTTTCAAAATATTGAATTGTATAATTTATGATGCACTTTGAAATATTTACCATATTCCAGCCACGATTTCTGAATGTTGATGATGATCAATTCTCTGAACTGACTGGAATCCCATAGTATGTCGAAAGTATATAAAGTTTTTTTCCTTTAAATATCTTGTCAATGAATTGGGAGAGTAGTGGAGAAAAAGTGACATAATTTGTTACTGTTTTCCATCCATTTTGATAAAAAAGTGTCTGATATTTTTTAAGAAATCGATGCGAAATTGAAACTTTAAAATATGAAATTCTAATTGTTTTTTGAATATTTCAGATGTGTTAAAAAAAATGGGTCTGTATCGAAAGAAAAATATTCTCAATGGATTTTTTATGGGACAATCCACAATATTTTTTTTGTAATAACCAAAGAAAACGACTACTAACGCAACAACATGCTCACTCCAAACATTGATTGCTGTCTAAAAAAAAAAATCCGTTAGACTCATACGTTAGAAGTGAAACTTCTTAGGTTCTAGTCAGTGGATTTCAAGTCCTCCATACCACTTTTTTCTTTTCTTTCTTTATTTAACGTCGGCCTATTTCTTCTACCAAGGCTAAACACCAACGCCGGTGAGCACACTCCTCCCAACTGGAAATTTTGCCGAATCCTCTGTTGTTTCAGAGGTAGGGTTCGTTAAGGAGCTCAACATCCATGAACTCGCTACCGACATCTTAACGTCCCCTCCGAAGGACGGCATATCTATCGTCTTATCTCGTGCTCATTGATAAGACGCCTGCAGCTGCGAATATGCTACTACGCTACAGTTCCATACCACTTACTGTGTCTATAGATGCACATCCAATATTTACGGGGTTGTTGGTAGGTTATGTGGCCATCGTGTTTCTTCAACGCCTTCCACCTGGCTCGAAACTTTCTAAATTATTTGTTGACGCTTCTTTCGTTTCCGCTCTTTTTAGTTCTCTGAACGCTCGCATTCTTTCTCTACTTGTATTTTTCTCCATTTCAATTGTTAACCAAATAAATAATAAATATTGAAACGTGTTCAGTTGAGGTACAGTTTAATACGCAAGGTTCTCTATACTACCTATGAACAGAGTACACGTGGAGCATGCGCGTAGACTGTCTATGACGTATGCGACGGAGGGATTAGAAAGTATTCTTCCTCTCTTTTTTCTTAACTGCCGATTGGAGTTGGAGAAGAGGTACCGTTTCAATTCTTGTCTCGATCAAGCCAACTCATGGCTTGGCTAGGGAAAATGCTACAGATACACACAGTACGCACTGCGCATGCGTTTAGAGTAGATATTCTCCAATTGTTTCCTTTCAACTTTCAGTTGGAGTCGGAGAAGGGGAAGCGTTTCACTTTTCGTCTGATCCAGGCCAATTTGCCACGCCGCGCGCCTGAGGAAGATTCACTTCGAAAACAAATCGAAAAAAAAAAATCTCAAACAAGAAATCATATTTATTCGGTATCTAGAGTAGGCGATGCCACTCTGCATCAAGTCACAAGTGATTTCCGGTAATTTTTTCTTCTAGATTATGGTTTTTCCACAATCCCTCTGCATTTTTTGGGACTAATCTCCAACAAAATTCAATATAATTTTATTATTCTTGAGTGATATCTGTATGGAAAACTACGAGGAAATTATGTCGAAACCTATACAAATTGCCCGAAAGCTTGGCGGAGATATGTATTTAGTTTTATTTATGTATGTATTTCCTCAATTACTTCCTTTCTTTCCCATATAGGTGAATTTAAGGTAATTACAACGTTAGATTTACCTTTGCCTATTTGGGCGCTGACCTATTCGAAGGTCGAAATGACGTAAATTTTACTTATTGTTTGTTGGGAAAGAAATTCTAGGGATACATGTCAGTAACGTAAGTGAAAGATGTTTTGTCTAGGTAATCCAAAACAAAAAATATATTATATTTTAATAAGATATATACTTTATTTGGTCACATTCTCTTCCCAAATTTTTTTAGGCGAAAAATATAGCGTATTGCTATGGGTGATTGTAGGAGTTTTTGTTGTAATTGTGTTGACTGTTGTCATTTGTTTTTATTTTTAATATCCGGCATAGTTCCACGGCATTTTTTATAGCCATTATCTTCAAGTATATTTCTAATAAGAATATTCCATTTATGAAATTATGAAGTTGATGAAATGAGTTTGGTTTGTCAAAGCGCGTTTTATCTAGAACTTCTTCGATACTGAGTAGATGATGTTTCAGTTATCAATTCATTTTTCCTCTGTCAATTTCATTGTAGGTTCCTTTTCGTTGATAAATTCGAAACAAAATATCTATGTCATCCAAGTCATGTTGGCTACTAATGAAAATATCCAGAAGTCAAAAATTGGGCAATTAAGACATTTTGCCTAATAAGTCGAAGGCATAAATATATAAAATTGCCCTCAGACTAGTCGACTGATGGTGAAAAAATGGTCATTTTGAATATTATGGTGGGCAGTGATTGGCTCAGAAATTGTAGTTTGATATTTCCACGTTCCGCATAGTCTGAGAGCACTCTTAGAATGCAGAATGCGGTGCCCGAAAATATGCAATGCAACTTGTTTGTCAAAAAATTGAGATATTATGATTTGATTTGAAACTTTAATTCGACGTTTCCGGACGCCGCAATGATGAGTGTTCAATACATATCAATCTTTTATTTTGTTGCTATTTGCTTTCGTTTTCTTGTACTTTATTCGAACATTTTTTTTCTACCCATTTGCTTCAGCTGGACCAACTTAATTGAATTTCATTTTGTCGCATCATTGAACGCAGCTCATCTATGCATTCTTTCTGTACATTATGTCCTGTCAATCCATCCATTACATTACATAACCTAACATTACAATGTTTTGCATTGCCTCCGTCGTGTTTAACACTCATTTGCTGTAATATTCTTATTCATAATAATGGATTATTAGTGTTTTAAAATAGTTGCCGTCATGAAAAAACGGGAAGTCCATAGTAGAATATTCCTATGTACCACATAGGGAGAAACATAATGGATCTGATCTTTGGACTTTGAGAAGTGTGAGTTCGGATTATATTCTCATTCTGGCAGCTAGGCGTAAGTGGTTGATGGTATACCTGTATGGTTTGATTCTATTCTAATTTCTATTCGACTGTACTGATGAGAGGCGAATACCCCGAAACCGGTCTACAGGTGGTCAGCCTGAATGGATTGGTTATTATTGATCCATTTTGCAACAAACATTCGCAAAGTACCTTTAGGACTTTGCACGTTTATCCATCGGATGCATTCAACGTCCGTCGAGGCATTAGACAGGAAAGTAGTTGTTTTTCGATGGATATGCGACTAACAGGCACCTATTGCATAGGTTTTTGTAGTCAGCTGTCTTGAGGAATGAGACATTTTTCATTTTCAATGAAATTATGGCTGGCTATCAATAATCTTACAGATTTCCAGCTCATTGCAGATATTTATATCCTAGAATTCAGGATGACATTCATTGGTAATTGTTCAGTTGCAGTACTTGTGTTGAGATGGCGTTAGCAGAGCTCTGCTAATTCCATTCCAGCAAATGCTTCGAAATTGGATTGATTCGATTATTACGGTGGGTTTTACCCCCCTGTACTGATGAGGTCTAGGGTCCACAGGTGGTCAGGTAGTCAGCATGAATGGAGTGGTTAATATTGATCCATTTTGCAACAGAAACATTTGCAAAGTACCTTGTAGGACTTTGCACGTTTATCCATCGGATGTCATTCAACGTCCGTCGAGGCATTAGCCAGGGAAGTAGTTGTTTCCGATGGATATGCAACTAACATGCACCTATTGTATAGGTTTTTGTAGTCAGCTGTCTTGAAGAATAAGGGTTTTTCATTTTCAATTGAATAGTGATAAACTGAGCAGTCACCTTTTGGAACGGCATGGCAGATTGTGAATTGTGAACTGCTGATACAGCTTTACCCTCTAGTGCCTGGTTGTCATTCTTCCTCTTGTTTTCTTGATTGCTCTTTTTGAACCAGATGCTGATCATTACTTGCCTTCAAGTTTACTTTCTCTGTCTCTGAGCATTTCATAAGCAACATGTTTCGATGGCTCAAAAAAACCTTAAATTGAAGTCATTAGTGAAAATGTTGTAGTAGTATTTGGAGTTACTGTAGATAACATTAGACTAATCAATAGAGATTTTTTCGTGACAGAAATACTACCAGGAAACCGACTGTGCCATCATACGGAAGACTATCTGTAGTTATATCATGTAATTTGTCATTGCTTAATTTGTTTTAAACATTTGAAAGCATTTTTTTGAATTTTTTATTGTTTTTGACTTGTAACCTGAAAACAAATGGAGCAATCTCGAATTGTAGAAAATCAAAATGCAAAGGAAATGAGCTCAGGCACGACTCGATCGGATTATTAGTAACGGAGAAAACCGAAAAAAAACAGGAAATAGTCCGCGTTTTTAAAAAGAAACTCATAACCCCACCATTCTTCAAGTTTTTGAGCAGGCTCTCCACGACATAGTAGTGATTGATATGTTCTTAATGTGTGAAAAACTCAGGCACTGTTGAATTAATAAGGTTGGCATAAATGCAATTAATTTTTTCAATGCACTTTATTGCAGCAGACCTGGTGGTCCGATGTTGATAGGTCTAGAAGATTTTGAGATATAATATGACAAAATGACTATTCTCATCTTTCGTTGAAATGCTGCGAAATAGGTGAGAAATACTCACAAACATGACCGAAAACCGGCAAGTGCATGAATGCGGCTAGGGGTGGGGGTGGAGCAGGAGATTCATAACGGGCGCAGCGCACTTGTATCAATATACATACGCTTCCCCGCGTCTTCTGCTTTACCTCCACTACTCAGCCGCTTTCACGCACTCGCCCATTTCCGGTCATGTTTGCGAGTATATTTCACCTATTTTGCAGCATTTTAACGCAAAATGAGAATAAACATTTTGTTTTACATACTTCTACTCTCGAAATCATTTTGAAAAATTGGAATCGGACTACCTATGACGCATCCACGTCTGCTGCAATAAAGTGCATTAGAAAATTCAGATTGCAATTATGTCGGAAGTAATAATGCGACAGTGCCTGAGATTTTTACACATGAAGTACATATAATCACTACTATGTCGTGAAAATCCTGCACTTCAACTTAGAAAGTGGCGGAGTTATGGATTTTTTTTAAAAAGCTGAATTTTTTCAGTTTTTTTCGGTTTTTCTTCGTTACTCATGATCCGATCGAGTCGCTTCATGGCTCATTGGGAGGATCGAGAGTGCTTCATCAGTTTTCAAGTAACGAGTAAAAAACAATGAAAAAAAAAAAAAACATTTAAATGTTTATAACAAAGTAGGCAATGACAGTTGGGAGTAGAAAACATAACACGATATAACTACGAACCGTCTTTCGTATGATGGCTCAGTCGGTTTCCTGGTAGTATTTTTGTCGCATAATCAATGGAGCAGAAAATCTCTATTGATTGGCCTATATCTCTCTTGCAGTCGCTCACGTAATCGCTGTTAATGTCAGTTGATGATTTACATCCGATACAGGCCTATTTGGGGGGTCGGCGAACGCGATGCGTGATTGATTCGTGTCACTGTGGTAACTTGCAAACAGTAGATCGTTTCCACTGGCCATAATGACACATTCCAAACTGAAACTGCACATTTTCCTGAGAAATGGCCAACTTTTTTTTGGAGTGTCATAAAAAAATTGATTCAAAACACTATGTATGAGAACATTTTAATTGACAATAGTGGCGTAAATCAAAATAATGTCTTGCACTTACTGTGCAAGAACGTCATGAATCGAAATGAAAAATAACAGGACGCCTTCCTTTTCCTCACAATACTGACATAAAACAAAATAGTACTTCCATAAATCAAAACTAAGAATGAACAATATGCTCCTACCTTGTGCGCAATACTGTTTTCTGAAGAAATGATTCACTCTTGCACTGAACATACAGATTATGTCATAATAAACGACAACTAACCTTGAAATATTTGATAATGCAAAAACTACCCTTCTACCCTCTAGCGGCTACATATTGAGTTATAGATATGACAACCGTGCAGGGATATACTACTCTTTCAGGGCATTCTGAAAACAGGCATAACTAAAAAAGGCCATCAAGAGTCTTCAGGATGAACACACTCGTTTACTCTACGCTCATACTCTCATTTGATTTCATAACCTAATGTTCTGAATAATTTTTCCGGAATATAACCTTGCAATGAATTCACAACCCATGTATGATATACGGATTGCGGAGATTTCTATTTCATCAGATTGAGTGAAACGATTAGCAAATGGAGTATGAAGCGGGGATGTGTCAATCCTTTAGGCTCTATACCTAAAATTTCCATATCAGATGTAACACACAGGTTCGTTGCTATAATATTATTCAGATGATTGTTATCTGTTTTTGAATTATATTGATGTTGACTACGGCACGATCATATTTCCCGAATAATTTTGAATCCAAGTAAATATGTACGCCAAATGCAGCGGCTAAATATATTTCCCTCTTTGAAAAAACAAGATTGTTTTGAAAATTACTGATATGAATGAAGAAATATATTAAATTAACTAGCTGGTGCCCGTGTATTTTTTTTTTGGCTGATATACGTATATAATTTAGCCCGGTCAGGAATCATTCTCAATTGATTTATGTGTAAAAGTTATTTGCACTGCACTTGGGCCATATAACCAATATGATCGGATTATATGGCCCACAGTAAGAAAAAAATTAAACTCAATCTGTTTTTTTTAATTATTTCACCAAATTAAATAGAAAAATTATTAAAATAGCAGGAACATAACAACTAACAGGTATTGAACAATGAATGAACACATCTAAAAAATTTGAGCAACATTTCAATACACATTCTAAACTAAAACAGATTGATATCATTATGCACCAAAAACTTACCTATACTTTGAAATGAAAACAAGGAGTCAACAGCACTCAAACTCTTCATCATCTTTAAACGCGAGGCCAACACATGCTCAGGCCCGGCATATAACCCACCATTCATTGGACCTATTAATCAGAAACATAATGAGTTAAAAACTGTTCATAAGCGAATAGATATTTTTCAGAGATCTTAACAACATACATTACCTCCCTTATTGTGCAGACCGTTCATTTTGGTTCTCAGCGTAAAAACTGGTCGCTCAAACAAACGTTGGTCAATGACGTATACATATATTTATCTGATGTTGCCAGATCGCTGATAAATGCTTTAGTTTTTGCGCCAGGGCCATATTACCTGCCGGGCCATATTTGCCTCCACTGCCTTATTCTGAAAAAATACATAGACGCAGTGACGCTAAATGAGACTTCGAAAGGAACCAGGAAGTGAATTTTGTTGCGAGTTTGGTGAAATAGGAGAATCATAAGAGATTTGAAAAAAAATTTGACTGATGCAAAGCTGGGTTGATGACGCGGAAGTAGAACTAACCACATCTCTAAATCTGTCATCTCTTATGATTCCTCTATTCCACCAAACTTGCAACAAAACTTGAAATTCATAATCTAGTTCCTTTCGAAGTCTCTCCGGCCATACAAGCCACAGTGCTTTTATATATTTTTTTATTCCGTACTCAAAAATTGTGAATCATTGCACACAATGTGACACTTGACAGCGATCGCTGTCTCATCATGATTTGGGAACCAGGAACATATAACACATTTGGAGTGCCCACAAATTAACTTCAACCAAGATGATTCTTCATTCTCATGATAGGTACTGAACAATCTTTCATATTTGTACATCAAAATTATATCATATACATTTCATAATTACTCTCATTTCAAACGTCTATAATCTAATAGATTTGAAAAGTTTTCACGACGTTTCTAATGCTTGTATCTGCAGTCGTCTTCAGGTGAATATATACAAGTTTAGGTGCTACTTCACCTATTTATATGTCTGTCGGTGCGGTGGTGCGTGAAATTTTGCTATGTGCAGTGGTGCATGTGATTTCGTGCGGTGTGGTGATGCCTGAAATTTCGCGCCTCTGCAGCCCGCCATAAAGAGCAATTGGTGGTTTCCAAACAATCCCGATCATAACGCTTGGTTGACTAAAGGGGTTATTGGATTCGATGAGGCGGCCTCTCAACTTTCGTTTGAACCAATATAGAACACTTGCGTTGTCCCATGGCGTGGTCAGCAGTTTCCGATTTTGACGTTTCTCCGCGTTGATTCCATTTCTTGTGCTCATCCAATCTTACCGATAACGGCCTCTTTGTCTCTTCAATGTAGGAATCTCCGCATTCACATGGAACTCCATAAATAAATACTCAATGATTCAATTTCTGTTTGTCAGGTTTGGTCTTGGTAAGGAAACTACGTAAATTACTGCCAGATTGGAAGCAGCTCGTTGAACTTGTTTCCGATCCTTCTGATCTTCTTGGAGATACCTCTGATGTTCCACTGTGCTTTGTTGTTGCTCTTCAGATGTCTTCGGTATCTGGAGTTGTTTCAATACTTCTCCTAGGAGTTTTACCATTTAGTAAAGTTCTCAAGTGTTTAACGCATTAGTACTCTCGTCGTGATATGTGCATCGCTCCTTCAACCAATGTTCTCACGATTCCTCTCTCTATCGAATTCGGATGGTTGGAGCTGTAGTTGAGATACTGTCCTGTATGTGTTTTCTTTCTATGGACAGAAGTGCGGATATCATTGCCTATTCTCTCAACGTTCACATCGAGGCACTGTTGGTTTCCATTTCTATCGTGAATTCAATGAAGCTGAAAAAAAAAGATGGAAGATAGTGACTAAAGTTTATCTTTCAGTCGCAGATGATTCCACATCTGATTTTATGAACATCCTGTTTATATTTTCAACAAATTAATGATGCTGTTAATTTTGAGAATAAATCCTGGAGATGTTTATCTCCGTGATTCCATATGATGGAAGTGTCGTCCACGTTTTTCAACCTCAGCTTTGGTTTGTTTTCTGCTTCTCATATAACCAACTCCTCGAACCACTCCAATGTATAGGTTTGCGATATTGGGAGAAAGGGAAGATCCCATCGGTAGTCCTTGAGACAAGAATCGGTCCTTTTCTTGGAAACAGAGTCGTGTAGGCAGCACTGCGATAATTCTGATATTGCCTGGATGGGAACGTGAGTCTTTCCGTGGAGCTGGTTATCCTCTTCGTGTTTATTTTTGATGATGCTGAGGAATTCCTCTTTAGGGACATTGTTGTAGAGGCTCCCCACGGCGATGACGATAAAGCGATCTTGTGGTCCAAGTTCAACATCTTTGATGTCTACGAAGTGCTTGGAATTCTTGACGTATGAACTGCTAATCCCTCATTAGGCTTGTAGTATCGGTAGGAGCTATTTCGTTAACTTGTAAGTCAGTGAGTTCCGGGAACTGGTGATCGGTCTCAGTGGTATGTCTGGTTCGTGGGCGGTAGTTTGCAGTAGTGTGGCGTCAGATGTGATCGTTTGTTTTCTGGAATGGAACTATTGAACTTCCTCAGAGGGTTGTGGATCTCCCTTTCTATAGTGGCTGTTGGATTAGCGTTTCCTTTATCGGCTGGAAGAATCTTCATAGATGAATCATTTTGTAGGAGTTTTAGGGCCCTCTTTTCCCCAGCAGTGATGTTCCTCCTCTTCTCCTTTCTATCTGAACTCTTCCACCTGGACAGGATTCATCCTGCTACTCGTTGATTCTACAGAGCTTACAATATCATGGATCGGTATTGTTTCACGTGCAACTGTGAAGTTCAAGTCCTTTTCGAGCAGGGACTTCCTGTGACGGGTTGAGTTGATATATTGATTATGGTTTCCTTACCTTCACTGTTGATTCGTGGAGACCGTGTTCTTCCTGCTATTCGATTCATTTCTTGGATGCCTCCTCCCTGTCCTGACAAATTCTCGCACCTGTGTTGTCAATTCGGCAAATATTTTCCTCCTCTGAATGTACTCTCTGATTTCTCGCAATCTGGCCGTGGCATCTCTTTCTTCC
Source organism: Gonioctena quinquepunctata (assembly GCA_018342105.1). Classification (NCBI taxonomy): domain Eukaryota; kingdom Metazoa; phylum Arthropoda; class Insecta; order Coleoptera; family Chrysomelidae; genus Gonioctena; species Gonioctena quinquepunctata. Next base: position 97,274 of record JAFIRS010001620.1, read on the forward strand.
AACGGTGGTGGTTGATCTGCGACTTGATTAGTGTGTGACTAGCCCGCTCAATGATGCGTTGTGCTCGTTCTCCGGGAATAGATGACTTCACTTAGAAACCGTCTGGGACGATATTGTTGTTGTCTCTGGCTCTTAGTGAAAACTGGAAAATGGAAATCTTTCAAATCCATTGAGACGATGGACATCCGAAATGAGAGAAATCAAGTTATCTCATCGTCTACAACCTTCAAGCTACTATGCATTTTAGAAAAAAACTGAAGATGGCCACAGGCCAAGGGCGCTTTGCATATAAATTTCACACAAAATACAGAATTAATTTTTTTTGACTTGGGATCGTCGTGTAGATAGCAAAAGTGAATGTTCACTAATATTTCCAAGTATTCGACAAACGTGTCATTGATAATCAATCGCTTGCCACATTTTTGCACAGCTTACTCACACTACCGTATAGAAATTAATTTAATTTTCCTTTCATAGTGTGTTGATTATTGTTTGACCGTGACGATCAGTATTGCAAACACGCACAAAATCGACCGACAAGAGAAAATTACATATCTCTGGTTACGTTCTGCATTTTTGCTCCACTATGTTGAACGGATGATAGGAGGAAAACTAGTAAATAGGAGCGGGGAAATATCTGTTTCATTTCGTTTCCACTGGTAATCCGAATAACGTACACGCTAGGAATGTAATGCGAGCGAATTGTAACACATGTTATGTTGGTTAGTTCTATTAAAAAGTTGAAAACAATAAATAACAATGATTTATATTATATGAATTGCAGAAACATAGAACAATATACTTCGTCTATTTTGCAAACTGATATATTTTTTCCAGCCTCTTTTCATGTAAATTATTAAAAAAATATTATAGAAAGTTGGGATAAACAAAATTATACTCTTAATTCGGCCATTCCATAGTTGTTAGGAAAAATCAATATACTCGTTCCGAATCTGCATTCATAATGAATCCATCAGAAAACTTGTTTCCCACTTTGATTTGTGTTTCACAAATATTGAGGGCTTTTATTAATAAAACGTCTGTTATTATATCAGACAAATCCGATGTAGACCTGAGAGATGAATGTAATATCGTTGGATTACATGAATGGTACTCTGCAAATCACTTGTTTCTCAATGTGGAAAAAACAATATGGATGATGTTTCATAACCATCAAAAACCATGTGAAGAAATGGCATTCGGCTCAACACCATATGTCTCCAGTGATAGTGACTGTGTAACATTCCTTGGTTTCCAAATTGATACATGCATGGACTGGAAAAATCATTGTCAGTCACTGATATCCAAACTGAATTCATTATCATATCAATTCAGAACCACTTGGAAGGTATTAGAAATGGATCGACTTATTGTATTGTATTATGCACAAGTTGACAGTAGATTACGATATGGTATATGTCTATGGGGTTTCACTGTATTCTCACATCATGATGTATTCATTGCTCAAAAGCGAGTTTTGCGCTCTCTCGTCAATACCCGAACAAGTTGTAGAACTGTTTTTCAAAAATATAGAATTTTAACAGTTCCTTCGTCAGTCATTTTTGAACTATTCGTATACTCATTCGAGAATAAAGGTACTCTATTCAGTACCAACGAAGATAGACATCAACTCAACACCAGAAAAAAAATTACCTTTTAATAAATATAGAGTATCTTTCAACTCTCCTCTCTCTATGGCGCCCAGGGTATTCAATAAACTGCCAAACTATATTGAAGAAAGTAAAAGTACAAACATAGTCAAAAGCAAATACGAGAATATTCACTGGAAAAATGTGTGTATAGTGTTGAAGAGTTTATGTCCCGAAACTGTACTGTAAATTTTCATCTTGTGATGTTGAATTTTAGGAACATTGATTCAGTCTCTGAATTTTGAATTTGAGTTCTTTCGCTTTGGAATTATATTTTGTATTTCAAATATATTGTTCTGGATTTTAGATTTTAGATTTTTAATTTTGTATTTACCCAGATTTGAGTGTATTTTGACTTTTCCTATACAATGTCCTGTTGTCTACTGGAAAATGAAGATCATATCTATCTATCAGGGTCATGCTGATATTATTTTCTGGTACATCTCATAGTTCGATCTGTGGGACAATATCATACGCATCGATTTGTTCGAAATTATGAACATGTTGTTCATAAAATCAGATGTGAATTATCTGCACTGAAAGATTTTCAATTTCATTTTTCAATTGATAATGTGTCCCTTTTCATCATATGCCTCTTGAAGATCGTTATGAACAATTATATCATTGATTCAATATCATATTGTCAATTGTCAATATTTCGTGAGAGTACATATGGTCCACAGTTAATCTTCATGCTTGTTTTTCCACTTCCATGTCTGTGTATTCCCATTTTTCTTCAAGTGTTTATCCGTATACTGTACTGATTTTGTTTGTTACTGTTATCCTGTGTCCATTGTAACATACTATCCTATCATTTCGAGTATTGTTGACAAATGAACAATCAAACGAACTTAGCTAAGTGACGTTCGATCGTAATTGTATGAATCATAAGAAGTCCGAAGATATATTTGAGAACCAGGCTTTCTACGCACAGTTCAATAAAAAACAACTTACCTGCGGTTTCCCTCCATATGTCTACCTGTGTGACACTAGAAAACTGAGTTGGTTCACCCATAATCAGAATAACATCCATATTATTGATACACAATATGTCTTAAATGTAACTATTGTTTTCACAGTCTTGCGAAAACGAAAATAAGGGAACGTAGTCCGAAAGAAAAACAAGTGAATGCGAATAATTGGCCATCTAGTGAATCTTATACTTCTAGGAATTTCCCAAAGATATCTAAGAAATGTGTATCAATCGAAAACATATATCTCCTTGTAGAGGCAATCTCAATTTTAAATAGTAATTGGAAGTGGCCTGTTAGAGGAGAACTAATTTATTCACTAAAGTGTATATCGACAGAAAACAGTTTTCCATTCGTCCTAATTTTTCACGGTTACCTTGAATAAAAATCATAAATTGCGACCTCAAGGGTGCTATTGATGGAGCTTGGCATGCTTGGTGTACTTATTTGATAAGGATTCTATTCAGAGGTATTTTATAGCCTCGAATCCCTATGGAATAGCATATAGAAAGTTGAGTCTGTTTGCCTATTCGTTTCGATTTTTGTCACTACGCTCGATCTTCCTGATCAGCTTTTACCCAAGATCGTGCTCCATGATATACGGTCTACATCGAGTATTGAAAACATCATTCGACAGTTTAATCGTAGCCCAATTGCAGACAAGTATTCAACGGGTGAGGAACTTTCCGGAATTCCAGTTCTGAATGAATGAGGTTTGGAAAAGCAATGTGTACCTTCGAGGCCTCTGCTTGTTGGTTGAAGAGCTTTCAAGTTATATCGCCTGCTGAGAACAATAGTGACCAAACTTTGAAACAGCGGTTTTGAGATAATTGCGTTTGAATTTTCGAAAGTGTGTTATTCCAGCATTGCGAATGTATCGTTGAATATATTTAATTTTTTTACTTGTTTTGATTCTTCTTCAAGCTAACTCTTTGAAATACAGTCAGATTGAAGTTTTTCGATCAATCAGTTCATTTTTTCTCAAGATAGGTCAGCTTTGCATATATTCAATTTCAATTTTCAATTTCAATTTTATTGCCATTCTAGTTACAAAATTTACAAGTTATACAATAATTCATGTTACAAAATTTACAAAATACATGAATTTCGATTGCTGGTTTATAGCAGCATCTGGTTCAGGGTCGGAAATTGCCTAGGCAAATATCCCCTGTATTGCTTTTCCAACCCTTTACATATGCTTACGAATTTGCAATTACATGTGAGTAAGGGAGCGTATGATACAAATATTAAATAAAATGAAGGTTCATTGTAGCAATGAGGAAGAACCGACCGAACCACAGTGGTTTGGCAATCAGTTTATGCGTCTTAGATACATCATGGAGTCAATAGATTAACTATTCCTTTCTTAGTTTTGAATCTAAAAAAATTTTTTTCATGGTTTTCATTATGAATTTTTTTACTAACTTTTGAAGATCTTGTGGTTTTATATCTCTAAGGTCAGCTGGGATAAGATTGAAGAATTTTGACCAAAATACATAAAATGATCTTTGTTACAGATTTTTTGAATGAGTGAACTTGAATGTTTTTGTTTAGAGTCGATCTGGTCATCCTGTTTTTTTACCGTATATTTATTTTGGTACTGTGCATTCGTTGAAAATGATTGGTAAAAATAGTGTTTTTATATTACAGGTCAGATCTTTATAGAGTAGGTGGGTAGAGAATAGTCTGTCTTTTTAGTATAATCTTAATTAATATATTTTGAGCTGTCTGTGATACATGTAGTGTGGTAATGAAAGCGCCTCCCCATGCGACTATGCAGTATCTGAAAAATTGATTCAGCAAGACTATTGTACAAGATAATCAAATTTTTTTCTCGAAAGGATGTCTCGTAGAATGTAAAATTTATGAGATAATGCTCTTATTCTTCTTGTCACATGAGATATGTGTTCAGACCAGCGTATATGTTGGTCTATCATTCCCCTAAATATTTAATTGAAGTTGTTTTTCTAAGCTCGGGCAGCGACATGTCTCAACATCACAGGTTGGGAGTGTACTTTAAAAATAAATCGGTGGGTTGATCAATTATTGTTGGGGAGGAGGTTATATACTTGGTTTTTTTGATATTCGCTTAGTGAGTTGTGGTTCAACCATAGTTATATTTTTTTCAGACCTGACTCAGCTTTGCAATTAACATCTTCCCAATCCCTACCTGTGAAGACTAGAGCTGTGTCATCTGCATAACATATCAGATGTCCCATAAATTCACTTATATGAGAGAAAATTTATTTATGTATACAAGGAACAGTATCGGACCTAACACTGTTCCTTGTGGTACTCCTATTTCAACCTTCGATTCTGAGCTGTTCCTTTCCGATTTTCACTACTTGGTATCTCTCAGATAAGTAATTTTAAGAGATTAAGGTGTGCCACGTATGCCATATTTTATAAGTTTATCAAGCAGTTTGTTGTGAGATCGTATCGAATGCCTTAGCGAGATCAAGGAAAATCGCAAGGCATTTGTTGAGTCATCCATGGCTTTTACTGTATGTTCCAGGAAATCAATAACTGCGTTTTCTGTGTTCGATTTTTTCATGAAACCATACTGTCTCTCATTTTATGATATTGTGGATATCAAAAATCCAAGCATTCTACTTTCAGAGCCTGTCTGAACAATTTAGCAAAGTTATTTATAACTGATATCGGTCTATAATTCGTTAACTGACTGGAATCGCCAGCTTTGAAAATTGGAGGACAATAGATTGTTTCCAATTGATTTGGGATTTCCAAATGCAAAACATAAGTTGATAATAAACTAGAGGTTGAATTATATGTACATGAATATTTTTTATTGTCACTGAACCAATTTTGTCAGGTCCAGGAGAGCAATGGTTTTAGATTAGATATGAGAATTGTAACTCATTAGATGGGTTGGATTTAAAAAATTGATGAATTGTTTGGAGTTTCATTCAAAAGTGTTCAGGTATGTTAGTTTCCCTTATATTTTCTGCCATTTTCAATCCTAAATTAATAAAGAATTTATTGAAAGTATCTGCTTTTTTCTTATTGTCAGTTATTGGCTAGTTTTTTCATTTCTAATTTGATGTCTTCTATATTTTTAGTAGATTTTTTTTTCCGATATGTCGTTAATTATTTTCCAAATTTTTATAATTTCCTTGCATCCTTCTATTTTACTTTTGATAGTAGTCGATTTTGTTTTTTTGATTAGACAATTTAGTTTATTTCTGTACTTTCTATACTGATTTTTCTAGTTGAATATTGGATTTTTTAGCAGCTTCTTTTAAGTTTGTTCTTTCATTGATAGAGGTAATCAGACCCGATGTAATCCATGGTTTTATTTTATTATATTTTTTGGTTGAAAAATGTTTGTGGTAGTCGGTTACTTATGTAGTTATTCAGATTATCTATAAAGAGATTGTATGATTCTTGCACTTGTTAACTTGATAATACCTCCCTCCAATTTTCTACTCAGAAATTCATTCAATTTTTTATAATTAATTTTTTCATTATTTGGTCTCTTTTCAGCATTGGACGAATGACTTTCATGGTCGGAAAGGAGATTGAAATGATTGGGAAATGATCTGTTATGTCAGTATTAATGATGTAAGGGTCGATTTGATTTATTTTCTAAGCATTTTTCTTTCTTATAAAGATATGATCAATAGCAGATTCAGAATTCTGTGTGACCTAGTTGGTTTTGTTAATAATGATATGAAACCCTTCAAGTTCAAAACATTAAAATATCTGTTTGTATCAGGTTGTTCCGTTTGGAATAAATTTATATTTATATCTCCCGCGTATATTTCTAAATTTTGCTTTTCAAGTTTTCCAAATATATTTCTAGATCAGTTATGTAACTTTGAAATTTGTTGCCGGTGACCTGTAAAAGCTGTTATACCTATTGTATTGTGTGAATGTAAGAGTTTTATTTGTGAAAGTTATCCCTGAGAAATTTGGTTCGTTTATTGGTGATATTTCGACAATAGCAGAAAGGCTACTTTGTATATACAACTACTCCATCACATTTATTGACTGTTGATTCATTATAATGTATAATTATAGTTTGAATAGAAAAATCACTTACATTTTCAATCTTTCTTGTTTCCGATAGAATGATTACGTCTAGAGATCTTCTGCCATTTGATATGTATTAGTAATTCATTGTGATGTTTCTGTAGACTCTGATATTGAAGTGGGCGATACCGATACCTCTTTGTTTCTGCCGGTTCTACCTTGTAATATTGTTGAAAATTATCTAGTATTTTTGTGTCAATTTGTATGTTTTCATCTAGTACATCCAAAAGATCTTACATATAAGTAATAACTGATTAGGCACTGAGACACCCCTTTAACGATTAAGGTTATTTTTTATGATACGGTGAAAATAAAAAATTTTTGAAACGAATTTTGAAAAGAAATAAATCGAATGAGTGTAATTAATAATAAAAACAGTAATAGTAAATAATAGTTTATAATGAAATACAAATTTAAGTTTGAGATTAAAGAAAAAAGAAATCAAAAAAATAATTTATATAATTTAGGTGTCTTCTTTGCCGAGATTTTCAGTTTCAGATTCCTTATTTTTGTATCACTTCGTTTACCAACTCGGTAGCACAGTTCGATTTCTCGTTTCTTAAATTCAAAGACATCTTGGAGTTGAGAAAATTTATTATTTCCTCTCTTGTATTTTCTTGGTATTTTCTTTAAAACCTAAATATTCTAAGATTGGCCTTTCTGTTTTCCTGGTCAATTTTCTCCATAGTTCTTCGATCTTCTCCTTTCCACGTTTGTTTCATTTAATTTATATTCAAGAGTTTTCACTTTGTTTTCACAATCCGATTTCAGTTCAGTAAATTTATTCAGAAGCTCCGCCACTGTCACTTCAACTGTGATAATTTTTTTCCAGAGTTTTTAGCGACGGCTTCGGTCACATTGTTCACTATAGTTTTAATGAAAGAGTCGCTTTTTATACACTTGTTAATGGCATGGCCAACTGCTGTTTCTATTTCATCTCTTATTTCGCGTGTCAAAACCATATTTGCTTATTTTTTTTCACTACTTGAGACAAGGCTATTGACTTTTTTCAATCACTGACAATTTAGAAATTGTTTTATTGATTGAAACACCGTTATTTATACTAATTTTGGGGAGCTCAGTTAACACGCAGCTATTCAGTTCTCGCCATATTGAGAATCCATTTCTTATATTTCACACATGACAACACAGTCCAAACTCCCATTTGGTATATAAATGCAGGCACTCAATGAAACACAATAACACACAGACAGTGCAAAACCAACCTATATCCTATTTGGTCACTGTGGACATAAACTCCGCTAAGCGTTTCTCATGGCACTCAATAACTCTGGAAACCTCTGCTCACACTGCATGATTCATTGAAAAAAAAAAGAAAAGTAGTGTACTCTAGCAGAAAATAGTAACTAGCATTTTGTAAACAGCATATTGAAAGGCAATTCACAAACACTCTGGCGTGCTTGAATCATTTTCGACAATTTCGGAGTTTGGTCACTATTGTTCTCAGCAAGCGATATCGGAAGCTCACCCAAAACTGGAGGGCCACTGGCTAAATTATATCATTTGAGCAGTATCTCTCGTTCGATACGGGAATGTAATGCAATAAATAAACTGGAATTCATCCGGAGAACAACAAAGGAGATATTAAATTTTGAAATATATATGTGACATCCCAATCTTTACGAAGATTTTCACCCTTCGTGAAATTGTCCTAGTTCTCTGGTAACGAAAGCATACTATCATTGTTGTCCAGTCGTAGGTCTTCTCCTTCATGCATCTCTATTTTGTACAGGGAACGGCAAACGCAACGATTAGGAATTATAGCGAATTTTCTCAGTGGAACCAACTTGTCTTTCGTCAGTGTTGCATTGATAAATGATACTACCCTCAAATCTGATTAAGACTGTTATATTGGAAAAAGTTCACCGTTTGAATTTGTCATGATTTTCACTAAGTTTAAAACTATGTGCACCAACTTCTGAATAGAATACAAAATTCGCTAAATATTTTTTTCAATGTTTTTCAAAACATGCACTCAGTATGCACCAGCTCGACCAATAAAATTCATTATTAGATGCAATTCAATGTCGTACAGATGATTTCAATAATTCTCTATGAGTGAAAATGAGAGAAACATTGAGATTCATGCTCACCCATTCCATATTGAAACATATCTCTATCTCCCAGGCCCACAACAATGTAGCGGCCATGCATCTGGAAAACTTTGGGGTGTTTGACCACAACCATGGCCACGTAATATACATGATTCTATCAGGCGGCGGCTACCAAAATGGGAAACACTTTTTGATGGCCGCTACGTTCCGATCTACGTTCCTGGATTCCAGAAAGCCACATTCCAACCACGTTGTGCTCACTTGGCAAAAACGTTGATATGTAGTGGCCGACACTAGATACGTTGAACAACTGACTGCACTTATGTAATTGATATATAGCCCGATCTCTGTCCTGCGACATATTTTTATAATAAATGGTCCTCATTCCTCCAATTTTGCCTGATTCATTTCTAACACTCGATCGACTATGAGTATAAGAACATATAACATACAAACAAGTAAGTATACAGAATTTGGATATTTCTGATTGGGATAAAATTAAAACAATTGAAAGTTTACTGTGAAATATGGTGTTGCAGCTCGATTTTGAGCACGCGCCATCTGAATACTCTTCATTCAAGGAAAACATTATAATTCGAAAATAACTCGCCTCTGATATTATGTACTCAAATCCTTAAACTTTTTTTTTGACAATCTTGGTTACTTGAAACCAATATTTCACGTAATTAAGTACTACGTTCATTGAATGTTCCATTCATTTTTCGAATGCTTGCGACCCAGCATATTTCTGTAAATATGGCAACTTTTGGAGAAGAGAACTTTAAAGTGGCAGACACTGAATATATACCACTCTGAAGTTCCTTTCATCTTGAAGAGTTCAGTGAAACTGAATTATCAACTTTCACACAACTTGAAAATAGCGGACACGTCGCAGGCCTATAACTCGCCACTTCAAAATTATAACCTAGAAATTACAATAAGCTTTGTACCTTCGAAAGTGGCGAACATGTCGTGGCTATTACGACTTGCCACTTCGAAGTTATAACTTCGAAATTGCAGGTTCATATCCATTAATTGTTGAGAAGGACATGTAGCACATATGGTGGATTCATGCAGCTCCAATTAACAATATTAGTATCAAGTAACATTATCAATATCAAGTAATGAAAATATGGCATTTTTCAAACTGAATAACAATTGAGTATGAATTTAACAGGCCCACAAGTCAGAGATCCTTCTGTACAAAATCAACAAAAATTGTCTATTTGAATAAATATCATTCGAATTCCATGTAACAGGTTAAAACAAACTTTTTGTACCCAACAATAAAATAATTTGAGGGAAGGTTAGGTTAGCTTTCGTCATCGTGCGGACTAATCCACGGTCACTTGATGGTGAATTTTCAAGGTATTGTACTTTGTATGACTTTTATCAATGCGTCTGTGGCAATTACTTATGGAATAGCAAGTACGTGCAACATCACCACGTATCACAAACGTGCCTGCCTGCTTGATGGAAGTTACTTTAACGTCACCGAAACTATCATACTCCATTGAAAGTGATTGTGACTTCTTAGTGATATTTAACTGGTACATGATGGTTACCGCAACGGTTAATTTCGACTTTGGAGTTTAAAAACCTTTTAGGTGATTCTGCTTAGTGGCCATATGTTTCAGACACTTCAATTGACACTAACAAGTCATAGAACTACGGAGTGGCTACCATAGATGGAAATAACGTTCTATAATATGAATATAAAATGAAGGTATTCTTACTATATAGTGGTAGATTTAGTGGTAATTACGTAATAACCACCAAGTCGAAGTTGCAGTATCAGTTCCCGTCACTATGATACTGCTTGGAGAAATGAGTTGCCTTTCTTGACGAAGGTGGATATATGAAAGGGACAGAAGGTGAATTGTTTTTTTTCTAGGCTTCAAACTGCGCTAGCAGCCGCGCTATCATTTTCGGTAATTTTGAATTTGAAATTCTGTTCTGTTCATTGTATTTCGGTGATAATCAAATATCTTCAATCAGAATCAACTGGAAAATGCTCCAAGAAAATGTTCCGGGGTTTTCTAAAATTCGATGAGCATTTCGTGATGAATTGAAACTATATTCGAAGCTTTTCTATATACTACCAATTGTTCTCGGTGGTCATGTTTGTAGAGAAAACTGGAATAGCATTTTGAAAAACAAAAATTATAATGACTGCATGACTTTGAAATAGATGAACGTCATGAATTCCAACGGATCCATTAGTTTACTTTTTCAAAAAACATGATTTGCAAGAATTACTAACTGTTGCATTCCATCGAAACGTACTCTATGTTTTACGGAATTCACAGTTGCGGGTATTATTCCATCTGATGGATAACAAATGTATTTTTGACTGTTAATCAATTGAAATGGACGTCGGTGTAGATATCGGATAAACAGCAGAATCACGTTCAAATTATCTGAGTAATGCTTGCTAACACTCAAATAGCATCAATCGTTGGAGCAGGATCGATTTTATCGGTGTTAGCAATAAAGCAATAACCTGAACTGCTCAATAAAGTTGACATAGTTGAAGTTGATACCATAAGTATACACAGTATACGCTTCGAATGTGGAAAATGTAAATATATTTGTTTGGATGTACACGGCAAACATTCAAATCTGTTCGTGTTCTAGCATATAAAGAGAGTGCATCGTAGAAAATCCGAAATCGCAGGATATCTCTACATGAAGTCACGTATTTCGAATATTTTCAATGAGTGCACTGGAGTGTGCCAGATTATTCGTTATCCTTGAATATACAATGAGCTGAAACAAAAAGAATACGATTACAATATTCCAAAAATCCATGACAAAGAATATGAAAAATAAATTGTCTCAAAGTATGAAATAAGGGAAACTGAATTTAGACCAGGGCCAAACCGATGTCAAATACTCGAATTCATGCAATATTCTTAGCAGTCTGAGGGAGGTCGGAAAATTCAGGGTGAATTATAAGTGAATTGAAAAAAATCAAGACGACGCTGAAAACGTTTTTTTTTGTTTTGAATTTTTATCTCCCGGAATTGGTTTACAATTTTTTTTTTTACTTTATCCTCTCATTTTTTGTTGAAAGCTCGACTTCAAATGGTATAAAAAATATATTGTTCGTATGGAAAAATATCGTTAAAAAGGAAAAACCAAAAAAATACTTTTTCATAATCGATTTTTCAGTAATCATGAGAATTTCTCATTTTTTATTGCAAATAAGCGTTGAAATTGATGAAAAAGAATAATTTTCATGTAATATAATTTCATTTACATTCAATATTTTTAAGGTTTTGAAATTACCGAAAACATTGTTTAAACAATAATGGAATACGTAGAAACTTCAAAAAACAAAGGCTTTTATTCAGATTTTTTTTATTTTTCCAACAATGTTACGTTTTTAGAAATAAAAAATTGTTTTATTACAGTCAAATATAAAAGAATAAATGTCGAAATAGTTTTAATTTTCTTTGTAAGTAATTTTTCAACATTACCTAAAAATTAACGAAAAAAATGCTGAAAATATTTTTTTTGTTTTCAATTTTCATCTCCCGGAAGTTGGTTAACAACTTTATCACTAGGTACTCATTATTTTCGTTGGAAGCTCGACCTTAAGATGGCATAAAAAAAATATATTTTTCGTATGGAAAAATATCGTCAGAAATGGAAAACTCAAAAAAACAACTTTTTTATAATCGATTTTTCAGTAATCATGAGAATTTCTCATTTTTTATTGCAAATAAGCGTTGAAATTGATGAAAATTTCCATGTAATATAATTTCTTTACATTCAATTATTTTTGAAAGGTTTTGAAATTACCGAAAACATTGTTTAAACAATAATGGAATACGTAGAAACTTCAAAAAACAAAGGCTATTTATTAGATTTATTTTTCATACATAAACATAATGATGTACGTTACTTTTCAGAAATTGAATATAAAATTGTTTTTTACAGTCAAATATAGATAAATAAATGTCGAAATAGTTTTATTTTATTTTAATTTTCTTTGTCATTTTCCAACATTACCTCAAAATTGAGGATAAAAACGCTGAAAACTTTTTTTTTTGTTTTAATTTTAATCTCCCGGAAGTTGGTTAAATTTTTTTAAATTTTCATTTTATCACTACTCATCTTTTCGTTGAAAGCTCGACTTTGAGATGGTATAAGAAAGTATATTGTTCGTATGGAAAAATATCGTTGAAAACGGAAAAACCAAAAAAACTTCTTTTTCATTATTGATTTTTCATAAATCATGACAAGTTCTCATTTTTTATTGCAAATAAGCGTCGAAATTGATGAAAAAGAATAATTTTCATGTAATATAATCTCATTAACATTCAATAATTTTTCAAAGGTTTTGAAATTACCGAAAACATTGTTTAAACATTAATGGAATACGTAGAAACTTCAAAAAACAAAGGCTATTTATCAGATTTTATTTTTATATACATAACTATAAATGATGTACGTTACATTTCAGAAATTGAAATATAAAATTGTTTTATTACAGTCAAATATAGATAAATAAATTTCGAAATAGTTTTATTCTATTTTAATTTTTTTCAAGTCATTTTTCAACATTACCTTGAAATTAACGAAAAAAATGCTGAAAATGTTTTTTTTGTTTTTAATTTTTATCTCTCGGAAGTTGGTTTACAAATTTTCAATTTTCCAATTTTTCAACTTTATCACAATTAATTTTTTTCGTTGAAAGCTCGACATAAAGATAGTATAAAAAAATGTATTGTTCGTATGGAAAAATATCATTAAAATAGAAAAACCAAAAAAACTACTTTTTCGTAATCAAAAAATTAATTTTCAATATACATTCAATTATTTTTCAATGGTTTTGGAATTACCGAAAACATTGTTTAAACAATAATGGAATACGTAGAAACTCCAAAAAACAAAGGCTATTTATTCAGATTTTCATTTATTTTTCATACAACTATAAATGATGTACGTTTCTTTTCAAAAATTGAAATATAAAATTGTTTATACAGTCAAATATAGATAATAAATGTTGAAATAGTTTATTTTTATTTCATTTTCTTTGTAAGTCATTTTTCAACATTACCTTAAAGTTAACAAAAAAAAAACGATGAAATCGTTTTTTTTTGTTTTTAATTTTTGACTCCCGTAAGTTGGTTTACAATTTTTTTTTTTTTACTTGATCACTACTCATTTAATTCGCTGAAAAGCTCGACTATAAGATGGTACAAAAAAAATATATTGTTCGTATGGAAAAATATCGTTAAAAATGGAAAAACCAAGAAAACTACTTTTTCATAATCATTTTTCAGTAGTCATGAGAGTTTCTCATTTTTTATTGCAAATTGGTGCTGAAATTGATGAAAAATAATACTTTTCATGTAATATATATAATTTTATTTACATTCAGTTATTTTTTTTTTTGATTTGAAATTACCGAAAATATTGTTTAAACAATAATGGAATATGTAGAAACTTTAAAAAACAAAGGCTATTTATTCAGATTTCTATTTTATTTTTCATACTAAACTTAAATGATGTAGTTACTTTTCAAAATTAAATATAAATTTTTTATTACAGTCAAATATAAAAATGTCATAATAGTTTTATTTTGATTTAGTTTTCTTTGTAAGTCGCTCTTCATCACCAAAACTAATGCAGCTTTCGGTTTCATGTTCTAACGCTTTTATTTCTTTCAGTTCTATATCTTTTGAGTTCAGTATTATTTTGATTTGAATTCATTGGTCAGTGTGTACTGTCTTCGTCTTCGATGTCCTCGGAATCAATAATTTTTTCGTACGACGATTTTTCTGCATTTGAACAGATTTCAGATCCATGACAATTAGAGCACAAAGGACCCTGCAAAATCCTTATGGAAAATGGCTCTCGGCTAAATTCGCTGAAACTCTGCAAAAAAATAGTATTCGGTATGCTGATCGGAAGTCTTAATGGGCACAACCCTCCATTTTCAACCCCAGACCCCCTACAGCCCCCCATATATATGTTAATTAGACAATAAACCCTTGATAACGTACTTGACAGATCTATTGAACTATTTGTCAATTGTGACAGATATCATATTTCATATATGCACGAGGTGTACCTGAAATGTGAGGTCACGACACTCAAGTAGCTTTCGACAAACGGAAACACAGAAAGAGAATATTCGGCAACTATCCTCAATTGGACTGTTGCGCGAACCCAAGGAAAAGTTGCAAAAGAGCGCCGATAACCTGAAAAAAATATATATAAATATATATATATATATATATATATATATATATTATTACATAGTATACACATGAAAGATTTTAATAAAACCAATTGAAAAATCTTTAACCTTGCAATTGTGTGATGGGGCATTCATGAAGGATGGGGTGCAGGTTGGGGGGTGAGGGAAGGGTGTGCATAATGAATACATATATATATAATAAAAGCTTCAAAAGATTGAAATAATAAATTAAAAATGAAAGTGTGTAATGGGGCGTTAATGAAGAGTTGGGTGGGGGTGTGGGGGTGAAGGCGAGGTGTGGTGAGGGTAGATGTAGGATTCGGTTGGAGAAAGGGGTGGGCAGTGAAAGGAAACGCTTTGAAGATGAATTGAAATTGTTATGCATTAACACACCGGAAAGTGTACTTTGGGGGCTTTAGGGGGCTGTAGGGGGTCTGGGGTTGAAAATGGAGGGTTCTGCCCATTGAGGCTTTTGATCAGCATACCAAATACTATCTGTTTGCAGAGTTTCAGCGAATTTAGCCGAGAGCCATTTTCCATTAGGATTTTGCGGGGTCCTTTGTGCTTCCTCAAGCCATGCTTGCGACAGACACATCTTCTACTATCGCATCCTGTTTCGCAGCTAGAGCAGCAAATTTTTCGGGAATTAATTCCTTCCTGTGAATGTAAGCATGATACCGTTAACATGATGTTCCATCCCCAATCCGAGCTGTAATTGATAACAAACCAAATTTGATTGAAAATATATCCTGTAGCAATGTTGTTCAGCTGCTCCTTCAGTTGAGGTTAATTCTCGAAATGTAATGATGATTTAACTGCCGCTGTTTGATAAAGTTGAAAGCCTAATTTATTTAGAGGTTTAGGTATATAGTTTGGTACTTTTGTAAATAGATGCTAGTATTTCATTCCATTTTCAGCAATTTTTTTTCTGTCTGCATTTTTATTAAAAAATCTGGTAGATTCGATGAAGGTTTGTTGGCTAATGATTCAACTATTAATGTTTTCCCCTTTCCGGCGAAACTGGAAGTAGTATAGCAACCCGAAAAACAATGATAAAATACCACAATATATTTTTCAGTCCATATCGAGCCACATCATGACTAACAAAGTCTCGTCAAGATGCACTAAATCCTGCCTGCATGCATTTTATAATATACAGAAATTTAAATTTGCATTTCATTGTCCGTCATAAAGTTGGCTATATATAGAAAAAAATTATTATTGAAATTTCTGAAAAACTCTAATGGCGGTTCATTTCTGCATGTCTGACAACTGGAAAATTTGTTGCGACTTATATCACGTGACCTCATATTTGGCGGGAATTTTAAAAATTTGTCTGTGGTGCCGAGAAATGGGTCAAATTGACAAGATATAAAAAAATGTTGGGAAAATGTGTTTGGAATCCAACGGGGACCTCATGTACCGATTATGAACCATATTGAAAAAAAAATACCATTTTATTCCTCTACCCTTATTAAGTAATATTATACATTCTTGTTCTATCGGGAAGCAGCTTAAATAACCAGAATCACATAGGTTCGGGTCAAAACTAATTGAATATTCATGGAATAGACATTTTGCGGGAGATTAATTATGAAAACACGATTCAGTCTTGTCACAGGTGTAGTCATGCCTTGTATATTGATGCACATGAGCTTATTCAATATTCCCAACCCGTAAATAAAATTTAAAACAACTAATATTTGTAATTACATTTCAATAATACATTGTTTATCCTTAACTAAATTCAATATTGCTAAGTAAATTGGAACTTCAATGACTTAGCTATATTTTTGAATTTCAAAAGGCGGCTTTGAAAAAGATCTACTGTAGTTGTAACAATAACAAATGTCACAATAACTGTTGACAATTCTGTTGGAGTTGTCGTTCTTTATCAGTTTTTGTGTTTTTCAATTTATCAATAGGAATGGCTCCAAATCTGAGTATACAAGCAAAAATAGAAATAGGATTGCTATGTGGCGAAAGTTATCACAGCACAAGAGAAGTAGCTGAAATTTCCAATGGAAGGCATCCACACCAACATTTGCATTTTACTACGGTGGCAAAAATATTGCAAAAATTAAAGGAAACTGGTTCGGTTCCAGGGAATGTTAGAAGACAATCGTAATTTCTCAAAAAATGTGCTACTTTCTGACGAAGCCACTTTTACCTCAAATGGTGTCGTCAGTTCTCAAAATTGTAGATGGGGGGCAGATCACAATCCTAATTTTATTATTATAAGCCAAGGACCAATATAATTTCGAAGTGAATGTATGGTGTGGAATTTTAAATGAGCGAATTGTAGGTCCCTTCTATTTTAGACAAAGTTTAAATGGCGAATGGTATTTGAACTTTTCACGGACCGAGATATTCATATTTATCGACAACCTACCATTACAAGAGCAGATTCGTTTATTCTTGCAACAAGATGGGCCTTCTACTCATTCTACGAATGAAGTGCGGGAATGGTTGAACAATGAGTTTGATGAGCAGTGAATAGGTCGATATTCAGGTAATTCTAGGCCTGCTAGGTCTCCAGACCTAACACCGTGTGATTTCTTTTCATGAGGTTACCTGAAAAGCAATGTTTATAAACAATGCCCATTTTGAAATGAAGAATATTTAAAAATTTGTATAAGGAATTGTGCAGCACTGATCAATAGAACTATGTTGAAAAATGTTCGCCGCGGAATGTTTTTCAGAACAATTCTATGTATGGTGCGCGAGGGTGGTCACGTTGAATATTGAAAATTCGTTCATTGTTTGTTAATGAGTTTTTTTTTTATTTTTCTACATCCACCTAAACAATACTAAATTCAATTAGGATAAATAATGTATTAATTTTAATTTTAAATTTTATTTACGGGTTGAGAATATTGACTACGGTCATGTGCATAAATAGGGCATGACTTATTTTTATTCATTTATTTAGCATTGCTAATACAATATCGTTTTATCACAAAGATACAGAGATGAGATAGGTTAGAATGGATAAAATACAGTAGATGAGAGACATCAATAAACAAACATTAGTAGAAACGTAAAACGCTAATTGTTAATTAATTAAAATTCAGCATCAGAACATGAATAGCCCAGATCGCACTATAGAATGCGACGTTTAATTACTGAAATTGATCGTTTAATATATATTGACGGATACTACTTTTAAAAATATTGATATTACGAGACAGTTTAATAAAATCGGGTGGGTTATTACAGATTACGATTCCAGCATCAAAGATACTTAATTTCGTGCACATCAGATTGGTTTGACGAACGTTTATGTGTTTTTTTTGGCGTGTATTATATGAATGTATTTCATTGCGGAACTGTAAATTTGTAGAAAAATATTCTGGTAACATATTGTTTATGAGTTTGTAATAAAAAATCATTGTACAAACCTCAATTGAATTTTTAATTGACAGCCAATTTAGATTTATTTGCATTCTGTTTACATTTTTATATCTGTTGGTATTTAGTAAGAATATCATACATCTATTTTGAAGAATCTGTAGCTTATGAATATCTATTCATTCACATAAAGAGTATATAACAGTAATCGGAATGGGGTTTTATTATACTATTATATATTAATTGTTTAGTATATTGAGTTACTGTTATGCTAATCCTATATGCAAATCCTATTTTTTAGATATTTTCTTCGAAAGATAATCAATGTGCTCACTGAAGGTGAGTTTTTCATCAATAATTCTACCTAGATATCCAATATGGCTCACACGTTCTAGATCTCTTCCGTCAAATTGAACATTGCAATCAATTACTTCTTGCATTTTTCGTTTGTTTTTGATTATTATGTATTTACATGTATTTACGTTGACAACGATCTTATTATTATTAAACCAGTCGTGAATTTTTTTAAGGTGATGGTTTAGTTTTCCTATTAAGTTATTAATATTATCACCCATAATGTAGACGATGGTATCATCTGCGAATAGGTGTATTTCACATTCGTCCAAATCCAAATCTAATATGTCAATAATAAAACATATGAAAAGTATGGCGCCCAATACACTTCCTTGTGGTACTCCAGTTGAAACAGTTCTTTTTTGTGATATTTTATTATTTATTTTAGTTTTTTGATACCTATGTTTTAAATACAACTCAAACCAATTATATGAGGTCGCATTTACTCCAAAGTAATATTTAAGTTTTTTTTAATAAGATTGTTCTATCTATAACTTCGAATGCACGACGTAAATCTAAGAACACCGCTACAATACATTTACCTTCGTCCATAGCATATTTAAAGTCATTCACTACTTTTTGCAATGCTGTTTCACACGAGGAACTGCTTCGAAAGCCCGACTGGTCTTGGTTAAGTAGTTTTTGAGTATCAAGATATGCTGTGAATTGTTTATAGGTTGACAACTCTAATATTTTTTCCAAACGAAGTAAAGTGTTAATAGGTCTATGTTCCTCAATATTCTTAGTGCTGGGTATCTTTGGTACTGGAATTACAACTGAGGTTTTTAAGTTATCGGGAAATCCTCCGAGTTGTAAAGATGTGTTAATACAGTGTAAAAGAGGATAACCAATGACACCAGAAGTATTTTTTATTAATTAAAAATCTATTTCATCTTCTGAAAATTTGTTCTGCTGCTCAAAGATAATGTTTTTGAGTTCTCCAAGTGAAAGTTTTTCGAAATGATCAAGTCTTTTATTTGGGTTTACCGCTCGATTTTCAAAATAGGAGGCCTCTCTTATAATAAATGCAACACTCGTTAGGTTGCTGACAATTTGTTCAATACTCGAAATAAAATGGTCATTGAATTTATTTTTTATGTTTTCGTTAATCTCAACATTATTTTGGAAAATAGTTGTCATTTGATTGAATGGTTTTGTTTTTATTAAAGATTTTAAGGTTCTCCATAGTAATTGTGAGTTATTTTTGACATTATCAATTTTATTTTCAGAATATGATTGTTTGAGATTACGAATTACCATAACACTATTATTTCTTTCTTGAGTATATGACAACCAATCAATGTTTAGACTTGGAGATTATGAATCTGTTATAAGCATAGTTACGATCGGATAGAGCCATTTTGGCGGTTTCGTTAAACCATTCTTTTGATTTTATGACTTTTCTGGTTTGTTGGGGGTATTCATTATGGAGGGTTTCTTTTATATTTGACATAAAATTTGTGAATACTTTTTACATCGACAGAGTTATAGAGCCATTATTTTTCGATAAATTCCAGACTTAAATTGTGGTCATTTTTCTAAATTGATAGTATGCCTAGGTAATATTATATTCATGTTGTTGTATGCGTAATGTTGATGTTTCATGGTCAGTAATTTTATTATTTACTTTATGTACTTCCACATCATAGTTATTAGAAAAGACCAGATCAATCGAACTTGCACTACGTTCTGTGACCCTGGTATAAAATGAAACAAACTGTTTGAAACGTATAGTGTGAAAGATTGTTTTAATTTCTTTGTATACATGTCATTTGGGATATCCCAGCGAATATTGAAGTCTCCCAGAAACATATAGTTTTGAATAAAATCAATTTCTTCTAAAATTGTTTCGAAATTTGTGCAAATTTCGGCATGGCTCGCATTTGGAGAATGGTATACACACGCTATCTGCCATAGCTTCAATTCAAAAGAAGTTATCCAATAATTCATTTTATAACTTTCATTTCTTTATATTTTATATCTCTTCTGACATAGAGAATAACCCCTCCAGTATGTCTACTCACTGGAGTTACATCTAACGGTTCCATATCCGTCAATATAGATTTATACATCACAAATATCTTAGGTTACTCTTGTTCCAGACAGACACAACACTAAGGGATTTTCGTCAAAAACTAATTGAGATATTTTATCATAGCTATGAGACTTTGACAATTTAAGTACAACACATCTTTAACAGTAATATTCGATTGCGATTTGTATCTATTTTGTTGGGGTCCTAGGCACGCTCCTCGGTTATAGTTGGGCCTCGTCGTAAAAAACGAATATTTTTTGTCTTTAGGTAGTTTTCAAGTTCCACAGAGGTCATGTCTAGAGGGCATCGAAAAACGTGAAAGTCAATGTATCTTGTTACATCAACAAAAGAGTTGTTATTGTTTGCTCTGCCAAAAATTATATTATTTTTCCTTCTTGGTTTCTGAGCTTGCCATCCTCCATCGTTATTCTCGTTCTTATCTGCTTTGTCACCTGAATCCATGTACGTCGTACTTTATGTTTTTTCTTGCAGTGCTTCAAAAACATGTTCGTTATCGTTCTCAAACGTTTTTTGCTTATCTGGTATTTGCTTGGTTGTGGACCGTAGACGATGTTTATTTGTTTTTACCCATTGTTGGATTATGTTTTTCTATGTTCGTTGGTCTTGATTGTTGGTCATATAATATTTTCATTACTCTCTTTCAAATTTGTCACTTCTTCTTTGAGTTCGTCGATTTTTTCTTGCAGTTTATCCAATTCTCTTTTTATTAGTGAAATCATGTATTACTCACGAATGATTTGTTCGATTAGTCATTTCATTCACTAGGCTGCTCAGAGCGAACACCTGTTGCTGTACTCGGAAAGATACCCCGAACGACACCTAGTGACAAGACTGAATCGTGTTTTCATAATTAATCTCCCGCAAAATATCTATTCCACAAATATTTGATTAGTTTCGACCCAGCAAACTTATGTGATTTAGGTTAATAAAGCTGTTTCCAGATGAAACAAGAATGTATAATGTTTCTTAGTTTGTGCATTTTTATAGATCTATCAAAAGCTTTTGATACCATCAGTCACCAGCTCCTATTACAATCTTTGGAGGATATTGGCCTTCGCAACAATTGTCTCGAGCTTTTCAGAAGCTACCTTACCGATAGACACCAAGTTGTAAGGGTGAACGATATAATCAGTGAATCCAAGGTAATAGAGTACGGGGTCCCACAGGGAACTGTTTTGGGGCCCACACTATTCAACATATATATATATATATATATATATATATATATATATATATATATATATATATATATATATATATATATATATATATATATATATATATATATATATATATATAAATGGACTATTTTCACGAAAGGGCAGTGGCGAAATCATCGGGTTTGCTGATGACACCGCTATCTTATACAAAGCAGACAACTGGGATGATCTGAAAATAAAAGCGCAAGCGGATTTCACTGTAATAAAAAATTGGCTAGATCACAGATTACTAACACTTAATCTTGATAAAACAAGTTACTTACCCTTCAGTTGTAACAAGGCCAACACTCCTTCATTTAACTGCTTGACATTCAATATACATGGTGAACACGTTGTCATAAAACCTGAAACCAAAATTAAATATTTAGGAGTATATATTGATGTTCATCTGAGATGGGACCATCACATTACTTACGTAACAAAAAAATTACAGACCTTACTATATAAGTTCAGGCACCTCAAAAAAATCCTGCCAATGTCTCAACTTAAAACCCTATACTTTGCCTTAGTTGAGAGTCACCTGCGATACGGGTTATTAGGATGGGGTGGCACAACTGATACTCACCTGAACTCTCTGGAAGTAGTACAGAGAAGGATCCTAAAGGTACTCATTCACATACAGTTTGCCTTCAGTCCAGAACAGCCGATTTGCATATCGTCAGTTAAAATTTGTACATACACATACAGGCCGTCGACAGGTCTGAACCTGCAGTTCACTTGAATCTAGCGACGGACTGAAGTGTATGGAGAAAAATCGTCAGTTGAAATCGTACGATCCCATCTTTAAACTAGTTGGAAGTTTCCGTGATTGCGTTATTTGTGAAATGGCCGAGTCAAGCAAAAATACAGCGTTTGTAACCGAATTTATTGATATTTATAGGAAATTGCCTTGCCTTTGGAAAGTGAAGAGCAAGTCTTACTCGAATAGGCACGAAAAGAATAAAGCGTACGAAAAATTATTATTGTTTTATAAACAAACAGATCCAAATGCAACAATTGACTCTGTTAAGAAGAAAATTAATAATTTACGGTGCACTTTTCGAAAAGAACTGAAAAAATTGAGGAAATCAAAGCGATCAGGTGAAGGCTCTGATAACGTTCATGTACCTACGTTGTGGTATTTCAACTTGTTGATGTTTACGGCGGATCAAGAAGAGCCTCGAACGTCCATTTCAAATGATACTCAGAGCGATGAAGAAACTGAAATCGAGGTAAGTGTACTAGAAGTATTTTTAAATATAGATATAAGTAGGTTTTATGAAAATATTTCAAGTTGGGTAATCTATATGGATTTAAATTTGTCAAATTGTAGTATGAGTCAACTTCTTCCATTTAAGTTCAAGTCAACTACTCGGCAAAAAAGGCGTCCTATATTTTGATATTTACTTACGTTACCTTTAAGTTTTTGCAAAAATGCTAGACCATGTAGTTTTCTATCGCCTAAGTTCAAGAACAAATTAAGAAAAAAAAAACGAAAAACAGGAATAAAGCTTGAATCGATTTATTATAACGTTGTTTACATTGATACATTAGAAACAGACTTTTAAGTGGTATTTTTTTTATAAAAAATTGTCTTGCCATGGTACTGATCCTGACCCCAAAAAATAATTCTTATAAACCTCTCGGTTTTCTTTTGCTTCGAGTGATGAATTGCGATTCAAATTAGGCCTCAAACCGTCGAGCATCACGCCATTGCGCCAGTCGCCTTTTACGATGTCACCAGTATCTAAAACTTCAAAATCAACGTAGTTTTTGGGGACGTACTTATTTGTCTTTCGCCTCAAAAAATTGTGTAGAACTATTGCCGCTAATACTATTTTGTCAATTTTTTCCGGTTTCATATTAATTGCCGTGTGGAACACTCTGAATCTATTGCATAAAATACCAAAAGCATTTTCGACTGTGCGGCGAGCTCGACTTAGGCGATAATTAAATATTCTTTGTTCTTTACTAAGGCTTTTCTCAGGAAACGGTTTTAAAATATTTGCGTATATTGCAAATGCATCGTCTGCTACAAAAACAAAATTCATGTTGCTTGTTGTTCTATCACTAGAAGGTAGTTTCAATGTTTTTCCCAATAACTTGTCATGAAACGTTGTATTGTCAATGACGCCTCCGTCCGAAACTCGTCCATTGCAGCCGACATCTACATAAAGAAATTCATAATTTGCGTCTACGATGGCCATTAAAATGGTACTAAAATACTCCTTATAATTGAAGTAATATGATCCACTGTTCGCCGGCTTTACTATCCTTATATGTTTACCATCGATCGAGCCCCTACAATTGGGGAAATTCCATCTACTGTTGTAGTCTCGGGCAATTTTCTCCCATTCTTCAACTGTATTCGGAAACTGAAATAAAAAAGTGCGCATTTAAGATTCCAGGCAAATTGTTTTGAATTAAAATTTTGTTTCAGTGCGAGTTCCAGAACGACCCTGATGAAACAGAAAGTGATAACAACGATATGGAAGATAATTCACATGTTTCACTTGATGCTGTGCCTGAAACACCAATAGTTATTGACCGTCCATATCGAACTCCCAGTAGAAGTTCAGCATCCCAACCACCATATCGAACTCCAAGCAGAACTTCAACAGCTCTACCAATAGACCAGGCATAAAAAGATCAAGGGAGAGCATAATTGAAAAAGCATGTGAAAGCCTATATTCACAGAACCAAGATGAATTCGATGCAGTGGGTAATAATGTTGCCTGTAAATTACGTAGAATGAATGATAATCAAAAAATACTTGCGGAGCAGTTACTAAATAAAGTTATTCTTCTTGGAATTCAAAACAAATTAAATGATTACACTGATATTGTTTCACTTCCAAATGCTGGTAATCAATTCGTTCAATCATGTCATGCTTCGCTGAATTATCCAGGATCCAATCCCAATCAAGCGAATATCTATACCACTGCAGAAACAAACAAAAAACACCCAGCAGGAACTTCCAATGACACATGTACAATGTATACCATAATGGAGTCTCGCCAAGCTTACCAGCAGGAAGTATCAAAATCAAGTAATGGTCGTCAATCATGTCATGCTTCGGTGAATTATCAAGTTTATAATCCAAATGAAACCAATATCTATACTACTGCAGAAAATATTTTAAGTGGGAATGACACATCCTACAATGAACACGCAGCAGGACCTTCCAATGACACAACATTCAATATCCGTACTGAAAATAATTCTCACCAAGCTTCCCGGCAGGATTTGTCAGAATTTGTTACTTTTCAAAAATAGAACTGCATTAAAATTCTTAAACATTTTGACATAAGTACCAATAGAGATAATATTTTTTGTTACCCACTGGTTATTAAAATATAATAAAAATTATTTATTTAGAATTACTTATTTTTTTTTACTTACTTTTGAATACTTTTTCTTAAGGGCCTTATAAATACAATCACAAGTTTCTGGAATAATGTTTCCGAGGGCTTGGGGAGAAATAATTGCCGAAAATTTCAAATCTTCCAAACTTCGCCCCGTCGCTAGATATCGAAGTGTCACTATTAATCGTTCTTCGGCTGTAATTGCTTTTCTCATTTTAGTATTTTTCTTTGATATTAACGGCTTCACCATGCTTAAGAGTTCTTTGAAACATGTGTCATCCATTCTGAGGTAATTTTTAAGGGAGAAAGGAAAAAAAAAATCCAATGACACTCTCCAGTCATATACTTGTATTTTATAATTTTATGTAATTTAATTATCTTATGTACCTCTACTATTTTGACGATTTCTGCATATTATGTACTACGTATAATTTATTTGATATTTATTGTTTTCATCTCAAAACAAGTGTTAAATCACTTACTGAGTACTCACATTTATTCACAGTTAATTGTCATTTTATCTCTTGTAATCCACATTTTTAATTTACCTTTGAATAAATGTATTATTATTATTATTATTAGTAAGGGTAAATGAATAAAATGGTATTTTTTTTCATATGGTTTAAAATTGGTACATAAAGTCTTCGTTGGATTCCAAACACATTTTCTCGAAAATTTTAACGATATCTTGTCAATTTAATCCATTTTTCGGCACCACAGACATTTTTTTAAAATCTGAGGTCACGTGATATAAGTCGCAACGGATTTTTTCGTTGTAAGACATGCAGAAACGAACCGTCATTGGAGTTTTTCAGAAATTTCAATAATTTTTTTTCCCATATGTAGCCAACTTTATGACGGACACTGTATACATAATATATTCCATATATTCATCAATAATTTCTATTTTGAACACTTCAAATCGTCGTAATGTAATATGTTATTCTTGACTTGTCAATCCAATGTAATTTGCTGTCTGATCATTAAAACTATAAAGGGCTTTTCACTATGAGCGTTAATTAGACGTTTTTGGCAAACCAGACAACGGATAAACCTGAAAATTCCACAGTATGCATAAATATATGATCTACACGCCTAAAATATTTAGACCATGCGGCGTTGCCGCTTCTACTATAAAGTAGCGGCTACTTTAATTTTTCAAATGGACCACCCTGTATATAATATCATAATATGATTTATTATCACTTTGTCAACAACTCCATGTACTATTTTCCTATACCTATCTGTTACCGTTTGAAAGATATAAATTAATTTCGTTTTTTTTTTACCAAACATGTATTTTTATAAACGTTGATAATCTTGAACTCTTTGGTACTGAGACGATCGAATTCGAAGAGGAGTGGAGTGATACCATGAGGATCTTCACTTCGAGTCATATTTTTATTTGCCTCTCACAGGGTCTTTAAAAATGCAGATACTTTGTTCACACGAAAAAATGAGTGAAAGTAAATTTTTTCAAATGGAACACCCTGTATATTTCCACATTATTGAGCTCTTCATCCACTTTTAGATTGACTTTGTCAAGGTAATCCTATTTCGATTTCGAACAGTTTTCAAGATAAACTACTTCAAACAGAAAATGACGTGCTTTCCTTGTATTCATCCCTAATTTTTGAAATTGAACATCTATTTTATACTTCGTAATATTTTTTTTCGATTTAGTTTTTCAACAGTCTCAAATCAGTCAATTCGAAATTTATATGTACCTTAGAAAAAGTTACAATTTTTATGCATTGAGGTATTGAGTGTCTCTACCGTACAATATTGCAAATTAATATTTTTTAATAGGTGCTTTGGAAAAATGAATGATCCAATTTTGAAACGTCAACTTTCGTTGGTGATTTTGACTGATTGTGATACCAATTATAATAGAAAAATGTCAAGA
Source organism: Gonioctena quinquepunctata (assembly GCA_018342105.1). Lineage (NCBI taxonomy): Eukaryota > Metazoa > Arthropoda > Insecta > Coleoptera > Chrysomelidae > Gonioctena > Gonioctena quinquepunctata. The sequence goes on from JAFIRS010001620.1 coordinate 124,467, forward strand.
TTAGGATACAGTAATGAAGATTTCTTGAATTTATTAATAATTTATGGTGATTGCAATAGAATTGCAAGTAGAACATGCCGAGTATTTCATGAAAGATATCCACAACTTCCGAAGCCAAATAATGTGATAAATCGACTACTGAAAAACTGTAGGTTCGTCCAAAAATCATTTGAAGAAAGCCTGAAGTGGATGATGATGACAATGGCATAACAGTTTTGGGATTTTTTCATGCATTTCCAAATGATTCTCTACACGAGGCTGAAAGGGAGATAGGTATAGCCTACGTGACAATTTATCGCATTCTAAATAAGCACAAATGGCATCCCTATACTGTGTCCAACATCTGAAAGAGACTGATTTGCGTAGTAGAGTGGAATTTTTTTAATGGTTACTTGTCAAGACTCAAGAGGATGAACATTTCCTTGACAGATGAGGCCAAGTTTACAAAAAATGGTGTTTTCAATAGACGCAACAGTCATTATTGGGCGCCAGAAAATCCCCATGTCGTTCGCCAAGGGGGTTTTCAAGAAAGATGTCAATTTAATGTATTTTGTGCCATAAAGAATGGGTCAATTTTTTATATCGAGTTTTATGATGATAATTTGAATGCAACAAAATATGAAGATTTACCAAGGAATGTAATTCAAATGATTTTAATAATAGGCCAGGAAGAGAACGTGTATGGTACCAAATGGATGGTGCTCCACCCCATAAATCTCGTTCAGTAAGCGAAGCTTTTACTGAAATCTTCGAAGACAGATGGATTGGTAATAATGGTCCTCTTCGTTGGCCTCCTAAAACACCAGATGGCAATCCATTAGATTATTTTGTGTGGGGTTTCATTAAAAATATGGTTTACTCCAACCCAGTAACAACAATGGAAGATATGAAATCGAGAGTTGGAACTGCTTTCAATAGTTTCACTCCAGACTCAATCAGAAGCGCTACACATGAAAATATTTTGAAGGGATCACATTTTTGTTTAAGTAGAGGTGGAGATGTGTTCGAGCATATTCTGAAATACATTGACAATTGAATTAACTTACTAATTCATGAAATTATTTTCAGTTCGTGTTTCAGCGTTAATTAAACTATCGTTTAAATAGAAGTTTCATTTGATGGTTGAAGAGTATTTTAATGATTATTTATTCATTGTTTTGACTGATAAAGGAACATCGAACGGAATCTGTTAAATTTCAAAAATAAGTGATGGATACAAGGAAACCACGTCAGTTTCTGGTTGAAACAGTTTATATCGAGTACGATTCAAAATCGAAATAGGATTATCTGGACAAAGTCGATCTAAAATTGGATGTAGAGCTCAAAAATTTGAAAATATACAGGGTATTCCATTTGAAAAAAAATACTTCCGCTCATTTTTTCATGTGAACAAAGTTTCTGCATTTTTTAAAGACCCTGTATGAGGCAAATAAAAATATGACTCGAAGTGAAGATCCTCATGGTATCCATTTTGAATTTGATCATCTTGGTACCAGAGAGTTCAAGATTATCAGCGTTTATGGAAGTACATGTTTGGTAAAAATAAATCGAAATTAATTTATATCTTCTAAACCATAACAGATAGGTTGAGGGAAACAGTACATGAAGTTGTCGACAAAGTGATAAGAAATCATAATATGATATCAAATATAGGGTGTTCTATTTGAAAAATCAAAGTAGCCGCTACTTTATAGTAGAAGCGGCAATGCCGCATCCCCTTGATCGTGTAAATCATATTATATTATGCATACTGTGAAATGTTCAGGTTGATCCGTTGTCTGGTTTGCCAGAACGTCTAATTAACGCTCATCGTGAAAAGCCCTATATATCTATCGTCGTTGAAACATCACTGTTTGTCTCGGTAAAAAGCTATCGTTGCAGATATAACCATTCACTGGTGAACAGATTAATCCGCATCTGTGAAATTGAGCTTCAGAATCATTAATTCCTCCGAATGTGATATAGTGTGTCTGGCTCTAACATGGTATAGTAATAAAAAGTCAATAAAAATACCGACGTTGAAATGGAAATCCCAATACGCTCATTTTACCTCTATCCAGAGTATTGTTTTCACATGAGAATATCATTCCACGAATAAATATTCGCACCCTACGTGCTCCATGAATAAAAAGAGAAAACTATTCCATAGAATAGCGACTACTAGGAATGGGATTTACGACTAATTCCCAGCCCTCACACAAAAGGCGAACATTAGCTCCGGTATAATCAGCGGATGATTTTTTTTGTCATGTTGGCTAGACAGTTAACGACCAAAATCCTCTTATACATATTCAACAAGAAAGACGACCCTTTGCCTTTTATATTAACTTTTTCATTCACTGAATCGCTGGAAAAATTGCGGGGTCTGGTATTTCAGTCCATTATTTTTCCAATATAATTCAGGTTATCCGATCACTTCAGCTCAGACGAAAGCTGATTAATACAATTTGCGAATGGACGCGGCCCGTACTTGATGAGCATTGTAACACCCTTTATTCATTTAATCACAAATTTGAAGAATCTGATTCAATTATAAAAGAGAAAATACTTGGCCGATAGGCTGCTCAGTTTGATTCGGTAAGGTCGTGAATAAGGTTCAATTAATGACTTTCAATTGACTTATAGAACTTCCAAAAAAATTCAAAAGTGAAAAATGTAAACCAGTCAATACAAACGGCTGGAAAAGTGAACTTGAAAATAAAAAAAAAATTGCTCACAGCAGAAATAAAGATATTTATTTCGAAAGAGATCTAAAGAAAATTACATTATTTTCTTGACATGTTTTTTGGGTAACCTTCCACAGTCTGAAAATGAAAATATAATCAGGAAAATCTATACAAGTGTAGAAAGGGCAAACTAATTAGTTCACCCCGATAAGTAACTGCGTTCACCAAATTATATTTCTTATAGAAAAATCATTCAATTTGTCAGTAACTTCATCGTTCCCTGAACATGCCCTATAAAAAAAATAGTTAAAATTCAAAAGATACTTATCTATATAGTTTTTGATTGACGTTTCGGGTACTATATCTGCCCCGTTCTCAAAATCTTTTATATCTCCTTTAATTGTTTGAATAATTTGGATTTTTCTTGCAGAGTCTTTTTCGCTTTTTCAAAAGACGGATGTCAATTGAGATCTGCCAAAAAATTTTAGAGTGACGTATTGCTCAATTTGATATATGGGGTGTTGTTCAGATCAGTTTATTAGCATTCTACCATATCTCACTTCATCTCTGAGTAGAGGTAACCATGTATGGTCCATTTCAACAGAATTTGTTGAAAAGCAGTTGTTATTGGAGAGAAGAATAAAGGCCGTTTCTTTCAATTTTCTCCTCTATTGATGTGGTTCTTTCATCAAAATTCTCGTCCTATTCCATTCGTATGATCGCCATTGGATGTGAGGATATGTTCTGCAATTTTGATCTGGTTATTTGTCGATTTCTGATGTAACACTGATTTTCACTTTGGCACTCTTCCAATGGTCTTGACTTTTCACCTATATAACTATCACCACACGAACAAGGTATGTTGTAAACACAGTTTTTGGTACTTTCTTCTGCGTTTTTTTTTGTTTGTGTTAGTATAGATCTCATTGTGTTTGTTGTTCTCACATCATACCTATCTCCAATTCGTTTGATCTTCTCAGATAATCGGGGACATAAGGTATTATGTCGGTTGTGAAATGTGTAGGTGGTTGGAGTACTGCTGTTGGTTGTGGTAATTGGTTGTTTGATGGATTTTTGTTTCCAATGTCAGTGATTGTTTTTTCCACAAATTTATCCGGATATGCATTTTCCAAAAAACATATCAAGAAACGTTGTTCCTCCACGAAAAACCACATTCATTCAATCCATACATTATTCTTGTTTTGGTTCAATTTGAAATCAATAAATTAAAGAGAGATTCCGGTTATGGCCACCTTGAGCAAATATTTTTTATTTATTCGTTAAGTAGTCAAAAAATTTGAAAAATATATTTTAGAAAAATTACCACACTTACTTGAAAGCATGGCAAATTCAATTATTTGAGCTCTACCCTTCTAAGTATCACATATTTTAGGAAAAAAAAGCGACTTTTGTTACTTATGGCCACAAGACTACCAATTATGCTAACACTTTCCCTATTTATAGACACTGAAATCTGAAATTTGAATGGAAAGCAAAAAACATAAATTTATAAATGTATATTTGTTGTTTATCATTTTTCATTACATGTACTTTTACACCATTTACACTAACTAGCAAATGAAGATATTTTATATTTGTGTCAAAATAAAATAACTTCTTGTTACATCAGCCGAAGTTGGAAACGCTATCTTCAATATTCGTCCATCTTGAATTAGTTATGGGTCTGGTAGTTTCTCGAGAATATCAGATCCGTTGAAAACAGACCATTGTCTATATATTTGAAGTCTATTTTACTCTGATCTAAACTCCTCAAAACTTGAATTTTATATTAATTCTCAGGCAAAATCGCAAAGTTTAGTGACTAGTATGATAGATAGGAATGACACAAGTTGGCAAAATTAAATTTTCGTGTCTAACTATTATTTTTCAAATAGCGACCATTTTTTGATAAGCACTTCATGAAAAAAGAATTTTTTGACGAATCTAACAATACTAATTTACTTGCGATTGAATTGAAAATAAGAACATGAAAGATTCTTAATTTTCGTTAAATTTCAGTTTAGTTTTTCTTCAAAATAATATAACCTCAAAGTGAAAAAGTGGATATCTCATCAATATTTGGAGAATGTCATAAAAATTCAAGGACTGTAGTTGGATGGCATTTGTGAGAACAAACACGTTATCGATGCAGCTACTCGTTTTTCGGAAAACCGACTGTATTTCCGGAAGTAGGTTATTATCTTCTACCCAAGACGTTAGCCCATTTGCACGAATTGGAGTAAATATTTTTTATCATCATAATCCTTGTTTCATGAACTGAAAAGCATGTGAGATCTCAAGATTAAAACACGCCGTGTTTTAAAGGTTGCTAGGTAACAAAAACAAGGCCAACTTTCATATCAATCATATGAACTGTCAAATAAGCTTCTAAACAACAATTGCTCTATCCATGTCAACGAGGCGTGACATCATATGTTCATCACATACCTGATTAGGGGCGATTGTAAACTGGTCCGATTATCAGGTAATGCTCGCTAATGAGTATGTTTTCTCGGCCGGCCAAAATTTCGGACCGGGTTTCAAGTATGTAAACTCGGCCGCCTCAATTATCATCATATATTTATAATTTGGAAATACCCACTCATCCCCTTATAATTAACAAGTTTGGCACCCTGGATACAAATGGAAGTGTCGAGGTTGATTGATAAACAGTAGCATCTTAGATTTGTTCAGTGAATCTCAGTCGTTTGCGTGAAACCGATTATGGATACACAAGTATCAGTGATGAAAAGTCAGCGTGGTAATGTTTTATTAATAAACAACTACAAATACAATTTTAAAGAAGAGTTGAAAACGGGCGAGAAGAAGTGGAGGTGCAAAGAGCCAAAGTATTCTGCTAGTGTTTACACAGTTGGCAGTGATTATACCATCTCGAAATCAAATTTTACTCACAATCATGGTGCCTGCAACATTAAAGATATTCAACGAAACATCATTACAAGCTCAGCGAAAAGAAAAGCCGTTGACGATATCAGCAGTCGGTCAAGTAAAATTTTACATTCAGTTATGGTTAATGAAGATACAACACTTCTTCAGACGAAGGATCTAACCCACATAAAACGCAATATATACAACGCTAGAAGGAAGTTACTTCCTGTGCTTCCTGAACTTCGAAGTGAAGTTCATAATGCACTAAAGACAAATACAAATTATCGCACAAACCGAGGTGAGAAGTTCTTGTTGGTGAATGCTGAAGATTCTCACATACTAGTATTCAGTTGCGTTACAAATTTGGAGAATCTGTGCAAATGTAGCAAAATCTACGTAGATGGTACATTTGACTAATGCACTAAATTTTTTCTGCAACTGTTTACTATTCACGGCTGCCTAAATAGACATTATATACCGCTTGTGTTTTGTTTCTGCCGGATAATGTACTAAAACGTATGTAAGGTGCTTTGAACACGTGAAGAAGTGCTGCAGCGACATTTCGTCCTTTTTTCCCCTAAGGAAATTGTCGTCGATTTCGAAAAGGATATCCACAATGCAGCTTGTACTGTCTGGCCTCAAGTCAAACTAATAGGATGTAGATTCCATCTATCACAATCTTGGTGGCGTAAGATTCAAGAAGTTGGTCTTGCCAAAGAATTCAGAAATAAAACAGAAGGAGGAAAAGGGTAAGGATACTGTTTTGGACTTATGTTTGTTGACCCTGAGGAAGTAGGAAACGCATTTGCTTCTTCGTTAGCTGCAATTCAGCCTCAAGAAAAAAAAAACAAGCGTTTGCGGACTATTTGGTGGAGAATTATGTGGCGAATTGTGAAATCTATCCTCCAGATTCATAGGTGTCTAAAATGTCAAGGGCCGATAGAAGAACTAATTCCTGTAAATCATAACATTCACATTTGAAAAACTATATTAACGCGCCTCATCCTTCGATATTTGTTTCTGTTGACTTTTCATTGAACTATCAATGTGGAATATAGGTGAAACTTCAAAGTGTGGACAAGCCATATGTATCAAATTCGGACACATGAAAAGAGAGGAGTATTTAGACCGTATTATTATGACTACACCGCTAAGAATATAACTACGCTGAATTTTTCGAAACTTGCCTCTTTTTATCACAATAAATGAGTTCCAAATAATAATTTGAGATAATATATGTATTTTCGTTTGTATGCTACTTATCTTTATTTTGATATGTGTTATTGTTAAGTGGAATTGTATATTATTAATTTATCAATAACTGTATGATCTATGATTTGTATATATTTTGTGAACGTATTGTAACGTAAATAAACTTAACTTGGTTTTTACTAATTTATTTCACACTTAAATCTACAACTTAATTTATATTACGCCACTGTATAGCTCGATCGTATGGGCTCGTTCAGACTGTCCGTGCCATCTTGAGGGCTACCTATTTATCTCCGTCACAGAATTCCTGATCTTTCGAATTCCGGCAGTTGGCGACCAGCATGTTCCAATCGTTTCCAATATCGACCGTTGCTCTCCGCGGCAGAGCGACTGGACTGTTCTCGAACATCTCCGGGGATGACCTCATCGCTGTCGACGGCAACGCGCGAGGCGACAGGTCCGGCCTAGGTTCGTTACATTGCCCCCTTCTTAAAGACATTTCGTACCGAAATTTCATCCTTGAGTGTGACGATATCTGCATGACTCCCCATATCTGCACCGTGAAGTTCGATGGAAGTAACACTCCACGGTCTTCATGATCGGTCGTGGAAGAGGGTTACAGCAAACCAAAATCTTGACGCCGCTGGATCTGAATATCGCCTCCAGCATACTTCTTATGACTCTCCAGTCCAACCCATCAATACCACAGGACAATTTTGGAATTGCTAGATCCACCAGATTCTGGTCCACCATAGTATCTCTTAGTTTGGTGAGACTCTTCCAGACATCTTCATAGGACGGTTTATCTTGGGAATGCCTCTTGGTAACTAGGTAGTAGATGTTTCTCTGGCCTTTCTTCAACTACGCACATGTCCAATTTTGCCACAATTCCAGCATCTTATCTGTCTTTTCTCAGGCAAAACTTCCTTAATCACTTTCCTTATGGCAGCTTCCAAATTAGCAGGCTCCTGTGAGTCTTCCTCAATCATTCGGATTTTACTCTGGCTTTTGCAAGATTGTTTCGCTGCCTCGAATTCCAAAGCGCGTGCCAGTGCGTCTACGAGATGTGTTGGACGAGCTAATATCAACGCTTGTCTGGTTTCTTGGTCACGGAGTCCATCCAAGAATGCCTGAACCGCTAATCGATCCATTACATTTTCTGGTGTGGCTGGATATGCGAGACGAACCAAGCGTGCAATGTCAGTTTCGAATTCTTGTAAGGATTCACCCGGTTTTTGGCAGCGATTTTTCAGCTGGGAGTGGTATACGTGTTCCAAATGGGCGTGGCCATATCGTAATTCTAGATATTTAATCAGCTGATCATAGTCCTCCTGTTCTTGGGCGGTGAGAGTTTGTAGAATATTTGTCGCTTCTCCACGTAATGCAAGTGTCAGTGCTACAGCTCTTTCCCCTGCATTCCATCCGTTTGCTTTGGCCGCTGCTTCAAACTGGCGGCGGTAATTTGCCCATGGAGTTTTTCCGTCGAACTGAGGCGGCTTCATGGAAAGCTTCCCTATTTCTGAAATGACCTTGACATCTTTTATACCCCCTTGAACTTTATCCAAGTTCAAACTCAAGTCCAGCATTGCATTTTCGTTAACCATCTCTGTGGAGGGCGCACTATTAATTCGTTTTTCCAGCTTACTGATCGTTTCTTTTATTTTATCTACCTCCGTGTTCATTTGCTCCCTAATTTTATCTATCTCTGTCTCAACGGTTCCCATTCTTTCTTCTAGAAAATTAGCCACACCACACAATTCTTTTTTTAGGCCTTCTGTGTTTTCCAGGAACTTCTCTTCCAGGCTTCTTGCATTTTCTTCCAGGCTTCTTGAATTTTCTAGAAGCTTCTCTTCCAGATTTCTAGAATTTTCTTGAAGCTTCTCTTCCAGATTTCTAGCATTTTCTTCCAGACTTCTTGAATTTTCTTCAAGTTTTTCTATTATCGGACTCAAATCACCTCCGGGAACTTCGAATAAAAATCTTTCGGGGTCCTCACCTTCTTGTATTAGTCCTTCTGCAAGTCTTTCCTGGAGTACTTGCTTTTTACCCGTTGTTTCCAGTTCCCTTTCCTCCAATTCCTGTTTCAATTCCGCTACCTTCAAATCCGCAAGGCGCACTTTTCTTGAACACATTTTGTCTTTGACGAGGTATCAGTCTGTTTCACACGGAAAGTTTATCAGTTTGTTAAAAATTCACTTTGCGAATTCTTTTCCACGGGCCACCAGTCTATTGTCTGTTTCACGCGAAGAGTGTATCAGTTTATATTCCCACGCACAATTGTCCACTTCGCGAAAACCGGGCCACTGTCTATTTTCTGTTTCACGCGAACAGTGTATCAGTTTATATTCCCACGCACAATTGTCCACTTCGCGACTTCGTGGAATTGTATATTATTAATTTATCAATAACTGTATGATCTATGATTTGTATATATTTTGTGAACGTATTGTAACGTAAATAAACTTAACTTGGTTTTTACTAATTTATTTCACACTTAAATCTACAACTTAATTTATATTACGCCACTGTATAGCTCGATCGTATGGGCTCGTTCAGACTGTCCGTGCCATCTTGAGGGCTACCTATTTATCTCCGTCACAGAATTCCCGATCTTTCGAATTCCGGCAGTTGGCGACCAGCATGTTCCAATCGTTTCCAATATCGACCGTTGCTCTCCGCGGCAGAGCGACTGGACTGTTCTCGAACATCTCTGGGGATGACCTCATCGCTGTCGACGGCAACGCGCGAGGCGACAGGTCCGGCCTAGGTTCGTTACAGTATATACCGTTAATATATGCCTTCTTGAAATATAAGTTATATAACCTTCAAAACGTGTTTTATTTTCTTGCCAAAGTGTAACATTATGATGTTGAAAAACTCATTCTGATTCTCAGTAGTAGGTTACTTTACAAACATAGGTTATGTGGTAGACCCGTAGAGTTCTTAGAACTGAGGTTTGGTATCATCAGTTTTACGATCGGCCGAAATTTCATACCGTATTTTGGGGCGTCTTTCAATTGAGATGATTATAAATCCTTAAGCGGCCGAGTTTACATATGCCCCTGATTAGATGTATTAAAATATAAAGGACATTATCCTGATCTAAATTTCATTCCCAGCATTGTTATTGAAGTTATGATACAGGTATAATAAAAAATAGCGTATGATACACGTGTATATGTGCCATTAAAGCACTTGTAAGGTTTTTCATAAAATTCATATCGGATATCATCGTTGTGCTTTATTATTTTTACAGTTATTCAACACTGCATAAACTTCATCAGGGGTGATCAGTTTATCGAGAAATTGATGTCGTGCGTCATAGAATGGTAAATAATAAGTATTTGTGAAAAAAAAAATGCCATACCTTTGTTGAGAGAGTTACATGAGAAGTGTTGCTACGTAATGGTTTTAGGGTTGACCAAAAAGTTTTGGAGTCCCTGCTGTTTGCAAGATCCTTTAAAATATTGTCGAAGTAATTTGTAATTTCATCCTATTAATATATGTTTTTCTCGCAATAATATTTAAATTCTTCTGTATTTTCTCTCTGGAAAAATAATACACGAAGAAAGGTTGATGCAATAATCTGATTAAGTGATTAAGCGAACGAGAATATGGAGGAGAAGACGAACCAAATTGAATTTTATCAAAAAGCTACATTACGTCAATACGATATACTGAAGAATTTCCAAGATTGAAATCTTCGACGAAGGATAATATATTTTGACAAACCGTCTCCATCACAAGCATGGACTGAAAACCTGGCAACGTTGCTTGTATTACAAAGAATGTGCAAATCGAAGCAGTGGAATATCGTAGACCTTGCAATCATCACTGAAAATACCACCACTTCTAAACACTCCAAACAGTGACTGAATCAGAATCTACCCAGCCTATGAATACAAGTATGCTGGATGAATCCACAGAAGTCTATGGGAAAATATGGTGGATTGTTAAATCTATAAAGACACATCCTGGCAAACTGTGAAAAGTAAAGTTGAAATAGACTTCACAAATGTAATGAACTTTTTTCAAAACCGACTATTAACCATGAACTTTCAAAAAACCTTTTCCCTACCCTTCACGTGACACAACGATACCCTTTCACCATACAGCCAACAGTATCAATAACGCCTCATAAAAATCCCCTCAGCTTCCCATTTGAATATTTGGGAATTACGTCAGATGGAACCACAATTCGGATTATGTATCAAAAAAAATTTAAGAGCATGGCCAACAGGTTCAAAATGTACAGAGAAATACTTGACTTGAAATGAATTAATTCAGCCGCACATAACATACGGAATAAAGACCTGGGGTAGTATGGCATACGTTTACCTTTAGAGACGTCACAAAAATGAATATTGAAAATATTCTCCGCAAAGACTATTCGCTATGTGCACTAGGCTGGAGGGGATGGATGAAACTATGACAGGGCCCATGATGACAGAAGTAGGTAATGATCCTGGTAATCACTAATCACAAGCACAAGGTGAAAACTTTAAAATTCTGAGGTCTCCCCGTTTATTCACAAATCCCTTGAAAATATTGTACCATACTTCAGATGAATGAACATCATTATTATCGTAGTAGTAACGGTCACGGGTGGGTAGTATAACAAAAATAATACATATAATAACAATGAGCCCTCGCTTTTGCTGTGTAGTCGATTGCAAAAATAGTACGTGTAAATTTTATACATTTCCCACTGCATCACGAAAACTGTAGCAAAGAGATAAGTGTTCTGTTATTCCACGATATTACAATCTCTAATTCCGGGACGTGAAGTTTTCATTCGATAAATATTTGAGATGTTTTCCGTTTTCTATTTGATCGTCTGGAAGTGGATAGTAAAAGTATCAACCAAGTTCCGTGGGACGGTGTTAGCCGGTGATGGAAAGCAAATAGCGACTTAAACGGCAAGTTGTGTTGTTAACTGATTAATCAGCCTTATGAACAGAGGACAGAGATACTTTTGATGTCTTTCTGAGTTGCCTATCAAACACGGCATTCTATCAGGACAAAGTACCTGGACTTCGCAGATGATTATTGATTTGTTTTTTAATTTCCACGAACTGGTTTCGGTTACAAAAACAAATGGCCTTACATGTGAACCAATGTTGAAATGTAATGCAGTTCAAGTAACAAGAGTGAACATCGTTACTTGTACTGTATAAGCAATACCCAATATTTTGTGGACAACTATACGTGTTAGAGAGTGTTGAACGTGTTTGTATCATTTAGGGACCGTTCAACGTTCTTACATCCTTGCAAGGGTGAAAGTGGAATCCTATATTCAGGTACAATTGTGAACCTAATTCTTTTTCTGATAATTATATTATTTCAGAATTTCATTAAATAGTTTTGCGTTGAATCTGATTTTATTCAGTGGTTCCCGTCAGGTTAAAGATAGTCAGGGTTATATGAGTACTTTTTTCAATTTGTTAAACTACTTGGCTCCCTCACTTTTTTATGTTCTCAAGAGCTTATGAACCAGCGACCTCAATAAACTAACAACGAGCAAACACATTACTTGCCGTACCTAAAAGTACACAGAAGTAGCATTACTTCATGATTTTCAAAAAATCATAACTTCACATGGATAACCTCCAAATGCGGTGAACTATAGTATCGATACAAATATTTTTTATCATTTACCTACTTTTTTCTTTGACATAAAAAAACTTCGATTCATCTGGAACTAGCAGTAAGCACAAAATTGTTACATCGTGATAAATTATTTAGAAATTGTTAGAAAATTGAAATTGTTACATAGTGAGTATTGAAAATAAAACAGGAAAACTTCAGCTATCGAGTCACTAGAGGGCATTTCCAGTCTTGCACACAGCGAATATTAGGTAGCCGACTGAAATATTACTCACAGAAGCAAGAGCTCTAGAAAGACCAAGCCAGCAAAAACAAAACACGTATGATCAGCTCATAGCAAACACCTTCTGATAAGTGAGCCAGTGTTATAAATAACAGGGCAGCGCAAGTATGGCGGCCCGCAGATGTCGGGGTTGCGCTGCGCAATTTTTTCAAGCAAGAGCTAATTTTTGTTTTATATCATACATAAGACAGCCAAAGTATGAAGGAGTTGTATGCCATACCGATGCAGCGTCTCAAACTGTCCACCATACTCAAATCAATGTGTCTCATCACCGATTATTACCATACCATACTGTTTCGGTGTCGCTGAGTACCCGCCATACTGATTCAAGAATGTAAAATTTTTCACTAACCATGTATCAAAGGCACAAGTATGGCGGTAAGTTTTTATGACCCCCGTGGTCCATTTCGATGAATAGAAGCAGTGCCATACTGATAGGAGGTCTTTATGTGGCCGCCATACTGAAATATTCATATTATCATTAGTAAGTTTTGGAACATAATTCTCTGGTCTAACCATCAATGAAGAAGGGGAATTACATTTGCAATGTTTTATGATAAATCAGGACCTGGTCCTAATTTTCCATAAACCGTTGCAAATGTAATTTCACATCACTTCTCCATTAATGTGAAGACTAGAGAATTATTTCACAAAATTTACCAACGATATCATTGATATTTTGAAAAAAATAACTGTTTTTCCAGTACAGCGGCCATTTAAAGACCTCCTATCAGTATGGCATTGCTTCAGTAGATTGTAGACAAAAAGGAAGCAAGTTTCGAATCTTCGAAAAGATAGTGTCTTCTCTATCATTTATCAAAAGTAACATTGTGCTCTGACAATCAATCAATCTATAAGAAGTAAAACAGATGAACTATTAGTGCTTCTGGAAGACAGAATTGTGTTTATATAGATCTCCCTCTTCGGATGTTTATTTATTTTTAGATGATGTTTAGCTGATACTGAATGACCTCCCGATCGAATCGAATATTCTGTTGTGTGGAGATTTTAATATAGATTATTTGAACAGCAATTCTAATAGAAAAATCGAATTAAACGGTTTTCTTCACATAAAGGATTCAATATAAAATTGAACCAGAAAATGGTAGATCTTAAGTGAAAAACAACTACTTTCCTGGCAAATACCACGCAGAACGTTGAATGATATTCACCTGAAAATCCATGCATACTTCCATATAATATCAATGGACACTGAATGCAAATGTTTCTTTCTGATAAGCTCGATTATGTTTAATTTATGTCGTGTTCACCTAACAATCCGCATACCGGTTTCAGGCTTCTTGGCCCTCGTCAGTACGGAGTAGTCAACCAGCCAAAGGTCCAAAGAACTCTGGCTGAAGTGAGACACAACGTAAACAAACCATTATGGAGCTTGTAACACCTATAGGTACGCCGGAAAAGATAAACTTTAACTGGCGGTACCTAGTGACAGAAAGAAACACTCCGAAAATCTCCCACCTCGATAGGTTTCTAAATAAAAGATTCCTTCTCAGTAGGAGTGGCAAGCCCGTCTAGCATATAGTGAAAGATAAGTGCCATGTGAAGTGGAATGAATAGAAAAATCGAATTAAACGGTTTTCTTCACACATGGTATTTGCCAGGAAAGTAGGTAGTTGTTTTTCACCTGAGATCTACCATTTTCTGGTTCAATTTTATATTGAATCCTTTATGTGAAGAAAATCGTTTAATTCGATTTTTCTATTCATTCCACTTCATATGGCACTTATCTTTCAGCAATTCTAATGTTATTCAATCTCCTTCGAGTATAATCATCTCGTTCAATTTGATTATGCACGTTGGGTCAAACACTCGTGTGAGTCAATATTCATCGTCCTGTATTGATTACGTCTGCAGCAATTTTGATACAGAAAAAGTTTTGTGCTCAGTGATTCCTTCTGGACTTTTTGGTCACAATGCCATCGAATTTTCAATGCCCATTAATGACTTTACAGTTAAAAAGCACAAATGTGGCAGACTATGATAGGTTTTATCAAAATTGTCTTCACATTGATTGGGGAACTATTATGCTTCTCAGCGATCCTTTCCTGGCTTTTTATAATCATTTCATAGATGTTTTCAATAGGTCTTTTCCATTCAGAAAATCAAAATGAAACGGAAGAAACCCTGGATAACATAGGGAATTGAAAAGTCGTCGAATAATTTGCGCTCTTTACATTATATACGAAAACTCACTAACAATCCTTATTTTCATGAATACTTCAGTAAATACCGCAAAATCAATAGAACAGTGCTTGAACTGAGAAATGAACCCAAAAAAATTTATGATTCAGAAATTCCAATTAGTGCGAATGGAATGAATGAATTCTACTGCTCAATTGCCAAAAAACTCAACGAGAACACTATAGATCCACATGACCCTCTAGTACATCTTGAAAAGAACGTCAATGATGATCATTCAATACCATACGACACAAATATTGACAAATTGTTAGAATTAATGGAAGAAATGAAAAACAAAAAAGCAACTGGCTTCGATGACATTTCCATAAAAATGTTCCGAAAGTTGCTCTCAATAACCTTCCAAGAGTTGCTCTCAATACTTTAGTCTCACTTATAAATCTATCGTTCCGTGACGGTATTTGTCCATCTTTTCTTAAAATGACGATAGTTATACCATTACATAAGGGCGGGAACCTACCCCTCCTACCCTTGCAAAAATCATTGAAAAACCTGTCAAAAAAAGACTCAATGAGTTCCTCAGCTCACACAAAATCATTAACACAAATCAATTTGGATTCCAAAAAAGAAAGAACACACATGATGCAATTTTTTTTTCTACATGAGCTTTACTCTAACATAAATAACGGAGATATTGCCGCAGCAGTGTTCTGTGACCTTACGAAAGCTTTTGACTGCGTGAGTCCCAGAATACTCTGGCGAAAGCTTCATTACTATGGGTGTAGAGGAGTAACTTTGGATTGTTTGAGTCGTACCCCACAGAACGTAGGCAAGTAGTGAAGACCCATGAAATTTCAAGGACTAATGAGATAGATTCGGGTGTGCCACAAGGATCGATTCTTGGTCCATCTCTGTTTTAACTATACATTAATGATTTATCAAATATTAACATTCAACATTATTTGCAGATGATACCACAATTTTGTGGAAGAGTAATGCCTAAAAAATATGTTGCGATTTAAAAATGGTCTTGGTGTGATTCAAACCTTTTATTATTTGATATCTCAAAAACGAATATTGTCTCCTTTAAATGTACCCTTCACGATGTGAACTCAAGCAATGATATCATTGAAAATAAAGATTGTTCCAGATTTCTGGGATTGAATATTGACAAGAAACTGAAGTTTGATATACACATAAAACAAGTAAAAACAAAATTTCTTCCGGTGTTATGCAATCAGAGTGATTGCTAGGGAGCTTGGAGTACCTACTGCTGAAACAGCCTATTACGCTTTGTTTGAATTTAATTTGAGGTATAGTATTCCTTTTTGGGAAGCGTGTGGCCTAAATTTGTTGGCCTCGGTCCTCAAAATTCAGAAAAGGGCCATCAGATATATTGGTAAAATTGGACCACGCGATTCATGCAGGCAACTATTCAATGATATGGAGATACTGACTGATGTAGCTCTTTTATTTTGAAAACTGTTTGTCTTATAAGAAAACATATTTTGAAATTCGGAGTCATTTCTTCTCATTATTCCACAAGACTCTGGAATAATTTGAAATTATCCTAACCTTCGTCCTCCCTAATCAAGGATTCGTTTATTTAGTTGAAATGTATAATCATTGCCAATCGAAGTCAAAGACTCCAATGTAGATAATGTGGGTTTCAGAAAAAACATAGAAAATCTACTGTGTAGAAGACCATATTATGTTGAATCTTATTTGAGGTATAGTATTCCTTTTTGGGAAGCGTGTAGCTTAAATTTGCTGGACTCGGTCCTCGAAATTCAGAAAAGGGCCATCAGATATATTGGTAAAATTAGACCACGCGATTCATGCAGGCAACTATTCAATGATATGGAGATACTGACTGATGTAGCTCTTTTATTTTAGAAACTGTTTGTCTTATAAGAAAACATATTTTGAAATTCGGAGTCATTTCTTCTCATTATTCCACAAGACTCTGGAATAATTTGAAATTATCCTAACCTTCGTCCTCCCTAATCGAAGATTCGTTTATTTAGTTAAGATGTATAATCATTGCAAATCGAAGTCGAAGACTCCAATGTAGATAATGTGGGTTTCAGAAAAAACATAGAAGATCTACTGTGTCGAAGAACATATCAGGTTCTACAAGAATTTTATGACGATAATCTGATTATAGTTTGACTATTTTGTATTGTATATTTATTTATATTTTATATTGTATTTGTTTATATTTATTTATTTTATATTGTATATTTATTCACTTATTAATTGTATATATTTCGATTTTATTTTTTTGAACCTGTGATTGAATGACTGTGTTTCGCCCAATATATTGTTTTATTTACCTGTGTTTGAAGCTTTGTCAACAAGATTATCATCTTCGGATAATAAAGTATATTTATTATTATTATTATTCTATTCATCGAAATGGACTTCGGGGGTCATAAAAACGGACCGCCATACTTGTGCTTATGATACATGGTTACTGCAAAATATGACGGGTACTTAGCGACACCGAAATAGTCTGGCATGATCATAATCGGTGATGAAACATTTTTTTCTATCATTGGGCTTTCAGCTCGTATTCCAAGAGAGCATTAAAAATAACACTTTTAATTGAGTATGGCGGACAGTTTGAGTCGCTGCATCGGTATGGCATACAACTACTTCATACTTTGGCTATCTTATGTATAATATAAAACAAGAATTAGCTATGATTGACCAGTTGAAGGCTATCTACTACGCCTTGGTGGAATCACAACTAAGGTATGGATTGATAGCATGGGGTGGTGCATATAATCATCGTCTATCCCCAATCAAAATTTTACAAAAATGGATTTTGTAAATCATTCATGGGAAAGACAGAAAATTCTCCACAGTAGAACTCTTTGACCTTTCGCGAGTCCTCGATATCAAAGAACTCTACTTACAGTGTATAATAAACAAAGAAAAATTCACCAAAAACAAAAACCCTACAAAGAATAAGTACCCCACAAGAAATCAGCCTCTCGCCGTACAAATTCCTAAAGTTAACAGAACTCTTACTCTTACCTTGAGAAGTCATGTCTTTCTTGGTCCAAGATTATACAACAAAATAACCTTACAAATCCGTAAAATAAATTCACTTGCAATGTTAAAAAAAAAAATTGAGCATTGGCTGCAAGCGAATACAATTAACTCGCAGCTCCTTTTAATCTAGGATGTTGTTCCCTATGAAATATTTCACTTTCATACTATTTATCACCCTGTCATTATTTTATCACTTCCGTTTGAGCGTTCAATTCAATCTGTTCATCTTTGATGTGGTTTGAATATGATTCGTATATCTATTGTGGTCTGGCACTTACTCATACCAATATTTTAATTTTTTTACTCAATGTTTAATATTTATATATACCTTCTTGTGCCTACCTTATTTCATGTATTTATTTTTAGTGTACTGATTTGTTCAGGAATTTATATCATCATTCAATGGTTTTGATAGGATTAGTGTATCTTTCTGTACTGTAGTCTTTTCTTTCCCCTTTTCATGTGTATACCAATGTCCTTCCTTTTCTTTTCCATTTCATATATACATTTATAGGATAGTTATCTAATTTGAGTTTTATATACATACATATCTCCTCGTACATTCTTTTTATATATACATTTATATGATAGTTATTTAATTTTAGTTTTATATACATACAAATCTCGTACACTCTTTTTCATATACAGATACTGTAACTACTTCCATATCGTATTTTAAATTTTTTATTATTACTTTTATACTAAAATAAGTTTTATACAATGGAATTTTTTCCGCAGACCATTTTATACACTATAATGTGAGCGAGTCTACCATGATAAAATCAATACCCCACATACAAGTGTACTTTCCACTACTTCTGTGGTATTGTTTTTACATGTTTGTTCATTTATATGTAACTAAATGCCATGTCTATTTTCTGAGATTGAACAAACTTCTTCTTCATAGTGTGGAAACTGCCCATAGACAAGCTCTTCGAGAGCTTTTTTGGGCCAATCTGCCTATTTACCATATGAAAAAAAATCTGTGTACTCTACTATTTTATATATTTGTACTTATGATGGTGAATAAAATTTATTATATTATTATATTAAAATTTATTATATTATTCATTATTATATTATATTATTATTATATTATATATTAGCTATGAGCTCATTTCCCAAGGGCATAGTTTTTTTTGACACATTCATAAAATTGCGCAGCGCTACGCTGATACCAACGGCCGCCATACTTGCGCTGCCCTGTTATTTATAGCACTGGCTTACTTCTCAAAAAGTTTTAGCTTTGAGCTAATCATATGTTTTTTTTGCTGGCTCTTGGTCTAAAATCATCCCAAATCAATTCTCTTCGGGGAATATACGAGTTCTCTGAAGTTTTTCCCTTCCTCTTATTCCGACGTTATCCATTCTTCACGGCTTACACTGTAGGAGGCTGTGATTTGAGAAGAACGTCGACCCACTTCAGATCAACAGCCTGTCCAATTTTATATTTTCTTTCAGGATGAACGACGAGTGGTGCCGGCATTTTCTGATGAGATTGTATCTGATTAAATTACCAGTTGATATTCTGGAGAATACGAGGTCTAACGGATTAAACGAACGTTCCTGAGAAACTTATTACTCTTTTCAGACGGGGAAGGACCAGAGAGTGAAACGGAGTAATTGCTGATTTTCTCGTTACTACTGTTAGTGCAAATATACGGAGAAAATTATTTCGAAGCAGAATTTCGAGAAATACGGATGTTGATTGCTTTGTAAACAATACATTCTAGTACGAAACTGGGGTATGAGTGTCTACGGATTCAGCTGGAATTTAAAAAAACTATAGCGATTTTTCCAAACAGAAAACGTTTTATGTTATATATAGTTTCGAATATTATGTATTTTGTTGATTTCAGATTGTCAGATTCAGATTTTTTGTAATTATCGAATATACAATACTAAAAGGAGAATATAATTCACGTGTCCGACTGATGTGATTGGCTGAGATGAAGAAACAAAAGAGTAGAAGAAGCTATCAAATCGATGATATTTCCATTATCACCGCATGTTGACCGTCAACTGTTTCTAAGGACGTTGAAAAGTTTATTTTATCTGATAATGTTCATTATATTCTGTCACCAAATATAACTCGTGCAATGATGGCACTCGTTAAAACCGATTAAAATAGAACTCTGCTGTGCAGTCGTTCTATTTCCATCGGTTTCACCAATTTGCTGCTATCACCGATAAAACTCATAGCACTTGTCACACGACGATATGACTATAAAGGAATATACTACGGTCGCCACGGAAAAGTTGTCTGTCTGGATGTGGCATTTCAAATCGACATTTCTCCGGAACCCTTCGAGATAACGAATCGAAATTTGGTCATAGTACTCAAATGGTATATTATGCAATGAGCACAAAATGATGCCCATTTTGCACAAGTATGAAATTTCATACGAGTGCAAAATGGCCATTTTGTTGCGAGTTGCATACTATAGGTACTTTTTCTATGACAACATATCGTTCACGTTTAATACATGCATACATTGCAAAAACTTTGAAAGAAATAAACTGATGATATTTCATTACTCCGAATTCGCCGCTAATGGGCTTTCTATCACAATTAAAATTTAAATTGAAGAAATATGTAAATATTTTCTTTATTGCTATTTCCGATAGGTACACAGAAATAGAAGCCTTTAAATGTATGTATGTATCTAATTGAAGTTGAATGTGCAATTATTAATTCTTATTTGGAATACTTAATTCTTTTCGAAATTGATAATTTGTCGACGTTGAAGTAGACGGCTTCTCGCGATTTTTCATTTCTAAATTCATTGGTATGCCTGATCGTATGTTCTGTATTGCATTTGCAATTTTATTTGCTATGTCAAGCTTACTTTTCTTCGATTCATCAATATATCCCTCAGCAACTGTAGTAGATTTCCAGCCACCGTGGCGTTTTAACGTGGTTATGTCACCTCCAGCGTCAACAAGAATTGTTGCGGAGGATCGGCGAAAGCAGTGCCCAGAATATAATTCGTAATTTGGCAGTTTTAAATTATTTGCAATGTCTTTTCCCATAGCTCCAAACTTATTCACACCTATTTTCTGAATGGTACACTTTTCTTTTTGATAATTAATGAAAAACCATAGACCATTAGCATTTTGAGGGCGAAGATTTGCGTATTTTTTATAAATTTCGTAGAATTTGCCAGTTACACTAAAATTTCGTACTATTTTGGTTTTACTGTGTGGTATTGTTACTAAAACAGCTGAACCAAGATCATTGATATGAGTAATTTTCATTTGATGTAATTCATGTCTTCTACATGCACCCATTACTCCCATAACTAATGCAACCTACAATGTAAATTAGTTTACTTGAACATATTTTTCATCAAATGGAAATATAAAACTTACTTTTGTTGCCAAATATATTTCATTTGGAGCCTGTTCAATGAAATTATCGATGTCAATTGCTGTAAAGATTTTTGACTTTTTGGGTTTGTAGCCGTTAGACTGCCGCTTGAGGAATGCTTTCAGTTTTAAATATTTGGCAATATCACTATCAGTTTCCATTTTAATTAATAGTTTTTATAAAAAACAACTATGAAATTACTCGTTACCTACTAAAACTTTGACAGAAACGATCTGCTGACATTTCATCAATTTGTCGCTGTTCGTCATAATTTGACAAGCCGTAGTCGTCGTGATTTTAGGGTGAACCTAGACCTAACACGAAAAATTCCATTTCGCATTTGTTGCTTAGCAAATTGCCTAGCAACCGATGCAAAAATGAAATTCTGTACAAAATGTGCTTGTTTATGATTGAAGTTACGGTTATAAAATGAACGACGTTGTCGTAGAAAAACAATATTATGTCATTGAATTATGAAGAAAATCGGAAATCTCTAAGGTGGTTTATCCGGGTTTTTTTCCATTTTTTCCGGTCATCTATTGTGTACGCATTATCGATCGTGAAAATGACTGGATCGATTTTATTTTCAGCGACAAAATACATTACTGGTAAGAGACAGTTCATATTAGAATTGAGCCCGATCGGAAAATTCCAAGTGGGTTTTCCAGGGCGATTTATTGAGAGACACGTTCTGGTTCGAAATGAGATATCTCTCGAAACAATCGACTAAATCCAAATCTGAATGATTTAATATGTGCCTCTGGAATGTAGGAAAAACATCATTCAGTAATTTTTTCTATATCCATCGGAAAATGGAAAAACAAATGAAAATCAAAATATCGAAATTTTGAATTTATTTTATTCAATATACCTCGAAAACAAATGAAAAAATAATAAAATATCAAGTGAGTAAAATTATTTAACGTCACTTCTACAAATTCGATAGTACAGGAAATATGGCGAAAAATATGAGAACAAAAATTTCAACGTACTGTAGAGTACCATGAAGAAATATTGAAATACGAAAACAATCAACCGATAGAACGTATCGAGTTTCACTGAACTGTGAACTATCATTTCCCTTTGTTGATCAGGTGGAAAATATTGGTAAAAAAAATGTAAAGGAGAATTTCAAATATCTTATAAGCGACTGAAAATATCTGAAAATGTCGAAGGATCAAAATTATTCCTTTGGATAAAATATATCAAAATTTTTTTTTTTTGATTTCGTAGTTTAGGAATTATGTTGGAAAAACTAACAATATTGATGGAAATCCACATTCCTAGATAATCAAGGGATATGTCGAAATATTTTATGGAATAAAAAAAAAATTTGATAGTGTTCACAACAAACCTTCATGAATAGATCATCCAGATTTATGAGTACAGGAGATATGATCAAAATCTGAGAAAATTAAAAAAATCCCTAATTCTCAGATAATCAAATTATTTTATGCAAATGGAAAGTAAACTTCGACATAATCTATAATTTCTCCTAATTTATTAATTCCTTGATAACTATGGAAAAAACAAGAAATATTTTATTGAAGTTGAATACCACCTGTTGATTAAATCTTCGAAAAATTTTCTGAAATCAATAGTACATAAAAATAAAAAAAAGTTTTGAAGATAATCCATATTCCTAAAGGAACAGAAAAAACCGAAAGAGATTGTTACAGTGGAATCATTCTACAAAAATTATTTTTTGTGTCCATTAATTTAGGATATATAACCAGATATAACTGTTTATTTCATAAATGTTCCCAAATGCGTGAGCCTGCTCATCAGTCTTCCTAGATGTTCTTGATTTTCTATACGCGTAAGCCTACGCATCGTTTTTTCTCGACGTTCCTGATTTCTGACACGCGTCAGCCTATGCATCGTTTTCTCTTGACATTCTTGATTTTCCACAGACGTAAGCCCACGCATTTTCTGAATTTGATTTTCTTGATTTCTCAAACACGTGAGCCTTTCTCATTGTTTCCTTCCAACATTCTTTCCTAATTGTTCCTACAAAAATATTCGTTGAACATCCTTTCCGAATTCAATAGTAGAGAGATAGTCTAAAAAACTTAAAAAATTGACAGGAATCTCACATTCTTAGATAATTATCGAATGAACCGAAATAGAAAGGGAGTGGAAAATCACAATACAATTTGACAGTTTCTGCTAAACACTTTAATAATTTTTTTGTGTGAATCTATTGGTACAGGAGATATCTCTGAAAAACTAAAAAAATTAAAAAAATCGAAAAATAAGGTGGCGATAAAGTGATTTCTTTGATTATATCTACGAGTAACCTAGTGAAGTTCTGATACGATATAATAATTCAGGAAATATGACTGACTACTGAAGAAATTGAATAATATTAGATACCACAATTCTTCGACATACACTTCGTACCTCGTCATTCTTGATTTGCGAAACACTACGTATATTCTACTCAATTGTTTTCATGAAATACCATCATGGATTGATATAGAAGTATGACTGAGAATACGGAATATAATTAAAAACAAACATACAAAGGAAAAAAGCCGCAGTGGCTACGTCGCCGCATTTTTGTTGGTTGCTTGGCTTACAACATATTTCTTCCATGGAACACTATCTTCATCAAAACGCAGTTTCATATACACATACTTTTCGTTATCTGTTATTACAAAATATTTTACGAAAGTTTTTTTTGGATCAAATAATACATTCATTTCAATAACAAAGTAATGTAAAACACTAATTACTTGACCAAAGTTAGTTTCGATTCAGTTTCTTTTCATGAATTATATGGTGGAAGTATGACCGCAGAATTTTTGTTGGCAGTTTTGATGGCAACATATATCTTCCATAGGAAACCATCTTCGATGGAACACAAAATATCTACTGAAGTTTTCTTTATGATCGAATATAACATATTGACACCAAAATAATATAAAACACTAATAATGGAATCAATGATAGTTTCAATGAATTTTTCATCTAAAGGCGGGTTTCATGACTACATCATTTTCTTGCGGCTTTTACAAAATATTTCACCAATTTTTTTTTTGGTTCGAATAATACAGGAGATATAATCGTAAAACCAAGAAATATAAAACTTACATTTTTTTACTAAAGAACATCTTCACGATTCTATCGTCATATACACATCTTTGGTGACCAATGATAGTTTTAATTAAGTTTTCGTTTTTGAGTTATATAGTAGATGTATGACTAAGAATGCGGATTATAAAAAAAATTATTAAAATACCGATGGCCAAACCGCAGCATTTGAATATCTGTATGATTGTATCGCCGTATACACATCCTTGGTGATCAATAATAGTTTCAATTGGATTTTTCTAATTATACGTGTATGACTGATAATGCGGATTATAAAAAATAAAATAAATGAAATGAAAAATCGTAGGACACTATCACCATCAGAACGCGTTTGCAAACCATATCATTTTCTTAATTTGTTTTCTCAAAATTCCCGACCAAAGTTCTCTTTTGGATCGTAAAATACGTAATATATAACTTTTAAATTAAATAAATATAAAATAGTAATAATTTTTTTGAAGAACACCTCTACTATTATATTGTCGTATACACATTTTTGGTGACCAATGATAGTTTCAATTAAGATTTTTCTGAATTATATACAAGAAGTACTCATTACAAAAAATGCGGAATATAACAAAAAAAAATATTCACGAAAATAGCGTATGCATTTACACGAAATGTTCACTCGTACTTGTCAAGACTTAGGCCGGGTTTCACCAAGGGCAATGTTATCGTACGTAATCTGCGTTCAAATTAAGCCGTGTCGTTTTCACGATGACCCAGGGCACGGTTAGCTAAGCGAGATTTGGTCCATGAATATATGAGGCAACAGTGCATACTCTTACCACAGATCTAAGAGGCTCATTATAAATGCTAATCCCATAATATAATAATGACGAAAAGGGAAACATTCTCAATTGAGATTGCTTTTTGAAAATGTGTTTCCCATTTCTTCCGGTCTTTCTGATGATCGTGGAAGCGTGAAATAGATTTTCGTCGACAAAAATGTATTGAAGACCTAGTGAATGCGATGTCTCTCCTGCGTGAATGTTATGAATGATTTCTGGTGAGTACTCTCTTTTGGAAAACATTCTTCTTTGCCTCATTCATCTTTATGAGTTTTTAATTAAGACTGGAATAGAAAATCAAATAACTATCTGAATGAAAATGCAAATTTTCAATTCCAGATTTTTTCTTTTGAGTTAGGGCCTTTTCAGAATATCTATCAGATGTAGTTCAATGTCCAGCGTGGCTTCAGCCGGGGGAGTAGTTGTTTTCTGTTAGACATTCACAAAAAATAACTTCATTTTAATCGTGGATTTTTCAATTCACAGAAAAATCTTTCAATTAATATTCAATTGAGAATGTTTCCCTTTTCAACATGAATATCCCACAAGAGGTTATCTTGACGATGGAAGATAGTGACTAAAGTTTATCTTTCAGTCGCAGATGATTCCACATCTGATTTTATGAACATCCTGTTTATATTTTCAACAAATCAATAATAATGACCTATTGTACGGAGTGTGATGATCTATAGAAACGGGTCAGGGACTCCAGGTACGGATTCAAAAATAAGTAAATATTCTCGTATATTATTTCACAGATTTTCTCTTCTAGGCCACGGAAATAAAAAAAATAAAAATGTTTTTTTCGGTTCAGGCGAACATATATTGACGAAAAAATTATTCTTGTATTAAAAAATATAAGAAAGATGTCCAAAATGGCGTTTCCGTGGTGGTCCACTTATTGGAGCATTGTGCAGGGAGCAACAGTTCTTATGTATGATCTACAATTATATATTTTGTTACATACAACAGACAAATAATTCAAATGAATCAGTATTACCTCTGTGATATTTTTGAAAACAATCCTTTGTGTTCCCAATTAATTATTTCTTCAACTTCATCTGCTGAGCCGCATTTTGATTGAAAATCAGAAGGTGCATTCACAGAGGAAATATGGTGAATTCTCCAATTGGTAGCTATAAACGCAGATAGTGGAGGGTCATCCTCGGAATCCTCAGAATCAACAACAATTTCATCCGAGATCTCTCCAATAACCTCATCACCTTCCTCATGTGTATATCCGGTTCCATGCGTTTTCATCCCCGGACAAAATATCCCCGACAAAATATCCTTGGATAAAATATCCCCAAGACAAAATTTCCCCAAGACAAAATTTCCCCAAGACAAAACATCCCCAGACATAACACCCCCAAGACGAAATATTCCTGGATAAACATACACACACACTCACACACACGACAAATAATTATTTTCAGTTCTAAATTCATGGAAACACATTTTCATATAAGTCATTAATAAAAAATAACATACGTAACATAAATTTAAATAAAAAATTGATTTGTTGGAAAATATGAACAGGATTGATTTGTTGAAAATATAACAGGATGTTCATAAAATCAGATGTGGAATCATCTGCGACTGAAAGGAAAACTTTAGTCACTATCTTCCATCGTCAAGATATCCTCTTGTGGGGTATTCATGTTGAAAAGGGAAACAATTTAATCGTGGATTTTTCAATTCACAGAAAAATATCTCTATCAATATTCAATTGAGAATGTTTCCCTTCTCAACATGAACAGGATGTTCATAAAATCAGATGTGGAATCTTTTGAGCGTGGCTTCAGCCGGGAAAGTAGCTGTTTTCTCTCAGATATTCTCAAAAAATAACTTCATTTTTTTCGTGGATTTTTCAATTCACAGAAAAATATTTCTATTCAATGTTCAATTGAGGATGTTTCTCTTCTCAACCCAAAATAACAAATTATAATCACAAATAAACAAGTGTGAAATTTTTCTTAATACTTTCAAATTAATCAAAGACGTATCAACTAATTGAATAGAAATGTCATCGAATGAATAAAATTAACATTGAAACAAAACACAGATCATCAAATTAATTGCTCATACAATATATTTAATAACCTAAGACCAACTATAAGAGAAACTAAATGTAACTTAACAGTCAGTATAGAACCAATTTTTGAGGCCAAATTATATGGGGATTTTCCATTATGGGGATATTTACGCCAATTTATAAAGGGGTTTTTTATCATGGGGATATTTTGTCCAGGATATTTTGTCCGGAGATAGTTGGTTATGAGGATATTTTGTCAGGGATACATTGTCGGAGATATTTTGCCGGGGATCAAAACGCCTGAAACCGTATCTCCCATGTCTGATTCTGAACCACACGGTATATAGTCCGCGTCTTTATCTAGTACATCATATAGCTCATCAGAAGATATTTCAGTCAGATTTAGTATATGACGTGATCGTTAAGAATCCATATCTACAACAAAACTGTAACAACGTATTTCCGGAGAGAATTATGCCTAGCTGCACAGTGGTTTGGAATCGGGATTCAACAAACTCTTCCATAATGGAAATACATTTTAAAATAATTCAATTGTGCGTATACACCCACCAGATATGTGTTTAATATAATAATAATGAAAGAATTGAACATACCTTGATTTCTATATCAATATTAAACTTAACTCAACTGGAATGTCCACATAGAAAACCTGATCTCTTTGTGCTATCAGAGACTCAACTCACTCAGAACCTTAGCAAACAAAGAATGGGGTTTGGACCGCCAAACACTACTCATGTTGTACAGGACGCTTATTCGATCAAAGTTGGACTATGGTTCAACCGCATACGCTTCAGCTGGTGAATCCTCACTGAAAAGCCTCGACACAATACAAAACGCGTCTCTATGCATAGCACTTGGAGCATATCAAACTACACCAGTGGAAAGTCTATACTGTGAATCCAGCGAATCATTCTTGGAAGACAGAAGAACATATCTGAGAATAGTGTATGCTACAAAACTAAAGGCCCACCCAAAACATCCCACTTATTAGAATACCCTGACGGATAAATTCAGTAACTTATAACAATAAACTCAGATCCCCGAAACCTATTGACGGGAGGATCCAAATTTTCACCAGCAAACTGAGTATCACCCTTCCAGAATGTTTTCTCACACTTCCTAACTCCTTTTCCACATGGACTCTATATCCAAACCAATATTTCTCATGAACCTCAGTAAATTTCCTAAACAATCAACGAATCCAGCAGTTATCAAGAACAACCTCGGAGCCAAACTAGAGAATCATAAGAATTTTACATTGGTGTACACCGATGCCTCTTAAACATCTGAAAGAACTGGTGCTAGTAGTAGGTCCTAGTCCATGCCTTCAATTCAGATTATCCAGTACTCGTACTGTTTTTACTGGTGAACTATAAGCCATTTATCGTGCGACCATCTTAATCAACTCATTTGATGAGCAGAAATGTTTGATCCTGACCGACTCGCTGCAACAAATCAACCCTTCACACCCGTTCGCAGTTGAAACAAAAAACCAGCTTCACCTAGCAGAACAGAAGGAGAAACTTATAAAATGCATCTGGATTCCATCACACATTGGGATATTAGGAAACGGAGAAGCGGATAGAAGAGCAAAAGAAGCCATAACCTATACTAATTCTGAAACTTTAACTCAAGTAGAGTCGAGCGACTTTCGTTACACGATAAAAAACCGATGGCAAAACCGATGGCGATAAACGAACTTCATCAAGTGACACCCTCAGTGAAACCATGGCAATATCAACCAAAATATCGTAGCGACCAAGTGCTTCTTACCCGTTCACATCTCGGACACACTCGGCTCACCCACGACAACCTCCTAAAAAACAAAAATGAACCTATGTGCGAAACGTGTACCGAAAAGTTATCAATCAAACATATCCTGGTAGAATTTCCACTCTTCACTCCACAGAAAAATGCTAACAAGATACAGGGAACTTTGGAAACAATTCTAGGTCCAAATTGTATACTCCACAATGTTACAGCTTTCCTTAACACCATGGACATTAGAATAAAACTATATGGATGTATATATTGATGATCGCTAATGACCGAAATGGTTCATCTCAATAAAAAAAAAAAAATTGAAACTCCGCGTGTAAGATAACCTGAGTTTCAGAAAAACAATGGCGTGTCATCCGCGTTTGGTTGACAACTGAGCCGTGCGAACCCTGCTAGTTGAAGCTTTCACTTGAAAAAGCGAGAGGGAATATGTGTTACAAATCTCGCGTGGATATGCAAATTCATGAAAACAGTTTCGTAAGTGATATATTTTGAGGACCCATGTGCAACGACGAGCTGAAATTTGGTGGATCAAATCTCAATCCCGCATGCAGAAAAGAGCTAAACCTTCAGATAATTTGGGTTTCCTTTCTCTGTGTGTCATAAAATTATCCCTACATGAATTTTCGTTCTAAAAATATCCATCTCGTATTCTTGTGGTCCATTGTCGCAGCCGGGATTGCGAGGGTGACAAAAGAGTTCCCAACAAGAGGTTTGAAATTGAGTTCTTTGATCCATGAAAATCGAGAGTTCAATCAGAAACAACCCACTTCCTTCATTCTTTGACTTTCAAATTTCTCGAAATGACAACTCCAAAAACTAATTATTTCTTCTCAGTCTTCACTTCATGATGAATTCATCGGTTGATGTAGCCCTCAAAAAACCGAAAGGGTGGTTTTAATTAGGCTTTCATTCGGATGGTATCAGGATCGATATCAGATAGCAAGTGGATAATTGAAGACTCGTTCGTTTCAGTTGCTTAGGAAAACCGCCAAAAAAGCTGTTCAAGATACAGAGAAATCTCACCGGAGAATCAAAAAGGAATGATTGCCTTCGGGTTATTTTATAGTCTGCATTCCTAATTCATTTGATATTAATTTGAAGTGTTTCTCGAATTCATTCTTCGTGATTTTTAGCCAATTTTGAAGCAAAGTTATACAGGGTGTTAATTAATAACATGTTTATATTCAAGGAGGTTACTCCTGGATCCATTTTGGGAAAAAACTTGAAATGAACATATGTCCTAAAGGTCTTAACTTTTGAACTACAGGGTGCTGAGTTTTTACAAGCTTTTATTAGTTTCACTTGTTAGTTCGTTCGTTAGGGTCAAATCTTGCAAGTGAACTTTGACCCACTTCTAATCGTCCTATCGATTTAAAATTTGGCAGATGCATTATGGAGTTTTTGTAATGGAAAAAACAAAATGGCGGCCTCAAGATGGAGGACGAGTTCTGTAATTATTGTCTGATTCAATTCAAAATTGCTATGCGGGGGTTTTCAGGGGTCGAAAATTATGAATTTTTGTCAAAATTCATGAATTCGGAATGGCGGCTCCAAGATGGCGGACGAGTTTTGTAATTATGGTCCGATTGGATTTTAAATTGGTATGCGGGGGTTTTCGGGGTCAAAAATTATGAATTTTTGATCAAACTTTCAGAATTTGGAGTGGCAGACCTAAGATGGAGGACAAGTTTTCTGATTATGGTCATATTTCATTCAAAATTGGTATGTGGGGTTTTCAGATTCGGAGATTATGAATGTTTTGTCAAAATCTATCAATTCAAGATGGCGACTTCAGGATGACAGACGAGTTTTGTGATTATGTTCAGAATCTATTCAAAATTGGTGTTTGGGAGTTTTCCGGGTCGGAGATCATGATTTCTTTCAGCTCAAAACTTACAGGGAAGAGACCTTGTAATGAGCATCTTCATTACAAGGTCTCAAAAAGAGGTTTTCATCTCCTTTTCAAGCCCTCCAAATTTTGTTGAGATATACCAGGTGGTTCAAAAATTAGTAGGGGGGAGCGGACTTTAGACGAGCACTGTATATTGTTAGCGACGAGACCAGCATGCGAAAAAAAACGTATTACTTCCGAAGGGCTTCACTTTTGATTTCAGTGATTTACCGCTACATTCATTGAACGACTTTCTTGGTCGATCTGTGAGATTCCTTCCCTGGATATTGTCTGTAAGAATTATATGACCATTCCATAAATCGGTATTTCCGTCTAAAAATGTCCTAGCATGTTATGACATTTTCTCTATCTTTCTCTGATTTTTCTGAGAAATTCTGTATATCATTCATGTACTTGTGGACTAAGTTCATCACTGTATTCTATAGCGTTTCTGTTCATAATATGTTGTCGTCTTTCACGAATATTTGACTCAATGTGACAAACGTTGAAGAGGTCTCTTCTTTTCATTTCATTATTACTGAAGAGGTGTTGAATAAAAAACTTGGTAAATCTAGGCTATGAAACGCTATCAATGTATTCCTAGATAGCTAACCCACCTGTCAAGTATAATATTTCGATGTACATCGATGGCTTTTTTTATTGCTAGTTCAATGATATCATCAGCATACGAGAACTCGACCAAAACTCGACGAGGAACATTAATTCGCCCATAAAAATCAGAATGACAGAGAATAAATAATTTAAATGTCATGGAGATGAAAAACAGTTCGTAAAGATTTTACCTGGTCAGAAACTACAATATTTGGGTATAACAGTTGGACTTCCGCCTTAAATTTCTACCGATAACAACGCGAACAAAGCTCAATTCTTGAATGATCATTTGTCACCCTTTTTTCAAGGAGAGTCTGGATGTATTATAGCCCGTGAGATAAGCAATCATTAATGATTATATTGCTGAATTATCAATGATTTTTGCGCACTTTAATTTTTTTACTTTTGTACAGTCAGATTGAACATAGGAACCAATGTGCGGCGCCCTTGTCTAGTAGGCTACCTCCATAACGAATTTGTCTACAAATGCCGTGGAGTAAAAGCGACCGCGAAGTATAGCGCTCATGGAGAAAATGCGTCCATGAAGGAAATGCGGCCGTGAAGTAAATACATCCAAAAAAGTAACACTCGCCTGAAATAGTTATTTATGTACCAAGGACGGAAAACTGTCTGTTATAGTCGAGCCTGCAAATTGATAGCCGAGGCTAGCAAGCAGGCGAAACAATAGACAGTTTTTCGCCGAGGTGCATATTACATTTTTTTGTCGACCTCTACATACCTTCATGAAAGTAAGCACCCCCACTCTTCGAACTGCAGACTCGATCATAATTTCAATGAATTAAGGAATGAACAGATTAAGGCGAACTAATAATAACTAATGAAAAAACTTTTATGTGAGCCGTGTATTGAAGCGTATAAAATGAATTCAAGTCACCGCTGACAATAATTTAATTATTTTTGTTGAATTATTTTGTTTCAAAAAGTTTGTCGCGCGAATTGTAATTAAAATAATATTTCGATAAGTTGTTACTTACCAACCATTCATTGTCCAATCAAATTAATTGGTATCCACTTTCATGGATACTTTGTGGAAATCAAATACTTCGACAAGTTCTTACTCACCAACTAATCACTGCCCAATCAAATTAAGTGGTACCTACTTTCATGAACACTTCGCGTGACAAGCTCTTTAAAACCAAATAGTTCAACAAAAAGTAATTAAATCATTGTCAGCGAAGACTCAATAGTTATTTATGTATCAAGGGCGTAAAATAGGCTTTTATGGACCGCAAGGTGTGAGTAATAGCCCGAGCGATAGCGAGGGCTATTAACACGCCTAGGTCCATAAAAGCAAATTACGCCCGAAATACATACAAAATTTTATGCACGACCGGTATATTTAATGTCATGTAGATAGATACCTCTTCATATCTAGAACATGAAGAAAATACATCAAGGCTGCCGTGAGGATGTATATTCATATCATATCGGAAACAGAATAAATCAAGAAGTGATGGTATGAATGTTACCATGACAACTCAGTCAATTTTTCGAAATAATATTATATAGGCTAGTAGCCATATTTGCTGTCAATTTTTGTGATCACAGATAATTTATTACTGATTTTGAAATGGATTCAAGCGACGAAGAAAGTGTGAATTGTACTCCACCAGAAATAAGTGAAGCAGCTGAGGATGCGAAATTGAGTTTATTGCCAAGTGAATCCAAGAAAATATACGACAAGGTGTATGAAGAATTCGTGAGGTGGTGCAACGGGAGAAATGTAAAAAATAAGAAATACACAGAGACTGTACTTCTTGCCAATTTTCTGGAAAAATCTAAATATTGTGAGCCCTCTACCATGTGGTCATATTTTTCCATGCTGAAAGCTACTTCAAATATACATGATAATATAGATATCGGTGAATACGCAAGATTGATAGCTTTTTTGAGACGCAAATTTGATGGTTATAAACCAAAGAAATCGAAGATTCTACGCAGAGAAGAAATCGAGTTATTTTTGAGGAAAGCACCAGGCGATTTGTATCTTATGATGAAAGTAAGTTCTAATTTCATGTTTTCTCAATGTTCAGTATGTTAATCTGAGAATTTATTGTAGGTAGCACTGATTTCTGGTATTCGTGGAATATGTCGCCGCGAAGAATTGGCAAATATCACAGTGGACGACATTCAAGATTTCGAGACATTCTTACTCATAACTATACGAGAAACCAAAACGAAGATAGATCGAGTATTTACTGTAATCGATATAGAACAGAAATCGCCAAGTTATTTGGATATTTACAGAAAATATTCTTCCTTGCGAGATCAGAATGATCAAAAGCGGTTTTTTTATATTATAAAAATGGCAAGTGTACGAGACAGGTTATCGGAAAAAATACATTCGGTCAAATACCATTCAGAATAGCCACTTACCTAGGTATTTCTAATGCGAAAGAATATACTGGTCACTGCTTCAGACGTTCCTCAGCAACTATGTTAGCAGATGCAGGCGAGGATATAATCAACATTAAACGACATGCTGGGTGGAAGTCGACGACTGTTGCGGAAGGTTATATTGAAAATTCAGTTGCAAATAAGCTGAAGATTGATAAGAAACTTGTAGAAAATAATGAACCTTCTACTAGCCATTGGAGACAATCTGAAAATATTGCTCACTACTCTGAAACACCAGATAATAACATGCATTCTCTTCAGACTTCTAGTAATGAGAAATCAGTTGAAATCCAACAAATCCAAATATTTCCATAAATGACTGTTCTAATTGTATTGTCAATGTTGAGTTATAATTCATTTTTTAAATTAATGTATGTTCATTGTTTTCGTTATATTATTGTTAATAATGTTTTGGGTTTGATTATATGATCATCGGAAATAGATTTCTATCGATATGAGATTGGAATTCACTTTAGCGCCTGTTCAACGATTTTATCACCCGCCGGGCGATAAAGTAGTCCGCGGGCGCTGAAGTGCTACTTTACGCCCGCAAATCCGGGCGCTAAAGTGCTACTTTACGCCCGGTCGTGCATACATTTATTTTATACGCTTTATTACACGGCTTACATGAAAGATTTTTTTATTATTATTTAATTTCACTTATTAGTTCGTTCGTTCGTTAGGGTCAAAACTTTCAAGTGAATTTTGAATTACTCCGAAATTTGGCAGATTTTCATAATTACGGTGACAATGCATTACGGAATTTTTGTGCTAATGAGTTATCAGGGATTGACTGGTTCAGAGGATTCAGAGAACGTCATTCCGATTTAAATCTTAGAAAACCAGAAGCTTGCAGTATAGTATAGCCAGGATACTGTTGAAACATTTTTTAACAATTTGGAGAAAGCATTCCTGAGAAATACCGCTTTTGCAAACGGTACCAAGATATTTGATTCAGACGAAACTGGGACCACCACAGTTCAGAAACCACAGAAAATTATCGGATCCAAAGGACACAAAAACCTGTATGAGGTCACCAGTGCTGAGAAGGAGACATTATGTACAACCTGCTGTACAATTAGTGCTAGTGGTTCTGCATTTCCTTCAGCCATTATAATTCCCTGTTAAAATAATAATCCCAGAATGGTTGCTGGTACTCCTCCTGGCTCTTTGATTTCAGCAACAACGACGAGATGAATGAACAGTGAATTGTTTGTCCACGTACTGAAACATTTTATTAAAAAAAGTCATAGTACGCTAGACAACCCAGTAATATGTATTATGGATAATCACGAGTTCCACTTGAGTATTGAGGCACTGGATTTAGCAGAAAGCTCTGGTGTAATTATCCTCACGCTTCACCCCCACACATCTGCAAGGAAACAGCCGCTCGACCTTGGAATTTTTGGTCCTCTTGAGGCGTACTACCACAACGCTATGAATTCTTGGCTAATGCGTCATCCAGGTTGTTCTGTGTCAAACGACATTGATGAATTAATCAGAATAGAAATGGCGGCTCCAAGATGGCAGACGAGATTTGTATTATGATCCGATTTGATTCAAAATTGGTATGTGGAGATTTTTCGGGTCGGAAATTCTGAATTTTCTGTCAAAATTCATAACTTCAAGATGGCGGCTCCAAGATGGCAGACGAGTTTTGTGATTATGGTCCGATTTGATTCAAAATTGGTATCTGGAGGTTTTTAGGGTCAGAGATCATGATTTTCCTGTCAAAATTCACAAATTCAAGATGGAGGCTCAAAGAAGATCGACGAGTTTTGTGATTATGGTCCGATACTATTCAAAATTGGTATGTGGGGTCGGGGATCATGAAATTTGTTATCAAAATTTATAAATTTGGGATGGCGGCTCCAAGATGAAGAACGAGTTTTACGATTATGGTCCAATTTGATTCAAAATTGGTGTGCGGGGTCGGAGATTAGAAATTTTTCGTCAAAATTCATGAATTTTGGATGGTGGCCCGAGGATGTAGGACAAAATTTCTGATTATGGTCATATTTTATTCAAAATTGGTATGTGGGGGTTTTCAGGTTAGGAGATTATGTTTTTTTTTACAAATTCTATAAATTGAAGATGGCAACTTCAAGATTGCAGACGAGTTTTGTGATTAGGGTCAGATTATATTTGAATCGGAGTGTGGGAGTTATTGGGGTCGGAGATCATGATTTTTTTCAGCTCAAAACTTACAGGGAAGAGACCATGTAATGACTAGAAATGAACAGATTAAGGCAAACTAACTGAAAAGCAAAAAATAATATAACTAATGAAAAACATGTTTAAAGACAAGCATTCATTCAAGCCGTGTACTAAAACGTATAAAATGAATATGAGTCATCGCTGACAATGATTTGATGATTTTTTGTTGAATTATTTGGTTTCAAAAAGCTTGTCGCGCGAATTGTAGTAAAAATAATACTTTGACAAGTTGTTACTCACCAACACATTATTGTCCCATGATATTAATTGGTACCTACTTTCGTGAATACTTCCAAGCTAAAACACATGCTATTATAGTATGCATTCAGAAGAATCTAGAAAGTGGTTATAGGGAAAAACACATCTACATTCTATCTAACTGTCAAAGTGCTATCAAAGCACTCAACTCTATACAGATAAAATCCAAACTGGTCTGGGACTGCCTTCAGAACCTTATCGAGCTGGCAAAACACAACAAGGTCACCTTGATGTGGGTGCCAGGTCATAGAGGCATTGAAGGCAACGTCAAAGCGGACCAGCTAGCTAGACAAGCATCTGGAACGCCATTCACAGGGCCAGAACCTGTAGATGGGATTAGCAAAAACCGATGCAGGACCCTGATCGACGAGTGGATAAAAAGAAGACACCAACAATATTTGGATCAAACTGTCGGGCAAATACACAGCAAAGTCATGGTAGGGCATCCAAACTGAACCCTGACTGCTGACCTTCTCAACCTGAACAGAACGAAGGCTTGTATAATAATAGGTCTGTTGACTGGACACTGCGGCCTAAGAAAATATCTAAACACCATGGGAGTACGCAGGGAAACCGTGGAGTGTAGGCTATGTGATGAAGAGGAGGAAACAGCCTCTCATATTATCTTCGACTGTGACGCCCTGAGTAGTAGGCGACACAAAACTTTCGGAGAGATCAGCCCGGAAACAGGCATGAATCCGAAGAATCTTATCAACAGGCTTCTTAACCTAATTAAAGGCATAAACCTGTTCGAATGAGGAACCACTGACGACAGAGTGATACAATAGACCCCAGCTGGTCGCAGTGTCAAGGGAAGCTAAATGCCAACCCTGTCTCTGGCTCGTCAGCTCTCAACCAACCAACCAACCCAATCAGATTAATTGGTACGTACTTTTATGAACACTCCGCGAGACAAGCTTTTTGAAACCAAATAAGCAAATCATTGTCAGCGATGACTTTAACTTATTTTATACGTTTTGATACACGGCTTGAATAGAAGCTTGTGCTTAAAAAGGTTTTTTTATGATGAGTTTGGTATGACCCTAGATATTTTTGTGAAACGTAGTACGCATCTTCTATGGATCAAAAGGCATTTACTGCTGTGCAACATAATTTTTCATAGCTTGGAGTTTGTTGGGAGAAGGTCGACATAACAAAAACCTCTATGGTTCTGTTGCCGACGTTTCGACTTTCATAAAGTCATCCTCAGGGCAAAGGACCGTAGGTTCCTTGTCCTAATAAAAATTGTTGAAGGGACATTTACATATATATATATATATATATATATATATATTCATGTATTTTTGTGAATAACGTGAGAGTTTCTATTCTACCTACTGTTCTTTGCCCTGAGGATTACTTTATAAAAATCGAAACGTCTGCAACAGAACCACAGTGGTTTTAGTTATTTTGACCTTCTCCCAACCAACACCTAGCAAGCTCACAAAACATCATACATAATTTTGTTATCCTGCCTGTGGCGTTCGTGCGAGATTTGCACTGAAACATTTGAAAGAGAAAAGTGATACTCCAAATTAAAAATTATTTTTGAAATCCTCATTTCGTTCTGAGCAAATCTGGTTTTCTGGTTTTTTTTGTTTGACGTACCGGTTTT
Organism: Gonioctena quinquepunctata; assembly: GCA_018342105.1. NCBI lineage: Eukaryota > Metazoa > Arthropoda > Insecta > Coleoptera > Chrysomelidae > Gonioctena > Gonioctena quinquepunctata. Next base: position 162,450 of record JAFIRS010001620.1, read on the forward strand.
TGCATAGAAAAAAATCATTCATTTGCACGTTGTTATGAAATCGGGTAGGTATAGGCAGGATCACTCATTTCTGGAAAAAATACCACGATGTCCAGAAGGATGAGAAAAGTGGTTGGATTTTTTCAATTTTTTTTTGGAAGAAATGTTTTCAAAAAAATGTACTTTACAAGTACAGATCGCCGAGTGCGTAGGATAATTTCAGAGTTGCCAAGCATTATTTATAATATTTCTTTACAATGTGAGCAGGCCGGAAAAATAATGACATAGCACTCGGTATACATACATATTATTCAAGAATAACTAAATCAAGAATAGCTATCAAATGAAAAAAACTTAATTTCAATATAATGCCGGGATCCAACGGCGCGTGGAGTGACAATCCTGGATTGAGGGTTGAGTGTTAAGGTTGGCGCAACGAAATGTGCCGGGCCGTTCCCACGACGCATGTAGGATCGCGGTTTCAGACGTGGACACGCAGCGGTTGTAGTCGGTTGTGCGCCAGCCTAGCTGCGTCGTTGAAGCGGTATACACGTGTAGACGACGGGACTCACCGCGCTTAAGACATGCTGACACGAGTTCTGTTTCATTCATGATGGAAGACAGTGACTGAAGTGTATCTTTCATGAACAAACACCCTGTTCATACCATTGAAAATTATTATTCCTCAAGACAGCTGACTAGAGATACCTATTCAATTCGTTGGTCGATTACACGGGGCTAGTAATTCAGTGTTACGACCCGTGATCTCAACTTTCGAGTTTGAGGATTTCCAATTGCAGAAGCTGTTTCTATATGGAGCAAATCGAGAACTTACTTCGCTAACACGTGCCTATATGCGGAGAAAGGGAACGAAAAATGATGTGTTCTACACGTTAGCATTCTCCGTCGGCGAAGGGAAGATCAAAAGGGGATGATAGTCAAGGTGGGTTCGAGTGACAGCTGTTTGAGTGACCGCAAGCCAATTTTAATGCTTGAAGGTGTGTCTATACGTTGAGACTAATTAATCACCAGTTTCAGAGGTCTGACTGAATGAAAGCCAGTAGCGTCTCTGGTCTGGAATCCTAATAGGTTTTTCAATATTTTATAGATGTGTTGTGTTTTGGTGGAAAATATGGATTTTCTTCGACCATGGAAAAATGAAATTATGATGATCCGATTGCCTATTAATACATAGTCCCTCGTTTATGGCATATTTCTTAATTTTAACGTGTTTTTTGAATATTTAAATATCTAAATAAAATTAGTTATCTCCGCCACTGCTGTTCTAACGATTCCGCCGCAAGACAGGGATTTTTTTTTTATATTTCTGCAATTGATAATGGATAGTAAAACAACTAAGAAAGAGATTAAAAAATAGTTCTACAATAAACCACTTCACTCAAGCTGATCACTGTAGACAGGTTTCGAAGGATTCACACCCCATCAGTAGATGGTAAGTCAATCGGACAAATGACTGCAAACCTGATTAAAATATTCGTTGGGATTTCATCAGGAACTACTACAACTAAACATTACCAACTTCGACAACCAAACATACCCTGTTATTTTCATTTTCTTAGTGTTTCCGGTTCGTAGTCATTCCATATCTTTGGCCAGATCGATTCAATGAAAACATATTTTCCAGAAAAACTCAGTATTCTGGCGGAAATCATCTTACATATTTTTGAAAAGGTTAGCTTCATTCAACAATATTCACCTTGGCCGTATATTCTGGTTTCCAAAATATAAAAAAAGTAGATCATTCAAATTGCTTGCACCCCACGTTTTCCGTTTTGAATCTTACACAACTCTTCAGGACAATCTGTATGGGGTTATGAATATGTAAGGGTTATGAAACTGTATGGGGCGGGGCAAAATATTCCATACTTTTCAGTGTGTGTGGAATTTTTCAATCGATTCTAAACATCTTAAGGTAGTTCCGCCACGAGACAGTTGGATTAGGAAATCATTAAAATTTGGCATACGTATTGTTTAACATGTGGACAACACCTCTATAGAATTTTAACAAGTGTCACCATCCCGAACCCTAGATATATATATATATATATATATATATATATATATAATTGAAGTTAACTCAATTAACACGTAACATATGGACCATGCATAGGCAAACAGCACATTATTAATTCCACCGTTAGTACTAAAATTAAGGAGTTTATGAAAAACGAGGAGGAGCTAGAGCAGAATATCACAGATACTGTGAAAAAAAATCAAAGTGATTGACCATCTAGTTTGCAGATATAATCAAAACTACTCTCGTTATTCAAAATAGTCCACGGGGAAGCGCATATTAATAATTCTACCGTTAGTACTAGAATTAAGAAGTTTATGAAAAACGAGAGGGAGCTAGGGCAGGATATCACAGATATTGTGAAGAAAAATCGAAGTGATTGAACATCTAGTTTGACAGATATAATCAAAACTCTCGTTATTCAAAATAGTCCATGGGGAATCGCACAGCCTAAAGGGGTGGGGGGGTCTTAGAAAATGCGGATTGTGCCGGGGGACTTTTTGAAAAAGGACGGGAGACCATTTGAATGTCTGAACGCGAAAAAAAAACTCTTTCTCCTAGTTGCCCCATCGATTTCATCGATACTTTCCCCTTCCCCCCCAAAAAAAAAAGTTCGAAAAGAGTACTACAAAAAAGTCCATTGTAGTTTTATAGAAAAATGTTCTTTTTTTCCCATGACGAATGATTTCTAGTGAAGGGGGGAGGGGGGGGGCGCGTCTGAAATTATTTTTCTTGCTGCGCTTTTAGGGGACATCAATTTTTTGAGTCGCCGACTTTCTTCAACGAAAAAATTCTCTAGAGTCTATTGAGGTGGCAAGTGCCCCCCTTCAAAAAAAATTTTTTTCGCGTTTCAAATCGTAAAGTCTTTCGAAATTTTTCGATTCCGTCGATGATAATTTCCTAATTCAACTGTCTCGTGGCAGAACTACCTTAATGATATTATGCGTTGAAAAACTACTTGAAGTAAAGTGTCATTTTTCATGCAAAACAAAAATATCCACCAAAAAGAAACAGAAGAATTTGGAGTCATGTAATCGAAAATAGTCAAGGAATGTGTAGGATTGAAATAAATTCATGAATATAATAATAATGATTGATTCGTTGAAAATATAAACAGGATGTTCATAAAATCAGATGTGGAATCATCTGCGACTGAAAGATAAATTTTAGTCACTATCTTCCATCGTCAAGATAACCTCTTGTGGGGTATTCATGTTGAAAAGGGAAACATTCTCAATTGAATATTGGTAGAAAGATTTTTCTGTGAATTGAAAAATCACCGATAAAAATGAAGTTATTTTTTCAGAATATCTATCAGATGTGGTTCAATGTCCAGCGTGGCTCAAGCCGGGGAAGTAGTTGTTTTCTGTTAGACATTCACAAAAAATAACTTCATTTTAATCGTGGATTTTTCAATTCACAGAAAAATCTTTCTATCAATATTCAATTGAGAATGTTTCCCTTTTCAATAATAATGATAAAATAATAATAATACGTCTTTATTCACCATAAAAATAGAATTGAGACGTTGTTGGAAGATTGGCTGAGGTGGCTGACGTGTTTAGTGAATCTTAGCTCAGGATCAAGCTAAAGTCCTAGATTTTTGAATTATTTCACAATTGGGAGAAAGACATCGTCTAGGCGAATTTGTATGGTGTTCATTGAGACTCATCTGTTCTTTTTGGTGTCGAATAGCATCACTGCAGCCTTTTTTGAATTGAGTTTGAGTTTATGGGCTGTAGAAATATCGAAGATGGTTTGGAGATCAGTTTTAATTTGAGTTTGTGTCAAGTCTGGGTCACTAATGGGAAATGAAAAATAAATCTGGGTGTCGTCGGCATAGTGGTGAATTGTACAGGTGTTGGCAAAGAGGTGGAAGTCAGATATGTAAAGACTAAACAATAAGGGTCCAAGAATGGACCCCTGCGGTACGCCTTTAGTTACAGATAATGTCTCTGAAATCACTTCACTTTTTGGGTACTCTACCTTTTGGGTACGGTCTGACAAATATTTTTTTATTGGGCGTACTGCATCCAGCGAGAAGTCGAAAGCGACTAGCTTCTGACAGAGGATATCGAGATTAATTGCGGATAACTCGTTCATTGTCGTTCATTTATTATACGCGCACTTTCGACACCAGGTCTCTCTTTGATTCGAAGCCCTATCCACGCCGAATCACAGCACGAACGCCAATTTGATGAATTTAAACTATCGTCCATTCTCCAAGTATATTGAGGTGAATATTCACTTGAAAATTCATGAACATTGAAAACATTTTGCTGGTAAACTTTGAGTGGAATTCCAACTGATAATCAACTTCTTTAGGGATAAGTGGGCTGGTTGAAGTGATTTTCCACTATGCATTTTGTCTATGGAAACGAGGGATTTTTGCGATTCGTTGGCCTTAACCATGGTTTTTACAACCCGAATTATAACTTCGTAGTTGTGACGACATCAAAGAAAAATAATTCCTCAGAAATAAGTTATTCTGAACGAATTGAAGACATTTTGTCTCCCTGCTTGGAATAATTCTCCTGAAAAGATGTAGCAAAATATGTCAGGTTACTATTGGCATTTTCTTTGCGGGGACCACTCATTTCTCTGGACAATGTTTATTCTACGAATCAATTGGATGAGCTGCCGCCTCAGGTATAACCGCGTGAAAAGAATAAACTTCGAAAGTTGTCTATCGGTGGGACTTCATACATAAACAGGAGCTTATCTAGGCGCTCGTGACTTCATTCATACATTATGTATTATTTATCATAAAATCCGCAGAGAAAGCAACGGCAATAAATTAATTATTTCATTTATTGAGCTGTATTCTCAACCTCCCCAATTTAAAGAAGTCAACTACAAGCTAACGAATGGAACTGTAGATTGAACAACCTTCAGACAAAACATTTCTTCGACAAATAAAAAGAAAACAAAAGCCATGCCTATAATGTAAAAATCACATCCATGAAATACATAAAAAATTTAAGTCCAAATTCTCACACGAAGTTCATGCGAACCATGGAAGTTTCCCCTATCTCTAACTCAAATATTGCAATCTACAAATCTTTACATCCAACAAAGTAGATACCTACCCATTCCATCCTATCTGTCTCATTTCTATCCATGAAAGAACTTTGTTTACCGAAGACTATGAGATGTGTGCTTCGCTTTCAAAACGGGAATAACGACATATATGGCCTGAAGCTATTCAATTAACTGTAGCAAGGGAGTCTATTTCAGGATTGTGAGGGCTGGGTGCATGACTCGTGAGTGGTTTCGCAATTATCCCTTCGGACAACTGGAAAGCTTTGTGACGAAAAGGGGTTCAAAGCGATGGAAGAATTTCATATCGATAACCAAATTTCATATCGATAACCATTCCAGTCATGTGGATTGCAGTATAACTGATTTCAATGGGAAGAGAGGTTTGTACTTGACAATTGGAGGAGTTTCTAGCGATTCACATGGAACCGTACAATGACACACTAGCTTGTAATTGTCTGAGGATATTTGCGGCTAAGCTACAGTAAAGATAAGGAGGTTCGTCAAGTATTCAGTGAAATTATTAAAGTTGGGAATGGGTGTCAGGTAAATCTATTCTCCTCCAAATATCCAATAATAGTCTTTTCCAAACCTCATTTTATTAAAGGATTGAAACAAAAAAATACAAATTACGACTCTAAGGAATGCAAACAACAAAGATCAACAATCTCGGTCAAGTGTATCTGTAACTACACATCAACAACAACAACAAAAAATAGAACAGTTGAATCTGGGTAAAAGATCAATTACTTCAAGTTTTCAAGACACCAAAACTTCGAAACCAATTAAAAACATCAAATGTCAAAAATCAAATATCAACTTATCAAAATAGCAAACTATCAAGTATCCAAATATCAAATATCAAATTATCAAAGTATCAACCATAAAACATCAAAATATCAAATTCGAAAATCAAATTGCGGAGTATCAAAAATTAATATATCAAATTATTGATGTATGAAAATAACAAATTATCAAGTATCGAACTTTCAAATATCAAAAACATCAATTTTTCAAACCAACAGTAGGAACTACAGAAAATTGAATATGCGCCAGACAAGCTCATCATATTCATACTAGGAGCTTGGCAAGGTATCAAATGGCGATAACACATAAGATCACGGAGGAATTGCAGAAGTTGAGGGGTTTTTAACAACTATTATTTACCAAAATTTACTAGAAGCGTTCGCGTGAGCTCAGGCGTTGCATATGCATGGTTCAAATATCCTCAAATGATCACAAAGGCTTTAGACCATCCCAAATTTCGCTTATAGGTGGCCGCAGCAATGAAAACAAAATTATAGGTCTGCTAGCAGATGAACCTCACCGCAGGTGGAATAATATCTGATTATACCATGAACAACCACAGCAATTAATACAACAATAATACGCAATAAATGTAGTAACTTCTAACATGTAAGCAATATTGCATGGGTGATAATATCTCAGTCAAACATGACAACAAGTATAAAACCACAAATCATTAACAACGAAAAAGTATAAACAACATTTCCGAGACAACAATTAACTTGAGTGATGCAATTCGAAGATGAAACCCCGCGATGTGTTCCATCCTAATGTGTCACCACCGTCCATCGTATTGCAAATCCTGGTGATCATTCCTTGTGAAATCATTCTGTAGGCGAAGGGCATCCTACCAGCATCCGGAATTGGTCACCCTGTAGACTATGAACTGGACCACTTTGTACTCTCAAATAATAAAGGATCATTGGTTTCCCTCAAGAAGTATGTGGAAAACCCAACCCAAAATTCCAAAAAGTCCAACAAGTCCAAAGGTACACGAAACAAGGTCCAAGATAAAAATACGGTCCAAAAGAAACCCTACGGAAGGAAACACCAAACTATAATTTTCCTTGTCATAGAAAGATATGAAGAGTAAAATTATTCAACCACTTGGCTTACGGCAACGCGAAATAATATGCCCTTTATCCCCCATAGAAATGACAACAGTATATAATTCTAGAAAACGAAAATTCATTCATAAGATATCGACCCCAGATTATCATTGATTGACTTGAATCACCCTGTATCAGAATAACCATAAAAATTAGTATAAGTATTATTTAACGAGCGGTAATGTAGGTCATAACTCACGCAGCTGAAGTTTGCAGCACGAGCCGCAGGCAAGTGTTGTAATTCATCAAGTGAGTTATGACCATTACCGCAAGTTGAATACTATACTTTATCTACGACTATAACAATAAATACTAAGATACAAGTACAGAGAAAGAACTTCATTCACAAATCCTAATAGTTACCTATAACAATGCTATAAAAAATGTAATTGTAATTACTCATTTTTTTATTGATGAAATTAACTGTAAAGTTCGAACAATCAGTAAACTGAATATGTGGGACTGAATTATGCAAGTGTATTGCTTCATTTTGGGTTTGTTGCATATTTGTTGTTGATGTACTAACTGGTTGAGGTGTTATAGAACTGTATATTTTATTTGCAGTATCTGTCTTATTCTTTTCGGAATCATCGACGTACCCCTCAGCCACAGTAGTTGATCGCCGACCGCCATGGCGTTTCAGTGCCGTTATATCCCCTTCAGCATCTACTAATAAAGTTGCCGACGAGCGGCGAAAACAATACCCTGTATTAAATTAGTGGGAATTTTTAAATGTAGAATGTCTTTCTCCATTGCTCCAAATTGATTAATGCCAATTCTTTGTGAGTGATATTTTCTATTTTGAAATTTAAAGAATAATATCGTTTGCGATATATCAGTTGTACGAAGATTCAAATATTTCTTAACTATGGTATAAAAATTTCCCGTAACAGTGAATTTTCTGGAAATTTTTGTTTTTGTATTTGGTATACTGGTACACAATAGATCCATGATCTTCTAAATCTGTAATTTGCATAGGAGTGCAATTCTGCTGCACGACAAGCACCCATAATGCCCATTATTGAAGCAACCTAAAATAAATTATGTAATTGACTAAAAAGCGATTGAATATTGTGAGATCTACCACCTTTGTCGCCAGATATTTCTCATCAGGAGCTTCATTTATGAAATTATTGAGTTGTTCTGGCCTAAAAGTTTTTGCCTTTTCAGTTGCATGTTTCTCTGATTGACGTTTAAGAAACGCGCGTAATTTCAAATAATTCTCTATATTGATTCCATTATTTATGTTGAGTGTGCTTCTTAGCATGGAGTAGAAAGTCCATAGGGACGATGCTTTATATTTAGTGCTAAGTTCTCTAAAATATGCCAAAAGTTCATTTTCTGTGAACGATGACAATGTTCTTGCTGCTACACCAATCTTGAAAATTTTTGTATACACCTTTATATTTGTTTTGGGATTTTTCGGACAATAAATTCTGTATGGTAATATTAGCTACTCGTCTTATTTCTGGAGGTGTATATAGTAATTCATCTTCACTATCTGAATTAATCTTTTTCAGCACAAAATTCAGAATAATCAGGTATTAACTTAATTTGAAAACGTCAAAATTATTCAAGTGACATTACTCCCCTCAATAACAATAATGAACTGTTGCCTTTCGGCCAAACGGCTCGTACAGAAGAACAGGGCCACCTTGATATTCGGTTCATAAATAATTCCAAGAAGTTTTTCGATTTATTATAGTGAGTTATAAGTAGTGAGTTATTATAACTCACGTTGTTTGTTCATAAATACTATTAATTGCTTAAAAGCAGTTGAATAATCAATATATAATTTAATAGGAGTAGATAAAATGATATATTCAACTCCTGAAGACTAAGAGCGTTGAGAATTATTATAATTCACTCTAGTGCTCGTATTACTAGATGAACATCAAATAAAATCAACTAATGATCGTTCAAACTAACAATGGTTATCTCAATCTATCGTTTCATAATGAAGTTAGACTTTCAAAGTGGAATCATATACCCCTGAGTCATTTCCTGAAATGTACCCTCTTCACTAGGTGAGTTTTTCACCGCCAACACTGTCACCACTGCCCAAAGAAAATTACCACTGACATTGGAACTTCGCGAATAAACCAACTTTCGGGAATGATGAAAAATTGTTCGATCACGCAGAATTCGATGAAAATTAACAACCCTGGCAGTAGGGGATTTCTAATCAGACAGCACCATCAAACTGCGTTCCATCGTTGGCGATGGACAGCACCAATCGCAACTATTGTTAAGGAAAACTCATGGATTTGAATAAAACCGATTTTCGACGCCATGCTAGACTTCGGCGAGAGCACACATACCTGTTAGGTTTGATGTAAAAAAATGTCCCAGGAGTCCGACACACCGGTCGGCGTGGTGTGGCATTTCAAATCCTCCTGAGAGTGCGAATCCAGATAGATACCCAAAATATGCCCGCAGGCCCATTCTGAATTCGTTGAATTTGTTCCGAAAAGATATTCCAACCAGTGGATGGTGCGAAGACCAGAACCAATGCCACACGCACACAATGACTTCCCAGCAACATGTGACAGGAAAATGTAGTTTCCGAACAAGTGTCATAGTTGACCAATCAACTGCAACCACCACAAAAACGCCTGAAGTCAAGTTCCATTTTTAATTTTTTCCATCGAAATTGAGAAATAATTTATATTTTTTTTTATTTGAAAATTCATTTCAAAACTGAATCATTTCTCGATTTCAAAGTGTTCGGTCTCATGAGATTTCTCACTCTACTTACTGGATTGCTTGCGGTGTGATAGTATGCTTGCTGGATGATGATTGGATGATGATGTTTATACTTGATTGATTATGAATGTAAGACAACACTACTTACAACACGAATATTGAATCTCGTATATAAATTACAATGAATAGAGAATGACTTATAATGACAAGTTGATGACAGACGTTGTTTTCCTTTCTTGTAATTCGCCTCTCGTTCTCTCTCCATCTTTCTGTCTATTGACCAAATCGAGTGAGCCAGATTGGAAATCAAATGATATTATATAGTAGGATATAGTACACAAAGTGAAAAATGAAAATAAATCGTTAGGCGTGGGGGATTCGAACCCTCGCAATCTTTTGAGATACAGAGCTTAGATCTCGCGCCTCAGACCGCTCGGCGAACTGGACGATATCAATTTCCAAACGTATTAACATACTTCAACGTAAGTACCAAAGTTTTTTATGTGATTTTTTACTACCTGATACCTGTAAAGGGGCCCTGCTTTCAAACTAGCAAGTACGCATACGTTCTATAAGTTCTATTCACACTTAAAATTTCAGCTTTGCTAAAATGAGATAGATTTGCCGGCTCTGGGATCTTACTCTGAAAGTATTATGTTTTTAGAAGAAACGTAACCGAAAAGCACCCCATGCTGTTCGGCATAGTCGTTGAATATTAATATTATTTTTTACTTTGTAGTGCGTTGAAAGCGTGTTTTTTAGTTTCTTCAAATTTTATTTTTTATATTTTCAAAAGAATTAAAAAGGATCGCATATCAAAATTGGAAGAAAAAATAGTGTTCATCACGTTGGAAAACCCTTTTTCCTGCTCATTACGGAAAACAGTGCTTTCCCCAACTGGTTGCCCACTGAACTATTTTTTTAATTTAATAGGAAAGAGGTTTCACACTAATTTTCAATCACTTCAATATATTCCATTAGGTTTGAGTGCAACCTGAAATCCTTTTTTTCCGCCTCAGGAAAATGGCGTCATCAGCAAACAATGTGACTGTACCTTTTATATCAAAAAACCAATCGATAGAGATTTTTTGCTCTATTGATTCTGTGACAGAAATACTAACAGGAAACTGACTGTGCCATTATACGGAAGACGTAGTTATATCCTGTTGTTTTCTACTCCCAACTGTCATTGCCCAATTTGTTTCAGACATTTGAAAGCATTTTTTTTTTTTTAATTATTTTTGACTTGTAATTTGAAAACCAATGGAGCAATCTCAATACTTCAAAAGTTGAGAAGTCATCGCCCGGTGAAATACCACCGCTCTGACGTGCCGTGAAATGACTAGGCATGTTTCGACACTTGGTCAGAATTTCCGGTCCTTTGGGTGAAATGTGTTCTAGCGTACATTCGGATGGAAGCGTCCAGACATTCTCTGAGGGTACAGCATTGGAACAGTTCCGCAGGCTGGCCGCTAAGTAGTACAGTAGCCACAACCCATTGGTTACGCTCTGGGAGGCTGCCACGTCAATTGTTGTATAGTCATGATGCTCCTCTTCTGTCAGATCGTAACTGAAGGGGATCCGAGCTCGTGTATTCGGGGAGCATTGCCGAGGCCACAGTCCGTCGAGGTCAACTGACCGTCCTGGGTGCAGACACTTCTCTTGAAGCTAGCCCATATATCCACTACCTTCTTTTTTCTTTTCTTCTTTCTTTCCTAACCAACACTTCAGAATCATGAAAAGTCCAACGAAAATAAATGTTCCAAGTGCGGTTGCTAATAATTTACCTAAAAACAACTTCAAAATAGATATTTCTGCGATATCCGGGGCCTCAAGTACTGAATCAATTCAATACACTACCACCTGCAAACAACAGGCTCCATTTGCTGGCTCCAACAGAGACACAAATCAAACTATCCTCCAACAACACTCACCTCCTGGTCTACATTCGCAGCGATCTTTCCTGCTGTAGACAGGAGCACTCAGAACCAAAGGACGTTCTAGAGGTAATGTGGTTCAAGCTTAATCTTGAAAAGTAAAAAAAAATATCTGCTGCTCGTACCGTACCCCTACCAACCCTCCTTACGTCAAACATATCTCCGACACACCTAACCCAACCATCCTAACGCCAGAAGTTATATTTTTGGGTGATTTCAATTTCCACAACACGAATTGGCTGAGATCCAACCGCACTGACAACGCCGGACTGGAAGCCGACAACTTTGCGATAAGCCACAACGTGTCCCAGCTAGTAGAAGAATATACTCGACAACCCCAACCACCAAGCCAATATTCTTGATCTCTTCCTCACGACACATCCCGCCCACTACCAACTCTCTTTATACCCCCCACTCGGGAAATTTGATCATAAACTCATCTCAGCCACGTCCCAACTGACAATCATGCAAATATCAAATCTGGTCGCGAAATTAAGAAAAACAATATCCAAATTTTATGCCCTGAGAAGTTTCCTTAACTTGAGACACTCAAAACCGTGTACTATGCTATCCCACAGAGCTTATTACAGTACTGCATATTGGATGGGGGTCTGCCTATAAGACAATTATGGAATTATGTTGCACAGAAATCTATTATCAAAATCTGCCTCCACAAACAAAGGAGATACTGCTCGAGTCTTATCTTCAAAGAATTTGAAGTTTTGACAGTCACTGAATTGTATTTCAGAAACTAACTTATTCTCACAAAAACTGCAGTCCATATGATGCATTGTCCTATGATGGAGTTATAACTAGAACAGTGTCAAAAAGAAACATACTAGTACCATCCGTCAATTATAAGCTGACAAGATACAACTTCACCTACCCTGGCAGGAAATTGTACAATTTTGTTGATAAATCAATCAGGGACATAAAATTCATCAACTCCTTCGAATCGAAAATAACCCTATGGATAGTTGAGAACTCCAACCAGTTGAAGCAAATGATAACTTGTTATTACATTTCAATTTCAAACACACCAACTCCTATCTCTTGCTGCCCTTCTTTCTCCGACATCTTTTGTTTTCTTTTATTGAATAATTATTTCATATTATTTGTACCTAAATTTGTTTTTTGTGATACACATTATATTTATATATGTTGAATATTTGGAATAAAAATATTACTGTTTGCTACACACGAGCTTGCTCTGTAGCCATTCAATTTATTGTTTATAATTTATTTAACTAACAATGAATTATTTATATTCTATTCTACATTCCAAACTTGTGAATGTCTATATTTAATGGGCTGCCCTTGTTCTTGCCTGACGAATAAGTGATATTTCGACAATAACTTAAGTGCCTAATAATAATTTGAACAACATACAAGGTGAGTCAGAAGTACTTTGACAAACTTCAGGAGGTCATTCCTCACAATATGAATTGTCCAAATAAATATATGTCCGGGAACGCTACGTTTCCAAGGTACAGGGTGTTGAAATTTTTAATTTATTTTCGTTTTTTTCAACAACTTTCAGAATACTGACCTCAATCGAACGAAAATTGGTATTGAGAGGTTTTTTGAGGTGTCGAATTCGAACCTGATGATATTATTGCTCTTAATCGTAGTGGGCGCTACCTACACGTCTTTTTATTTTTTGAAAATTCATAACTTTTTTGAACGTACTTCTAGCACATTTTTCAGTAGAAAAACCAAATCCGCTATCATATCTACGTAGAAAAACTACCCTTGTTACAAGTCGCTATAAGCAACCGTTTTCTAGATATTTGGACTTGAAAATTTCAAGCCGAGTATTTGATAATTGATGCGTGTTGAGGTTATTACCATTATTTTGAATTTTTCACAAGAATGCTTAGGAAATGAATTTGCCGTTTGAGTAAATAGTTTTGGTTTTCTGTTGGGGCCGCCACCTATTCTATTTATTTTTACTCGTTTGAAATAGTTATTTTTGTATCAAGGGTACAAAATCTGTATTTGTTTTAATAAAATTTGCAAGAAATATCAACATTTTATTTCAAGAAATTTTGAATATGTAGAATTAAATGAAATAAAGTAAACTAAATTGAATTCACATAAATTGTTAAAAGTGTCCACCTTCAGCGAAGATACAGGCACTCAGTCTCCTAGTCATTGAATCTCGTACCCGCTCAAAAATTATTGGTGTGTTTCTTATTGTTTCACAGGCGACTACTATTCGGTTTCTTAGATCATCCCCGTTTGCTACTGGAGTTTTATAAACTAGTGACTTTGAAAGTCCCTAAAAATTGAAATCTAGTGGGTTTAGATCTGGGGACCTTGGTGCCCACGTCTGGTTAGGTTCTTCTATAAACCTACTGATCCATAGATTTGGATAGAGAATGATAAGGAATCCCCTGGCTACAATGCTAAAATGTGTCGGAGTCCTATCATGCATGAACCACATGCGGATACGAGTTTCTAATGTTATATTCTGAAGTTGCGCCATTCAGTCGGAACGGAAGAAAGAAAGGACCTATCAAGTAATTATCAATAATTGCCGCCCATACATTTACAGAAAATTGATAATGTCTTTACTAACTGCGTGCGGGTTTTTCAGAGCACAAACATGGTTGTTATGAAAGTTTGTGATAGCATTTCGGGAAAAGTCTGCCCCGTCCGTAAGGAGTATATTTCTTAAAAATTGAGGTTTGCCAGCCAATTTTCTTAAAAACCACTGACACATAGTAAGGCGTTGTGGGAAGTTTCGTGGAAAAAGAGCTTGTACCCTTTGAATATGGTATGGATAAAATTGTTGATCGTGGATAATTCTCCAAACTGTGGACTAAGTAGAATTGAGAGCTTCAGCAATTATTCTTGTACTTGTTTCTGGATTCTTCTCGAGAGCGTTCGAAACAACTTCTTTCAATTCTGGGGTTCGGACTGCTCGTGGTCTTCCAATAATATCAGCTGCCCTCTTAGAGCTACCTGTTTCTGCCAAAGACGGTGGAGACTGGTGAATGTTGGAACTGAAGGCAGTACTCGACTGGGAAATCGCTCCTGGTAAATACGTCTTGCTTCGCGCGCATTGCCATCCGCAAGGCCATACATGAAATGCGTATCGGCTAAATGAGCATTATCGTTTAAATAATCAATTTTCTCAAAATTATTGTTTTAAAACTTACAGAAACTTCAACAAAACAACAAACCGTTTAACTGTCAGATAATATGTAATTACCAAAACTACTTACTTAAACGTCACATTCATTTCCTAAGCATTCTTGTGAAAAATGCAAAATAATGGTAATAACAACACGCATCGATTATCAAATAATCGACTTGAAATGTTCAAAGTCCAAATATCTATAAAACGGTTGCTTATAGCGACTTGTAACAAGGATAGCTTTTCCACGTAGATATGAAAAATGTTCTAGAAGTACGCTCAAAAAAGTTATGAATCTTCATTCTTAGACGTGTAGGTGGTGCCCCCTACGAGTAAGAGCAATAATAACATCAGGTATTCAAAACCTCAAAAAACCTCTCAATACCAATTTTCGTTCAATTGAGTAATTCGAAAGTTATTTAAAATAAAAATAAAACTTCAACACCTTGGAAACGAAGCGTTTTCAGACATATTTATTCAGCCAATCCATACTAGAATATTGTGAGGAATCACCTCCTGAAGTTTGTCAAAGTAATTCTGACACACCCTGTATAAATAACAATCTTCCATCATTGGCTTACTTTGCAGGCAAGCACTGAAATATGTCGGAACTGCTCTGCGATAATAAAATAAGTTGCACGAAATACAAAATTTCAGATTTATACTATATTTACCACCCAAAATTGGATATTGGGTGGAAACTTAATTATTCAGCTTTCCAGGTACGTATACATGAACAGCATTTGCAGTGGTATGAAACTTTTTTTTGCTCTCCGGAAGCTCATCAGAATGCTTCAGCAATCCGTGAAAAACTTCCCAGTATGGAAACAACCTGAAAACTTCTAAAATTGATATTGAAAAAGTTAATTAATCTTTTTATTCCCTCCAACACTGAATTATTCATAATACCCAGTTGCAAGCTCTTGGCGAACTTTGAAACTCTCCCAGAACTACGTGAGATAACTCAAAGTGCAATCTTATCAAATTATAAATCAGTTTCCAAGTGGAGTCTTTGTGTTGAAATATTTTGATTGAATTTTCGTCTATGAGTCTTTCAAAGTTTCATCGTTGGAGTAATTGTATATAAAATTTGTATATGCAATCGTTTTCTTAGAGGAGTGGAAAACAAGATAACTTTTCCTGAAACAATGGCTACAATATGGAATATTGTTGATCAACTTTTACCTCTATTCATTTGAGGAGGATGTAGTCTTTATGCTTCTTCATTTTGTTGGGAATGGAATTTAACAAACGAAATCAAAAAGGAGGAGGTTCTCTAGTAGACGCGTATATTTTTTTAGTCTGATTTTGACGATTTTTTTCAATACATAGGGTATACCTCAGAGTTGGTCCCATTTGGATTTGATGAAATGATTCCATTCCTAAGGGTAGGAAAATGGGGGATGATTGTTGGTTCACCCACTGAATTTTTACGATTCTACCACGCCTAACTTTGTTCTGGGTTATATGATTTAGATGATTCTTCTTTATTGTATAGGGTTGTCCCATTAGAATTTGAAAAAAAAATTATACCCCTAGGGTGAAAAAATAGGGATGATTTATTGATTTTACACCTGTGAACCGATTTTGTTGGAACTTGGCACACATATGTAGTTCTGAGGACACTACAATAAAATGAAGGCCCGGAGTTAATTTGATGATGGAGACGAGAGACAGTCAACGGATCTCCTCACCGGTTCACAGCATCTATCTCATATTTGGGGTAATATGTACATATGTAATTACATGTCCTGACTAACTGACTCACCCATTGACTGATCAACGCACAGACCGAATCACTGATCCTTAGATTGAAAAAAATTACAGTATATTTTTTTGATATTCCATCCCTAAAGGGGTGAAAATGTGGGTGAGAAGGGGGGTGAAAATGGAAGTACAGTTGGTTTTGAAATTCGAGTCATGGAAATCAGTATTTGGGGTCTTCTTCATAAATGAAGATGAATATGTTTCAACACTAATGGGTAAAATGGGGGTTGAAAGTCTGTATGGATAGTTTTGAAGTTAGGATCATAAAATTGGTATTTGGGGTATTTGTTACAGTAAAAAAGGTTTTGTTTTTGGGAATTCAACCCTAGTGAAATTGGTATTCAAAGTCTTGTTACGAATAGAAGATATATGCTCAGTGATTTCAGAAATTCAATCACTTGAAGGCTGAAATGGGGGGAGGGGATGAAAGTTTGTATTTCCGTTAGTTTTCAAGTGAGGACCATAAAAATTGGTATTTGGAGTCTTTGTTACAAATAAATACATACATGTTCCAACATTTTTTGAAAAAAAATAAAGAATTCAACGTGGACGAAGTCGCTGGTACCAGCTAGTTGTAGTATAGAACAGTTGATAGTTAAAGTAAGGTGGGTAAGTAAGTATTTTAGAAGTAATCCAAATTGAATAGGTAGCAATTAGCAGATTTTAGCCACATAATGTTTTTTTTCACTTTTTAACAAAAAATCGAACCGACGAAACAAGAAACTGAAAAGCAAAGACTAAAATAAACTTTTTTAGTCTTGATAATAACTGAGCTCCTAAGTAATGTGGCGACAAACAACAATTATCGAAGATCATTATATTACTTTGAAGTGGTTATCGACTAACCACCATAACAAATTGAGGAGCACAACATGGAAACATCAATCGAGTACGAAACAATCGAATGAATTAGATATCACCTGAAGATGGCAAATGTGAATTTGCCGAAACGTCGTGAAATCGGTACTTTTGAGGACCAAGAACACAGAACGCGGATGGAAACCCGAGAAACTATCTCTATATTATATATATATATATATATATGAAGGGCTCCAAGGAGCGAAACATTTTTAGTGCCATTATTTAAACATTCATGCCATTATTTTTGAAAATCGAGGTCCGAAAAATAGGGACTAATTAACAAATGCCTGATTTGTTGAAAAATAAACTTAATTTTTTGCCCCAACGGAACCTTGTTCTTCAAAGTGTTGAAAACACCATAATTTATTGAAATTTTCAAATTGATATTTAATTCTATAATTTTTTTTTTTATGAATGAATGAAATGTTTATTGGTAGGATACATCCTGATATATAACAATAATTATTTCTTCAAGCTCAAAACTAACAATAATTATTTCTTTGAGCTTAAAACTAACAAAATGGAAAATAATAAAAATAAAAGTGAAATGAAGAATAAAATAAAGAAAAATGAAGTGAATGCCTAGTTATAAATATCTTCAAAGTTATATGAATCAGTTATAACAATAAGTGATAATAATAAGTGACTATCGTAATAACTTCTATAGTAATTTCATACAAGGAATATGTACATACCTACATGGGTGTACATTACATACCAATTATGGGATAACAAAATTAAAGTTAAGAAATTTAAAATTAAGAAATTGAAAATTTAGAATTGAAAACAAACAATAGTGATCAAGTTACATAAGGCAGATAAATTCATTTCACAGCATAATATTAAGAGTCAGTTTTATTATATGAAATTAAGATGTTCTTGAAGTCATTCAATGATATCGATTCTTTGATGGAGGTTGGTTATTTATTGAACTCATTAAGGCCTTTATAAAAAAGTGATTCCATAGAAGAGGACATATTCTGCCTTGGTAAGTGGAGATTATTGCTTCCTCTTGTATAGTGATCATGTATGGTAGAATTGTATGTGATGAATTCATTGAAATATGCAGGTAGTTGATCATTCAATATTTTGTAAATAATTATCATTGTACGCAGATAGAGTCGTTGCTTTACAGTCAACCATTGTAATGATTCAAGCATCAGGGATATATTGGTGAGACGACTACACCTAAGGATGATACGCATTCCACGATTCTGAAATTTTTGTAATGATGATACTTTATTTGCATCAAATAAGTACAAGATACTTGCACAATAGTCGAAGTTTGGTTGTATTATAGAGTTGTATATTTATTTTGAGTTTTGCGGTTTGGAAAATTAAAAAAAATTTTTTTTTTTTTTAATGATAAGTTATTATCCAACATGAATCCAGATATTTGAACTCGGTGACATATTCAATTTGGCTATTATCAATAGTTATATTATGATGATTGAGGTTGATGTTTTTGTATCTGTATGAAGTTGTGAGGATCATTGCCTTTGTTCTGTCAACATTGAGTTTAAGTTTATTAAAGTTCAAATAAATCTGAATTTGCTGCAGTGAGTTATTCATTTTGTTTATAGCATCATCCAAGTTGTCACTAGAAATTGACAAAAGTGTATCATCTGCGATGAGATTGACGAAGTCATAGGAATGGAACTGATTTATGTGGTATACTCTCTTTAGAAACGGCGTGCGCATACCGTAGCGTTCGCGCGGAGCCTTATTTTCAGCAATAGATTAAAATTATAAATAATGGAGATAGAGTTCCGGAAGTCGAGACTTTTTTATTGGAAATTTATATTGCTTATAATTTTTGATTATTACCAAAACACTAGTTTTTGTTGATAACGATTGCAATTTTCGTCAGCAAAAAAATTTTCTCGAATTGCATCCCAATCGAATGAATTATTGCTCATATTTTTTGGAGACTTGAAACTATTTTTCGCAGGAAACTCACATTCCGACTGGTCTATATAATTATTTTCTTCAGGTGTTTCGTTGATAACTGTCCCTTGTTTACCACCAATGAGGTATATTTGTCCTGTACGATTGTTCAAATATTTGTTGTGGAATAGAGACGATGAGTTGACACGTTATTATGGATTGCAACTCATTCGTTGATACGACGGTGTGGTTTGGCTTAGGATCGATTATCGGCGTTCAATTCTGGTATTAGGTAATAGTTAGTGGTTCATGTGCACATGTGTATACTGTTGTATGTTGACATAATCAGCTTCGCCTGGGGTTGGTCGAAGGCATCAAATGTGGATATGGAGAGTGATATGCTATTATTCCAAAGTAAAATCGCTAGGTTGAGAATTAATCCAATCAATAGAGCCCCTACCAAAAAAAAATATGGGATATTTAGTTCCAGACCCCAGAAGATAAATCCAAGTTTTCGACCTGGGGGAGGGGGTAGTTTGGCGCGGCCCGTCATCTTGGATTAAATGTCCACTTTTTTTTTTTAGAAATGGTTTCTCAACGGTTGATCCTTCCACAAATTTGAAAAAGACTAAATATTCTACATTTTTTGTATGAACACTTTCTTTGTGAGTCTGATGTGTAACGAGTACCAGAGGCAGAAATTAAAAAATATTTCCAGAAAATCTCAACTTGATCTTTTCACAGTGAATTTTGTATAATATTATTTA
Source organism: Gonioctena quinquepunctata (assembly GCA_018342105.1). Lineage (NCBI taxonomy): Eukaryota > Metazoa > Arthropoda > Insecta > Coleoptera > Chrysomelidae > Gonioctena > Gonioctena quinquepunctata. Next base: position 182,486 of record JAFIRS010001620.1, read on the forward strand.
TATAATTATCACAATAGCTGCTGATGTCTTGATATTCAACAAAGCAATTCTCTTCTACTCATGATTCGACGCTGTTTTATCGTTGGTAAAGATGTTGGACTTTTTGTTCTGCTGACAGCCCCAGGACCATCCAAAACAAATATACACTTTCGTAAACAGGGGTGAAGAAAAACTGCTGGAAGAGTATACTTGTTTGGAAGTGAAAGAACAGTCTGTTTCCACATGCGGTTACACGACATCATCCCTCTCGACCGAAGAAAAAACAGAATGCCAAACCAGAAGACATCGCAGACTCTGGAACTCTCTGAACAAAAAACCATGGAAGAAGTCAGCTCAAACTTTGCAAAATGACAATAGGTACCAAATTCCAGCTAGCATCTTTACGACCAACTGAAGTCACTGCATGGTACCATGCATTGCGCACCTACCACCAAATCCAAAAATGGTGTGGAACCCGAAAAATCTATACGACTGGGGCTGGTGCCTACTCCAATAACAATGTCAGAGAAACCTACCCCAGATCCCTCAGCTGCAGAAAAAGTAGGTTGGAGTGCTTTGTCGTGTAAGCATTCTACGAAGGTGAATCATGCGAGAATGCACCAGAGATCATCATTGAGGGCGACGACGTAGATGAGGCAATGACATGAATGGAAGCCTAGATTCACACTGCGAAAATGGGTTATGAAGACGATTATGAAGGCATCAACATCAACCGACCCGAGGATATACATATATAGACACAACGAATTTATATGGAAAGTAATCGTCACCTCGAATATGAAAAGTTATTTTAAGAATAATCAATTCTAGAATGTTGAAAAAATGCATCGAACAAATCGCTTCACATGGAGCTTGAAATCACATCATGAAGTAATAAAAATGCCAACCAAAATATAAGTTTGCAAAAAAAAATTATATTCATGAAGTTTAACCGTCATCCCATCTGATACCGATTTGTGTGATAGTCATATTATCAGTAAAAACATCAAAATCTCTCAGATTCAATATAGCCTACAAGAAACCAAACAGTGGTCGTCTCCCGCTAAGAAAAAAGCCATTTCAATGTATAAAAAGGTCATGATTACCTCGCGGATAAGAATGCTTAATCACCCAGCTAGGAAAAAAATAATTATAACCATGTGTGTTTAATCCCATCTGAACCGCTGATAAAAATATGGGCGCACTTATGAATTATGTTTTTTTACTCATCCCCATTATATCTCATCACCCGCTACGTGGGAAAAATAGAAATAACTAACGCGTGAAACGTCCTCCACTAGAAGGATATAAAAGGCCAGATATTTAATAATTCTTTCCCATTGAAGCCTCAAAACTCATTCGAGCATCCAAACTCATTTACTCAACTCGACTCAACTAAGTAAAGTTTATGTACAAAGCTCGAAGTATGTAGTTAGATTGAACTATCCAATATAAATAATTGAAATATATCTAGAATCAGTGCGCGTATTTGATTGCTGAGTAAACAGTAAAAAAATGTAACAATTAATAATTAGAATTAAGAAATCGTTTAATAAGAATATTCTGTGTGAAATCCAGATTCTGAAACAGGAGAAAATGTTGAGCTGTATTTTTGTATTGTGTGTTAATCTGGCATATCAGATCTTTTCCAGCTATTATTGAACTGAATGGCATTATTCGATTTCCTACGAAATCTCTATCCAAAGTGAAAATGTTTTATATGAAATTTTAATTCACACGTTTGAGTATAGCATTTCGTTATTTCTTTCAAAGATAAATTAAATTAGCCTTGACTTCTGAACTACTCTATAGAATCTCTAGTTATTTGTATTATGGATAAAAACTAGACTCCTATTACTGCGGAGTACATTCCTAAATATTTTGATTCTTTGTTGTAATGCGAAACTATACCTAGAATTATTTCACAGTTTTATTATCGAATCAAATTAATCCGCCGCTGAGAACAGTATACCACATTAAATAACTTTTCTAAAGTAATAAATATCAATTTGAACATTTGAAAAAATTATGCTGTCATCTAAACACTTGAAAGAATGAAGTTCTGTTTGGAGATAAATTCTTATGTTGATTTTTCAAAAAGTTATACAATTGTAACTAACAAGTTTTTTCCGACCTCGTTTTTACAAATGCATAAATTTGTTTAGTCATTTGTTAATAATTATTTATAACAATGACAATTTTCATGAAAAAATATTCTTCCATTGTTGTCATGTCAAAATAATGATTTAAAAAATTTTTTTTTATTGTTTAACTTTTTTTTATATTTCCTTGTTTGAATAATTAGTTAAAAAAATATTGTTTTTATCATAATTGGCATTTCTCAATAGGGTAACAAACAAATAATTTTTTTCATCAATAATTTCATTATTTATTGATTTAACAATTTGCTATAAACAAATTCTGACAAAATTTTTTTTTTCTAAAAATAATTGAAATTCCAGACACAGCCATATGTAACAAAACACTTTCCAATATAACACGATACCGAATATTGTTACATATGGCTTATTCCGTAATTTCAATTACTTTAAAAAATATATATTATCAGAATTTGTTTATAAAAAAATGTTAATCAATAAACAATGAAATTATTAATGATTTTTCTTTGTTACCCCATTGAGGAATCCCAATTATGATTTTTAAAGAAACAATAATTTCTCAACTAATTTTTCAAACGATAGAAATATAAAAAAACTATTAAAAACAATAAAATAATGTTTTTTTTAATATTTTGTCATAAACAAAATGGTAAAAAAATTTTTTGTCATATAGCAAACTATTTGTTTATAAATTATTTATAATAAATTATGTAAAAATTATCCTGCGTTACCTAGTGCGATTGTTAAATGCAAAAACGGCACCAATATAACAGTTGTTTGAAAAAAATGTTTAACATAATTTTTTGATTATTTCATTAATTTTTAACTTCAAACAATTATAATAAACAGAATAAAAAACTTTTATAACCTTTTATCACGTGATCTTTTTGAATAGAACATATATATATATATATATATATATATACAGGGTGTTTCCTAACTACGGTACGAAACTTCAGGGGGTGTTTTGTTAGGTCATTTGACAAAAAAAAGTAGCTATGAACATATGTCCGGAGTTGCTTCGTTTCTGAGATACAGGGCGTTGAAGTATAAGAAAAAAGGTATTTATAAGATATCCTGAATATCCTGAAACCGATGTGGTTGAAATGTGGTACAGCTATTTGAAGTAATAAGGTAATTATTTGGCCCTAAGTAGGTCCAGTGGCGTCTCAGTGGGCACCACAGCCAACAATACTGGGAAAAAATTTATTTTTTCCTTTTTAGTGCATTCGAATATAAGCGTGGGTTCTAAAAAGTTTTTTATAAGCGTGGTAAAAATACAACTTTTTGGCCTCGTGTTTTTTTTTCATATTTAGCTTAGTTTTCGAGAACAAAAAAATGAAGGCACTCTACAATCATGATTACCTGTTATGGAGACCAGCTGACAGTGATAGTATTGTCATATCAGTAAAAGTCAGAGTTGTCAATTAGCAGTGATTCCATCATGAATACTTTCACTAACGCTGAAATGGCTGAGATGCACTTCATTTATGGATTAGCAAATGGAAATGCGGAAGAAGCACGAAGAATCTACCAGGATAGATATCTTAACAGAGTAATTCCATGTGCTAAAACATTTGGAACGCTACATGCAAGATTATGTGAAACTGGAAGTTTTAATAAAAATGTAAGTGGTGGAAGACCAGAAACTGTAACAACGCCTGAACTAGAAGAAGCTATACTTGATGCGATAGAAGATGATCCTTCAAATAGTACCAGGAAGATTGCACTGCAGCTTGAAGTAAGTCCAAAAACCGTTTGGAAAGTTCTAAAAAGAAACCTCATATACCCATATCACATACAGCGGGTCCAAGCTCTACTGCCTAGGGATTTCCACCCAAGATTAATGTTTTGCAGGTGGTTGATTCATACGACGGCACACAATAATAATTTTCTACCGAATATTTTATTTACGGACGACGCAAATTTTTCACGAGAATCTATTATGAACTTTCACAATAACCATTTCTGGGCCGACGAAAATCCCCACATTATTAGAGAAAGTCATTTTCAGCAACGATTTTCGCTGAACGTTCGGGTAGGAATTATTGGTGACTACCTAATTGGAACCTTTTTTACCAGCAAGATTATCAGGTCCATCCTACACGGCTTTTTTGCGAAATCATTCATCCATTCTGTTGGAAGAAGTACCCGTACTCGTAAGAGGCAACATGTGGTTCATGCACGACGGAGCTACAGCTCATTTTAGTGTTCTTGCTCGTCAGCATCTCGACATCACCTACCTAATCGCTGGATTGGACGTGCAGGGGCCTCAACATTGGCCCGCTCTGCAGTCCTGATATGAATCCTCTAGATTTCTTAGTAATGGGGTCATCTGAAGGCTCTCGTTTATAAAACCCCTATACTAGATGTGAATGACTTGAGGAATCGAATAAATGACAATACTCCAGGTATTTTTGAACATGTCAGACAATCAATGACACATCGATTGCAGTCGTGTATTTTATCAGACGGTGGACATTTCGCTCATTTACTTTGAGGGTCGAAATTGTTTATTTTTTACTTTAGGTTTGTATTTTATGTTGTCCATGGATAATTTGTAGAATAAATTAAAGTATTTTTTTCTCGAAAACGAAGCTTAATATGAAAAAAACACAAAGGAGGAGTTGTATTTTCAGTTTTTTAATCTGAAAAAATAAAATACCACAAAAAAAAGTACTTTTTTTTCTCAGTATTGTTGGCTGTGGTGCCCACTGAGACGTCACTGGACCTACTTGGGGCCAAATGATTGCCTTATCACTTCAAATAGCTGTACCACATTTCAACCACATCGGTTTCAGGATATTCAGGATATTTTATAAATACCTTTTTTTTAATACTTCAGCGCCCTGTATCTCAGAAACGAACCAACTCCGGACATATGTTCATAGGAACTTTTTTTCGTCAAATGACCTAACAAATCACCCCCTGAAGTTTACCTCGTAAAATAAAGATCTGAGTTCCACAAGGAACCATCCTGGGACCAATCCCTTTCATAAAATATATAAACTCCCTACTTAACATAAATATTGAAGGAAATATACTATCTCACGCAGATGATACGGCTGTCATATTCACGGGAGAAAACTGGGAAAAAGTTGAAAAAGATGTAAGAGAAGGTATGAAGAAGATGAAAAACTGGCTACAAACCTTCAAACTATCATTGAACGTAACTAAAACAAATTGCATAGGTTTCTCATTAACAAATGCTAACAGACCCACTTTTAATAAAATATTAGTAGATGAAAACACAAATTTTGAAATAACATCAATATCAAAAACAAAGTATCTAGGTATGATAATTGATCAAAATCTTAAATGGACAGACAACATAAACTATATAACTAATAAAATTCGGAAATTGATAAGAAAATTCTACATTTTACGAGAGTTTTTGAGCACTAAATTGTTATAAACTGTCTATAAAATATTGGAGTCACTTATTAGGCATGGTATGATAGTGTGGGGTGGAACATACAGAAACAACACAAAACTATTACAGGTAATACAAAATTACATCTTGAAAATTATTTTCAACGAAAACAGGTTGTATGCCACCAGTCTATCATACAACGAGAGTATCTGTGATTTGAGTTGCCTATATATCCATTTATCATGTTCTTTTTTTATAAATCACAGAATTTAAAAAATTTCATTGATTATCTGTATTCTACCAGATCGAACACCAAAAAATTATTGAAAATTCCACAGAGCAATACAACCCTCAATCTGAAATTCATTGACTACTTAGCTCCTGAATTTTGAAATCTGTTGCCCAGAAATATTAGAATTATAAACAAATTGAACATTTTTAAGAAACAATGTAAAACATACATTGTCACCAATCTCGAAACATTCAGAAATATCCTCTCAATACCTCTCAACAAGCAGTAATAAAATATTTCAAATTTTAATTTATATTGGCTATAAATTTAATATTTTAATCACATGTTCATTCTATGGTAAATAAAGTTTATGATTGCAACTCAATTACCTAACTATATGCTCCGCAATCTTAAGGCACATACAGGTGTTCTAACACCTAGGTGCATACAATAGATTGTATAAATGTATATATCAGAAAATTGTTGGATTATCCCAGAAACAATACTAATAGACCGAACATTGTAAACATGGTGATCATGTAATGATTGTGAATTGTTTTGAGAATATTTTTTTTTATGCTTAAAATCATCGAAATAATTTTTTCTTCACGTCATTCCGAATCCAATGAGCTATCGCTTATATTTTTAGGAGCTTTATCAATGATTAACACCATTTCGAACTTGTTGATCAGACTACAAATGAAAATTGTGTTAATTACGCTAAAGGGTCGTTGTATTCCACCTTGTTTACTCCAATCCACATGGAACCATCAAGATCCCTTTCGCGATTTGAGGAACAGAAATAATTATTGAATAACACCAGGTATATATTGTGATAACATGTAACAATTTAGTGTAGTTTACCCAAGTACTGATGATGATAACTTGGTTATAGGAGTGCGCTTATAGGTGAGAAGTGAGTAAGTGTGGTGAAGGGATTACTTGTGCAATTTTTGAAAAACATTCCTAATATTTTAAAAATTTTCTAGAATTTTGTTTTCCCATTGGTCATATTGGCCAGGAAAAATAGGATTTGTCAACCCACACTCGAAAAAATACGTTGGTGGTGGTGCTGCTCAAACTGGGACACATTGTATGCACGTGACACAATACATTCTCACAAAAATCATGAGTGTATACAAATTCACTAGGGAAGTTAATATAAAGCGTGTTAAAATATGTGACGTGAATTCGAATAACTTTTCCATCACCACATGTTTTCTCCGAAATGAATCTCGCACATCTGTGCCAGAACGGAAGTTCTGTCAATCCCCTTCATTCCAGACAGTGTCCAGTGAACTGCTGCATGAAACAACTGGAAGCCGCACAAAAAAATAGCACACTGCCAAATCGATCAAATCCGCAGCGCGTCACGTAATCGCTTCAGACATTCTGGCGCTTCTCCAAAATTCAGGTTCATCTAGACTGCATTGAGTTTACGTAATGAAAGCTTTGTTCCGTCCTTATTGGCTTATGAACTGTTGAATGTAATTTCCGTACACGGTCTCAGCTAGGTTACAGTTGATGAAAAGCGGGACATTTGGATGAGAGCAGAAATAAAATTTGTGAAATAACAGTCAGGTGTACATATGCTCTTCCACCTAGTCAATGGACAAGGTGAATAATGATCAACTTATCATTTGAATTCAACGAAATCATATTCAACTTAGGCCAACCGTATGCGTATGCGCATTCCGAGATTTTCGTTCGTTTAGATACTCTTGACCCTTGAACATTGGCACGTATACGTTCTCAAAGAGAGTGTTTACTGCGAGCGCTTTTTAGCATTCGTGTTGATGTTTTGACAGTAGAGTCGGTAAATATTAAAGTCATTTTCATAATTTGTTAACACGAAATTTTTCGGAAAGTAATACTGAAAACCAAGTACAAGGTGTTGTATATTAGTATGACTGATGAAGTGTTATAAGTGTTGATTGATGCTCTGGAAGATGCGGAGCAATGAGATATGCGAAGGTATAGACAGCGAGACCCATTCACTGATTTGAGTGATAAACAATTTGCCCAACTGTTTCGTCTGTCCAAAAAATTGGTGGATTTGTTAAAGACATGATAGCCGAATACATAACACCTGCGAGTCGTGCTCAAGATTTAGATATCTCGATAAAGGTAGTATCCATGCTCGATCAGGTGGTACTTCATTGAAATCATGGTTTATTTCCTTCAGGTATTGGTTTTTTGCGTTTTCTTGCAAGTGGAAGTTACCAAATGGACATTGGGTGCAATTTTAATTTTTTTGAATTACAGTCAACAGTTTCCAGATGTCGATGAAGTTGTGGCAGCATTAAACCGTGATGCAATATTTCAGTGATTTATCAAATTTCCAGTAAATATCAACCAGCTGAATCAGCTACGAACCGAGTAGGATTCTGAATTATGAAACATAAGAAGATATAATTTTCCAGGAATAGTTGGTTGTATCGATTGCACTCATGTCGCCATTTATCCCCCAAAAGTACAAGACGATGAACATCCGGAGCACATCTATGTGAACAGAAAAAACTACCACTTTGATTCGAAAATAATCGATATGATTGCATGGTTTCCTGGTAATACAAACGACGCCTTCATTTGGAATAATTCCAATGTTCAAACTTTGTTGAGAATATCACATGATATTGGAAGTACAAACTATTATTTATTTGGTGAAAATCATTTGTTATAATTTTATCTGATAAAATCAATCCGTTTTTCGTGGTTCCTGAATACAGTTATTCAGATATGTCTGACTGATATCGCACTGAGTGAGTGATATGTTTCAAAACCATCAGGAGCTTGATTGAACGATGTGATGGAGTTCTCAAGATGAGATTCCGATATCTTCTTAAACACAGGGTTCTACATTATGCTCCGGAAAAAGCCAGCAAAATCATTGATGCTTGTGTTGTGCTTCATAATCTACGTATAGAACAAAATGTTTCGGAACCAGAAGATAATGACATAGCAGAGGCTGATTTTGAACTCTATGCACCACTTCCTATATAATGGAGATAATGTGATACGTAAAATTAATGAAGAACTGGCAGCTGGTAGACGATTACGATCAACCATTATGAAAATCACCATGCAGGCTGATCATTATGAGAATAATTTTGATGTCTAAAAACGCACAAAGAAGCATTATCGAGCTGTGTAGTTTCATGAAAAGGATACAGCAGGATCATAACTTCTGAACTCAGATGCAACACACTAGAACTGAAGAAGTTGAAGTGTTCTAGGCTGATGAGCAAGCAATCTGAATAATTGTGTATTACAAATCTCCAACTGCCTTGAATATGCAATTAGTTGTGGTACATTTGCAACATTAGACTGAACGTGACACTCCCAGTGTACACCATATTTTCTGTTATTTTTTAACTGAAATAACTTCGTTATGTATAATGGAATATATATTTGAATGAATGTTATTGTTAAAGGAAACACTGCTTTTGATATTTTTTATCTTACTCAAAACAAAAACAATCCTCAAAATTCAATTTTATTTGGAATCAACATTAATGAAAAAATCACATTTAGATCAGCTTATTCAAAAAATAAAAAGATAACACACCTCCATACTGCAACAAAATATCACGAACTGAATAACAAATATAACAAAAAAAAATATCACAATTACAATATGCTCTCGGATATTATTTCTAGAGCAGCCGCAATTCTTTCTTTGGCTGAAGCGGCTTTGTATGCTGCATCAGCTTTCCTCTCAGCGGCATTTGATTTCCGTTCTTGAGCACTGGCTATCCGTTCCAAAAGTTTTAATTTTCTCCCATAATATTTTTTTTCGTTGATTTTCTTTTTGGGTACAGGTTTCCCAGTTTGTGACGATGTCGACGAAAGTGCTTTGTTAACAAAATACGAGTTACGGTTTGTTTGCATCCAAAGACTGATTTATATCAATGAAAAATTGGTCGCGTGACGTCACACTAAACGCGCGTATCTCCATCTATTTTCTTTGGGCATCTTTGAAAGTAAATTCGTTCGAAAACTTTCCAGACTGGAGAACACTATTTTTTTAAAAGCTCTATTAATGCATGTTCCTGCCCTCTCGTAATTTGAGTTTCCTCTCTGAAAACGAAGGAAAATCCACAGAACGATGATTTTAGCAACCATTTTCATTGGTTCGTGGCATATAACAGTGGTGTCAGATGTTCCATTCGCACTTTTAGGAACGTACACGCACTGTAACACGAATGGTTGTCTAGAATACCATTTCCATCAAGTACTCGCAAATCTACCATTCGTGTTGGTGCGTATACGCACAAAAGTTCACTTTTCGAGAATACGGGCCCCGTAATACCTTTAAAAAAATAGTTTGTAGATGAAAACCCCGGTGTCGGTACCAGCTAAATCGCTTTGAAGAATTTTTTTTTACAAGAAATATTGTGAAAAATTACGACTTTTTCTGTTTCTTCACAAATATCTTGAAAAGTATTAAAAGAATCGTTTCAAACTCAATAGAACTTTTGTTCTATTCAGATCGGTGCATTTTCCACTGAGAAAATCCGGAATAACCTTTAAAAAGAGACCATTTTTTCAAAAATTCACAATTTTAAAAAAATTGAAGCTGTACAAATAGTCTTGCGGGAACTGATGGATCATAACATGTAGTTCAACTTTGCGCAAGATGGTTTCTGTCCGATGTTTAGTTTTTGCACAATCGCGTTATAAACAATTCAAAGGCTCATCTTGCAAAATTTAAAGGAAATTGTCGTATTCAAATCCTGTGAACGGTATCTGGAATGTAATATCAATATCTACAATTTGTATATTTTGGATTTATACCTGAGAGGTTGAAAATTTGTTGGAAATGTCACTAAAAGTCGCTCCAAACACTTGAAAGTGCGCTCGAGACAGAGTAGAGTAGTGGTAGTGGGGGAATTGAATTGAACCCTCCCAAACAGATGTGTTCTCGACCTTGAGCGCTTTTTTCATTCAAAATTACAAAATATTGCAACTGCATGAAAATTTTCTTTGATTATAATTATCAAAACAAAAAATACAACTAACATTATCGATATGAGTTCTGTAAAATCATAACATAAGACATTGAAGAGTGAGTGTCTTTGTAGGCACCATTTACTATTATTAAAATAATCTTATATCTTTCAATTTCTTTATGTGTATCACATTCAACTGATGAAAGTTTAACATAATACAAACACGTTACAAGTGTTCATAAAAACAAAAATATGCATTATATCTTTAAAACCGCGTATTTGAATTTTGTCATTGAATTAATCGAGTAGATGCAAAATTTAATGAATGCAAATATGAGCTTCAATGTTTTTTGAATACGATTTGAAATGTCATATCAATATTTTCATTCGTGTTTTTTTTTTGTAAAATCAATTGTAAGTAAATATATTGCATTGTCTGTGAACATATTACATTTATGTATTGAAGAAAATGTTTTACATTTATTTATGGAAGAACGAAATGTACGAATGAATATGAAACAAAATAATCGAAAAGTTTTTGTTGCTAATTACTTTAACCAATTGAAGTACTTATGACGGATATGACTTTCCAATACAAGCCACACTATTAACTAATGTAATATAATAGTAAATAAGAAAAAATAATTGAATTACTGAAAACGTATGCAAAAACACGCTAATAACTTATATGATACTATGCGCCAACGAATAAGCAACCCGCCACGCGATGATACACTCTCCTCCGCTGGCTCGTATCCCCACTACCGCTACTCGACTCAGTCTTGAGCGCACTTTCAAGTGTTCCGAGCAATTTTCATTGACATTTTCAACACACTTTCCACCTTTAAGGTGGAAATTCAAACCTTTCTCACAGTGGAGAAGGCATGAATCAATACGATGGTTCAATAGTTTATATAAGGAACAATTTAAATTATGGCCATGAATAGTGAAAATTGAGGGGGAGTACATCTATCGGAATTAAATCAAAATAAGAGAAAGGAAAAATACTTGTGAATGCCATTTACAGAGCACCCGGAGGGCTGAAAGAAAATTTTGTTGAGCACCTGAGGATGTACCTGGAACAATAAAAAAACTACGATAAAGATCATTACATATCAATTGGATATATGAATATCAACATAAATTCGCATCGGACGACGTGGCGGATGAGAATCTCAACATCTCAAGTGAATATAACACCATTCCAATGATCACTGAAAATACTCGGGAACAAGGCGGTACTGGGTACTATTAGGATCACATCTGTCCCAATAGTAGATACGATAATAGTGTTGAAGATTCACTACCAGTTATACTGAGGACGTCCATAACGGACCATTTCACATAAATATCATGCCCCATTATTCATTCCTAAGAAACAACACGATATTCCTCAATATGAACCAGTTCACAAGGAAAGATAATGAAATCAGAAATTCTCCACACTACCAAGCTAATCGAAAAATAAGCCTATTAAAAATATTTCGTCATCCGAAGATAAGTGAAGGCACTCAAGAAGTCCTATTAAACATCACCGTTTTCTCGATATAGCTATTAATATATCATCACCTCCTAGTTACGTGTATCTGAAAAACAAAGTTCTTGATAGACAAAAGTATGAATTCCGAGTTGTTGACAGCTCGCCTGATTGCATTGCGCCACGAAATATCATAAAACTGTTTTTATGTATTCGTGACGACAGAAAAACGCTATAATTTATAGATTTCGACAGCCCATTAATATAACTCAACTACGAGAGAGATGCAATCCCTCATTTATCCATTCGCGTATGATAGCAACAAGCCATTAATTATTGAGAAAATGATTTATTATGACAAGTAAACAATTAAATGCAACAACAAAACACTTTATCCCACTCCGCGGACACAGACACACAAAAACACGACCATGGATTCCTATAAAACGCGAACTCAGAACGAGAAAAAGTCATTCTGAGAACAGAAATTAGTCGAGTTACATGCTCAGTCAGCTCATGGTAAAATAAATTCAAGCCCATAAAACATGGCTATTCCAGTGGTAGATCAGATCAAAGAACGTGCGAACTAATGAGAAAATAAATTATATTCAAGCCTAATCCGCGTAATAACAGCAACCAAGTGAATCCACGAGTGAACCAGTATTTTTCCAAAAATTACCTATTATTTATCAACGCTTCAAGAACGTGATAAGTCGACAAAAAACCTCAAATCGATAGTTCATGACCTCATAGGAAACCGTATCCATACAACGCTATGATACATGACCAATTTTCGCGGGATTAATCGAAATAATAATACAAGTAAACTGATTTCCGTTTAAAAGCCTTCCCAAGTGAACAGTGTTGGCCATGCTGGATCAGAGTAAGTTCAGATGTGTTTTTCTGTATTTATGTGTCGGGCGAATTGAATCCTTCAGAATGCGAATGTGTCCTTGAATGTATCTCCATAATGTCATGTTACCAAAGTTTCCAATAGGTAATTACTTCCAGCTGGTTTTGACGATTGATGTCACTATTGATTTCAACTAATCTATTCAATTTGTAGACTGATGTAAAATTAACTAAAGTAAACTACACTCATTTTTTTTTCCGAATATTGTATCATATTATCCGTCTATAGAACGGATGAAAGACTTTTGTCGACTTTTATTAAATATATATGTATATTCTCAACATGTTTATGAGTGCATTATTATATTTTTCGAATCTTTCTGAAAACGGTAAGTCCTCTCTGAATGAACAACTCAACGCCCAAGTATAAGGAGAAAGGGGTATTTCCTGTAGGCCGCTCCAGGGACATAATCTCGGTTCGACCATCGTCAGACAGTCGATGCTCTAGATGCTTGTTTTCTCAATCTAACAATAAGTTTGGTGTCACAGGTGTGTTCTGTTAATTCATAACACCCCATATAGGCCGGACTCAACACAAATATCAAGCTTTCCCATACGTACTGAAAATAAAGTGAACTCAATTTCTTTCAGAAAATATATAGACTATGCAAATCTGAAGAAGGAACTGATGAATTACGATTGTTCAAATGTATTAAAACAAAATACGTTCAGAAAAAACATATTTTTTATAATCTTAACACATCAATAGAAAGGAATAAAAATTATAAAACAGAAACATAACGAAAACGGAGACAGAATGGGCGACCCCGAGTCTGATAAATCAATAAATAAAAAAAATTAACTTCACAAAAAATATTGAAGTGACCCAGAAATATACAACTACGATTTCAGAAATTATCGTAATTGATTAAATGGTCTGATAAAACAGACCGAGATAAACTCCTATAAGGATAAAATGAGATGAGTACCAAATTGCAGATAAGTTCAACGAACATATGCGAAAGTCGGAAAACCCTAGAAGAAAAAATCATTAAAAAAAAACAATCCACCCAAAAATATAAATAATCATCTCAATATATCTGCACCGGTATCGACTAAAGAAATCGTGACAATTATTAATGATCTTGGAAAATAATAAGTCACCAGGAAAAGATTCGATAAAAGGTGAAACATTAAAAAATATAGTTCAGAAATAAAGGAACCACTAACATACCGTCTGAATGAAATATTGAAGACTGACAAATGTCCTAAGAATTCAAGATTGCGATTATTAAACCTATTCATAAAAAGGCAGTGAAAAAGACTTACAAACCAATCTCAGTATTGCTAGATATTCGAAAAAGGTAAAACTCGACAGGAAAATTCATGGAAATATGCAAACTGCTCTCTGAACGTCAGTTCGGATTCAGGTAAGGAAAATCAACTCAGGACGCTATATTACCTCTAACCTACAATATTCACGCAGCTATGGGTAAATGCAAACCTTCATTGTGCGTTTTCCTTGACTTATCTAAGGCTTCCGACACTGTCAGCCACAAACAGTTACTGGAAGCATTGGAAAGTATGGGAATTGGAGATATTCCTTATGAACTGATGGAAAGGTACCTTCAAAGGAGAAAGCAACAAGTCAAAATTAACACAATATTGAGCAATGAAAAAGAAGTTGAATTCGGAGTCCCATACTATTTAGAGCCTACATCAATAACCTACTCACCATCAGAACTTCGGGAGATATGATAAAAGCTATGCAGATGGTATTGTTATATTTTATAAAGATAATTGGGACGACCTGAAAAAAAAAAGCAGAAAGAGACCTATCCCAAATCATAACAGGCTCAATCACAAATTACTGACAATCAATATCGAACAGGTTGTATGCCTCGGGGAACAACTCCATAGGCAATGAGTTCCAAAACCTCGCTGTTCGTTGGATGAACGAGTCTTTGGAAAGTGATGTTCTGCAGGTCTCCAAAGTGACACGAAGGGGTGTGATGACTGAACTTGACGGGTTAGTCTTGAAGAGACTGCCAAAGCAGGAACGATTGTTGATATTTCAGAAGAGCATCGCACATGAAAATATCTATAAAATAGAGACAAATCGCCAACTTTTCTACGGTGTTCCAGACAAGTGAGCGAGTTTGTAAGCGAGCATCACCGACGAGACGAGTTGCCCTTTTGGACAGAATCCAATAGCCTCAGGATATGTTTAGGTGCCGCGCTCCAAATATGGGAACAGTATTCCAGGACAGGTCGGATCTGTGCCTTATAGATCATAAGCAGCTGAGTGGGGTGAAATAGCTCGTGGCACGAAACAAAAACCAAGTTTTGGGATGCACTTTTGGCAATGGACCTCACGTGATTTTCCCAGGAGAGGTTATTGCTGATAGTAATACCAAGCATCGATATGGATGACTTCAGTGGTATGGTTACTCATGACAAAGTTATGTTAGGCACAGTGAGATCGGCTTTTCTAGAGAAAAGACATGCTTGTGTTTTGTTTGCATTGAATTCTACCAAGTTATTAGATCCCCACTCGAGAATTGTTGCTAAGTCCATATTTATATTATTAACATTTCTTCCTCGTTCATTTCTGGTTTCACGGGCTGATATAGAAGCCCTGGAAGAGATAGCGGTATGGAGGGTACTATCATCGGCAAAGCTGTGTACTGGACATGAAGTTGCTTTCAACAGGTCGTTGATGTGAAGTAGAAATAGTGTTGGTGCGAGAATAGATCCTTGCGGAACACCAGCATTTATGAGTAGAGTGTCAGATGAAACTCCATCGACCACACATGGAGAGACCTGTTTGAGTGAAAACTAGCAAGCAGAGAACACAGCTGAGGGGCAAAGCCATAAGACGGAAGCTTGGCGAGAGTCCTGGTGCCAAACTCGATCGAACGCCTTGGAGATATCTAATGCCACAGCTAACGTTTCTCCATACTTTTCAATAGATAGCTGCCATATATGTGAGACGTAAGCAAGCAGGTCACCAGTTGATCTCTGATGGCGGAAGCCATATTGCCTATCGTTGACAATTCCTGAGTCTTCCAGATATTTCATGAGTTCGATGTTGATGGCTTTTTCCATGACCTTTAAAATAATAGATAGCAGTGCGATAGGTCTGTAGTTGCTAGGTAGGGCCTCTTTGCCTTTTTTAGGGACTGGCTGTACTCTTGCAATTTTCCAATTGGACGGAAATACCCCCAAAGAGTGGTTGAACAACTTGCAAAGAACAGGTGTTAGTTCGGGGGCACATTTCTTGAGAACAATCGGCGGGATTCCGTCAGATCCACAGGCTTTGTTGGTGTTGAGACCCAGCAAAATCTTTCTGATAGTACGTTGGCGAAAGGTGATCTCGGGCATGTGACTGTCAATAGGTGTAATGTTCGGGGGTTGGTTTTTCCGAAGAATCCAGAGTGGAATTTCCAGCAAATAGGTGCGCAAAGATATTGGCTTTTTCCTGGGCAGTCGTTGCTAGTGTTCCTACTTCTTTGGTTAGAGGAGGAAATGAGCTGGAAGTGAAGTTTCTTCCTACAGCTTTGCGAAGACCAAAATGAACGGGATCCGTTAGGACATTCAGCAAGTTTTGATCTTATTTTGGCATTGTGGGCATCTTTTGAGCATTCTATTGTCTCTTTGCATATGCCTCTAGCCTCGACATATGCTGCTCTGGTCTCAGGGCCCGGATTTTTTAGCCATCGATGGTATGCTGCCTGTTTGGAAGCCACAGCTCTAGAGCAGTTTCTGTTAAACCAGGTCTTATCGGATGATGTTCTTCTTTCGGTATTCGGTATGTAGGTTTGCATCCCCAACATGATGATTTCAGAAATTGTCTCAGCACATCGTGTTGGATCTACTGAAGAGAAACAAACTCTCTTCCATGGAAACGCTGAGAAAAACATACGAAGACCTTCCCAGTCGGCCGAATTGTAATGCCACATGAGACGGGGTGGTATTGTGCAGCTCGATGGTAAATGGAAAGAGCATGTTGTGGAGATGAGGGTGTGATCAGAGTTTCCAAGTGGGGCACAAACTTCTATTCTATACGGGTCAGGATTGGTGGTGAGGAAAAGATCTAGTGTATTGGCAGACTGGTTGTTGACATCAGGGATGCGGGTTGGTAGCTCGACCAGTTGTTCTAGACCATGAGTGATGGCGAAGGCCTCGGCTTGACGACCCGCATCATCTGTTTTGTTAGAGAATTTGAGCCAGGCAGCGTTATGCACATTAAAGTCTCCATATAAGAACAATCTATCATTCTACGTCACCTTCGGTATTGATAACAGTAACATCTCAATCAAATCAACGGATAAATCAAATACCTGGGCATACAATAGACAGCCATCTCAGATGGGATAAAATATAGTCAATTTACAAAATCCTACGTAGTCTTTGTACAAATTCAAATACTTCTGTATTGGATACTCACCATAAAGGATAATGTACTCGTCACTAGTTGTATCAAGAATTGAGTGGGGGATATTGGCATGGGGTGAAGTTGCAAACTATCACCTGCAGTAACTTGAAAATCTACAAAAACGCTTCCTAAAATAATACTCACCAAGAAACCTACTCACCCTCCCGAATCTCTTCACGCTGAATCCAAAGTTCTGGGCATTCGACAAATTTTATTTTCGAATCTCATCATGCATCTCCACACACACAAAAGTCTCTTGAAAAACATCGACCATCAATACTCTACCAGACAAAAAACCAGAAACTTCGTTAAAATACCCCTGTTAACAAAAAAAAATTGAACAAAGAAGCTGAAAGTGTTTGATTATTTTCCTGAAAACCAAAAAAAAAACCATGTCTATGAAATACATTCAAAAAACTTGAAAATATTCATACTCACCTCCAAACTCATGACCATCATCAATTTGCTTTCTTGATCATTCTCTGTGAATGTGTAAATATAAATCAGTTCAAATGCAGGAAAGGAAGGACTATGATAAAAAAAAGGGAAGGGACAAAAAAAATATAATTTTTTTCTCAGTTTCATTCCTTTGTATTTTCTCTTTCAGTAAATGTTTGCATTATTTCATTTGATTCATGAACCACTATCTTTTCTTTAGTATTATTCCTTTGTATTTTAGTTTTTTTTCATAAATTTTTGCTTTTTTTCATTTATTTATGAACCACTATCTTTTCCAAAAACATAAATGAACAAAGAAAACCCGACTCGCGGCCTTGGCTTTTATGGGTTTCTCTATGTTTATTTGTGTAACATTATGTATAGAAGTGTTAAAATAATACTGTTAACAACATGAATAAACATGCTCATTATTATTATAATTATTAATCTCCTTAAAATTATAACATATCACAAAATCACTGTGTGATATGAATGAACCCAAATATCCAATTTGTTCATTAAAGGTCAGAATATTCAATAAAAACAAATTAATTCCCCAACGAAATTGCATTTCACATTTTTATTACAGCTCGCAAACAAATTTCTAACTAGTTTTTATCAAAAGCTGTTTGCCCTCTTTCAATAATTAAATCCCATTCCGCGTTTTCCGGTTCAATCCTTTCCATTCTCAAATATTAACCGCTTGCAATATTTTAAGGAATGCAACTGGGAAATAAAGTAGATAATAATTCTGATTGAAGGCGTTTCTGCGAATTCGTAGAGATTCGAGCATTCAAACGGAATAGGCAGCAGCAGCAGCACGGAGCTCTTGTATTATTCAGGAAATGCCCTCAGACTCCGTTTCTCGTCTGTGCATTCACCGCAATCTCATGGGGACACTCTGAGGGTATAAAAACGAATAGTATTTGTATGCTTAGTGTCTCGGTCCTTTTGTCGCAATTTGGGTGAATCCAGAATGAGATCGCAGTAAGTGAAATAAAAAGTCGACGTAGGTAAGTGGCTCGTCATTCGTTCTCAAAACCATTCGATCTACAATTGAGGGTTCGATCATTGGCAGAGACGTAGATAGATAGATAGATAGTTTATTAACTACGTTATGTAAAAAAATACATTTGTAGCAAGTCAAAACAATAATGTTGAGCTATACAAACAGAGAACAACAAACAAACATTTCAGATAGATTACAAGTAAAAAAAAAATGTGAACAGTTCAAATAAATGATTAACAAAATAGGTATATAACAAACATTTCATTTACAATGAAAAAAAAACTATTAATAGTGGTGACACAAATGTATATGAAAGATACAAGCAAGATGTAAATAATACGATAATTATGACCGTTTCAACTTCAGGTAGTGCGTTGATGACATTTCTTCCTTCCTTGTGATGGATATAAAACTAAGCACAATTTGCTCTATAACTCACAAAAACTTGCAAAAAATGCACGTTGCTGCATTATAGTGTGTGGATAAATTAGGGACTTTCTACATTGAAAATGGATAATATAGATTCAAGAGGGAAATGTTTTTATACCGTGATTCTCAAAGTTTATTTTCGTCGAGCACTGTTTCAGACGAGACATTTCTCACTCATTCATCAATTGAATGAATCTCCAATATCCAGGTTGAACCATCAGTATCAATTATTTCTCCAACGATCTTGCATCGGCAATATGGCAACAGAGAACCATGAAATTATCAAGGAAATTCAGCGTAGTCTCAATTATTAACTTTCACGTCTATGTGGGAAATATCTGTGACGGCATTTGATTCTTTCGCATATGAGGACATATACTTTCGCATATCAAACCAAGTAATTTATTATGTATGAAAACTTGTAAAAAATTTATTATTCCAAAATTTATCAAACGAAGCGTATTGTGAATATATGTTGAATCCGGAACATTCACCTACCAATATTGTCATTCACTTGAGATTATGATTCTCATGCCATTTCTGGTTGTACTGATTTTTTCCTTGAATATTGAAGTGATTCAGATTCAAACATGTGAGTTGGTGTGGCCAGATACTCGTTGACACTATAAAAAAAATGTGTTGTTGAGAGATTTTTGGTAAACCTCTTAAAACTACATATAGGTAGATCTTTAACAGTGGGTGGTAGTACATTGAGTGTATTGATCGAGGATTTGTGTAGTGTCAGCCTTCGTGGTCTTAAGAGATTAGCACCTCTAGTATTATGTTCATGAACCTGTGAATTGTTCAGATGTTCGTTTCTGTGGGTATTAATTTCCAAAAGAGATTGATAGATAAAGATAGAAGGTATCGTCATTATGTTTAGTTTTTTGAAAAAGGGGTCGGCAGGTATCTCTGAAACCTGCATTTGAAATTATTCTAATAGCTCGCTTTTGTAGTAAGAATATTTTCTAAGCACTGGGGCAGTTTCCCGAAGTAAAGTTCCGTAGCTAGCATGGGAATGAAATAAAGCATCATTTGTCCACTGAAACACCGGAGGTGAAGATATCAGCCATTTTTTAGCCACCACCTTCATTTCAGCAGCCGAAAAAGCAGTGGCTTTGGCAAACATATTTTTTCACCAGTTCCAATTATAGTTGAATCATAATCGAAGGTCTGCAATGAAATTGTTTTCAGATAAGTTCAGCTGAAATACAGGGTCTTTAATAATTGAATGCTGATCCTAAAGGGCGATAATCCATGGAAGATCTTAAGAAGAATTCTTCATAAGAACATAATACCGCAACAGATACAGGATGTTGAAATTTAACAAAAAAATCAGTTCTTCCCCAATATCTCTGAAACCACTGTGGCTCTTTTTTTACTCTAACACATGCAAAGTACGCATGAAAATGATAAAAGATTTTTTTATTTTCATCAGTGGCGTCCCTGTGAACATGCCCTGTCATATTTTTGATCAAAATAATGATACGCCACTGTCTTTTTGTCAAATTAATATAATTTTTGTAATTGTCCTCTATCTTCTCATAAAAATGGTGTCATGCTTTTTTTTCGTCCGGCGGACGGTTTTCGATTTAGAAAATAAAATACTTTCATTTGCTTGTCCCTATTCGATTTTTTCTCTTAGTCTCAATTTCACAAATGTGGTAACCAAAGGATCAAGGCAAGATTTTCATAATTTTTTGGTAACTATTATTTAGTTTTTGTAATAAGTACGCATAAAAATAAATTTTTTATTTTTAAAAACCTAACTATTATGGAAAAATAATAGTTTAAAAAACTTAAAAACACGCTTTTATAGAAAACCAGACTAAAAAAATAGAAAATAAGAAAAAAAATTATTTAATTAAAAAAAAGCGTGGGGTGCATGGTATCGCCTCGGCCAACAATTACCTGTGATCTGAGACATTTCTTACTTTACTGCCCTAGGTGTGTAATGTACTATGTAATTATTGATACCATGCACCCCACGCTTTTTTTCGAATAAAATCATTTTTTTCCTCATTTTCATTTTTTTAGTCTGGTTTTCTATAAAATAGTGTTTTTTAGTTTTTTAAACTATTATTTAGTTTCAACATGTTAGTTTAGTTTTCTATTAACGCGTGTTTTCAGTTTCTCAAACTATTATTATTATTGAATTTTTTTTAACTATTATTCTCCAATATTGAATAGAATCGGACCATAATCACAAAACTCACGGCCATTTTGGAGCCGCCATCTTGAATACTTCAATTTTGACAAAATAATCATAATTTCCGACCCCAAAAACCCCCACATACCAATTTTGAATAGAGTCAGACCATAATCACAAAATTCGGCCGCCATTTCAAAACCGCCATCTTGAATTTTTCAATTTTCACAAAAGAATCATAATATTCGACTCAAAAAATCCCCACATACCAATTTTGAATAGAATCAGACCATAATCACAAAACTCGTCCATCATTTTGGAGCCGCCATCTTGAATTTCTCAATTTTGACGAAAGAATCATAATTTCCGACCACGAAAACCCTCAGATACCAATTTTGAAGCGAATCGGACCATAATCACGAAACTCGTACGCCATATTGGAGCCGCCATTTTATTTTTTTTCCCACACAAAAATTTCTCAATGCATTGTCACCAGAATTATGTGCATCTGCCAAATTTCAAAATCGCGCCCAAAGGAGTCGGTTACAAACAAACAAACAAACATACAAGTGAAGCTAATATAAAGCGTGTAAAAAAAATACCAAAACTAAATTAACTCCTGCAAGTATGCACGCTTCAGCTCTCCCTGTCATTGACTCGCGTACTCTTCGGAAAATTCCTGGAGTATTCCTTATTGCTTCACAGGAAACGATGACGCGGTTTCGCAATTCTTCCTCAGGTAGAATTAGTTGACTGTTCACCAAAGTCTTAAGATGTCCTCAAAAAAATTATCAAGACTGTTTGAGTCTGGATATCTAGCTGGCCATGATTCTGTTTTCCCACTACCTATCCAGCGATTATGAAAGTTTTGGTTCAAATTTCGCGTGCCAGAGCACTAAAATGAGCAGGTACACCATCATGCATAAACCGCATGCAACTCCGCATCAAAATAGGAACATCTTCCAACAGAATTTGCAAATTATCTTGAAAAAATCGACGATAATCATATCCATTCAACCTGCGTGGTAAAAAAAAGAAAGGGGCCAATTAGGTAATCTATAATAACTCCAGCCCAGACATTTGATGAGAACTGTTCCTGGTGATGAGATTCCACGATTGCATGCGGATTTACCTCGGCCCAAAAATGATTATTATGGAAACTTCTGATCCTGTTTTTAGTAAAACTAGCTTCATCCGTGAATAAAATGTTCCTGTCAAATGAGGGATTTTCGGTAACTTTTTGGAGAAACCATTGGCAGAGATTCACTCGTAATGGAAAGCCTCGAGATAGTAAAGCCTGAACCCGTTGAATGTGATAGGGATATAATAAATAATAATGAAGAATCCTCCATACTGGAATATGGATATTCAAACTATTGGCAACTTGCCTGATACTTTTTCCAGGATTTTCGTCAACTGAATTTAAAACAGCTACCTCAATAGCTGGAGTTCTTGCAGTCCGATGTGCTCCTTCCAAGTGATGATTTGGCTCAAAACTTCCTGTTTCACATACCCTTCTGTGGCTGCTTGAAATCGTTCGGGCATCAGGAACCATTATATTTGGAAAGCGCTCTTGATACAGTCGTCTGGCTTAATATGCGTTTCCGTCAGCAAACCCATACAAGTAATGCATGCTTATTCGGTATTTGTAAAATTTACCATGTTTTTTTATTAAACAAGTTTTTATAACGTAAATAATATCACGTATCTAGCTGAAGTAGTGTCAAAATTGTTTATGTTGAAAACAACGAAATGTGCATACTAAATGTTTCTAGCCCTCAAGATAATCCTACTACCCTTCAACGGCCGATTTCGCATAGGGACAAGCAAATGAATGCATTTCATTTTCCAACTCAAAAACCGTTTGCCGGACGGAAAAAAGGCAGGTGACCATTTTTATGGGAAGATAGAGGACAATTACAAAAAATATTTTTATTTTAGAAAAATACGGGGGCATATCATTATTTTGATCAAAAATATGGCAGGGCATGTTAACAGGGAATCCTTCATTATGGAAAACATTTATTTTTATGCGTACTTTGCATGTACCAAAATTGAAAGAAAGAGCCGCAGCGGTTTCAGATATATTGGGAAAGAACTGATTTTTTTGTTGTATTCCAATATCCTGTGTCTCAGAAATAAAGCCCTATTATGTTCACATGAAGAATTTTTCTTGAAATCATCCGAAGATTATCGCCCTTCAGGATCAGCATTCAATTACGAAACACTCCTTATATGGATTTTGGACTGCTTATTCCGAATATGAACTTCGTCCCTATATCAGGTCACATTTTTCAAATTTATATATAAATGCTAATATATTTCCAATGCAGTAATCTATTACTCTTACAAGCATCTTATAATCATCTCTTTTTCTCTCTCTCTCTCTCTCTCTATCTCTCTTTCTCTTTGAATTACCAGTTGTACCAGTTATATTAGAGCTACCCGCAAGGATTAGCAAAATGTTTAAATCGTCGGAATGGGCACCACACTCCACATCTCTACTCAAACCTAAAACGTCGAGGCCGCTATTGTTGCTAGGCATATTCCCATTTATCTAATCGAGAAGTGAGTTTCCTGCGAAAAATCGTTCCAAGTCTTCTGAAATTATGAGCGATGGCTCATTCGATTCGGGATGTCTTTCTGAGGAAGATGTATTTTTAGATTTTTTCCGCCAACAAAAATTTGCGATTTTTTTGGTGATACCGGTCTACAAAGAAGGTAACCAACTATCGTTACATACCTACAGACAAATCACAGGCTCCACAATACTATGTAAAGTTATTCAAAAATGTATATACAAACAAATGCTATTTTTTTTTTATAATATTATCATAAAGCAACAACATGAGTTTCTTTCTAACAGACCGACAGAAAGTGCAACAACTGGGTTTTTCAATTACTTCCATAGACAACTTGACAGAGGGAGATATGTGGGTGCACTATTCTTCGATCTGTCCAAAGCTTTTGATTGTATAGACATATCAATTATAAGAAGTAAACTGTATTCATAAGGTTTCAGAGGAGACTTCCTTCGTTGGTTATCTTCGTACCTCAATGAAAGAAGAATGTATGAGAACATCGAAAATAATTTATGAGAATTCAAAGAGGTTGAAAGAGGAGTTTCCCTAGGATCCGTCCTGACCTTCCACTTCACATTAATGCAGACCACACTGTGTTATATGCTGATGACACCAACTTGGCTGCAGATGCTGAATCTTCGACTGAACTGGTCTATAAGCTTGATATATTGGCTGGACAATTCACAACATGGTTCAATAAAAACTACCTAGTAGTTAATTCGAACAAAACTGTGGTAATGCACCTCTCCTCTAGGAATCAGTTAACCAATAACTTTACTGTAAAAGTTGGAAGTGAGGATATACATCCCTCACTCGTGAATTTTTGGGAGTAATGATAGATAGCAATGTGGGTCTCTAACATAGACTATGTTCGTAATAAAATAAATAGTGCCTAGTATGCTATACTTCAACTGAAAAATACATTCAATACTGAACAGATTTTCCAGGTTTACTACTCGCTTGTATATTCACATTTATCATATAATATTGTTCTATAGGGAAGTGAAACCAGCGTCACCAGAGTTTTCACAACACAGAAAAGGATAATTAGACTAATTTTCAACCTAAATTATAAGCAAACATGTAGACCATTTCGAAGATCAACACATTCTAACACTCCCGTCAATTTATATTTTCGAATGTATTTTATATGCCAAAAACAATTCCTCTGAATTCCCAAAGAACCAGGATATCCATAATTACCCTAGGAGGCATGGTGATAAACTCCGTATTCCTTCATAATGTAATAAGATTCTTCAATCATCTCCCATCTGACATGAAAAATGTGAAGGATCTCAAACTCTTCAAACTACATACATTTGAACAACCGATTTTATGTGTTGAAGTGTATATATCAGATATGTGTGTTAAAGTATGTAATGTGAATTGGCAATGACCTCTGCTTCTTTAATACCTGTAATGTCTTCCATTTTTCTTTTTCTGTTTTTTTACAATTTTACTGACCATGTGATCAAAAAAGACAAATGAAGTTTATTATTATTATTATTTCATTTTTTGATTTTCAGTATATTTTTTCGACGGTTAAATTTTTTGTTAAAATGTTGATATTGTCCAATGAAAACTGAATGGAGAATTTCGATGAATCCTCAAATGAGAAAAATAATTGATTTGTTCGAATTTATGAACAGGATGTTCATAAAATCAGATGTGGAATCATTATTGTAATGAATTTTTCAATTTTCAGAAAAATCCCATTTCATTTTCAATCGAGAATGTTTCCCTTCTCAACCGAAAAATCATGTTCCAGTACTCATACGGTGGCAACTGAAAAATTTGTTTTCTACTTCAATGCTGATTTGTTTGACGAATATCCAAGACTGGAAGTTATGTAAAAATAAGAACAAAATGTATACTCTGTTGAGATGGGAATCAATGTCTGCTGTCAATGTCTCTTTTCTGTTCTGTTTCCCAGACAAAAGCCACATGAACGAATATACCGAAGAATATAGATTCTCTGGAAATATAATTTTTATGCACCAATATTCTACTGTGTTACGGGAGTGAGATTGGATAGCACTATAATCTATTAAAATTGAACAAAACGTGTTCACAAATTCCACATCTGGTTCGTTACGAGTGTTATTCAAACATGTTATCAATAAATTTTTTCTTGATATCTTGATTATCAAGAAACTTCTTTTCCATTTGAGAATGGCGAATGGAAGATTCATTTCGAATTTGTGCTCCAGGTTGTTGGGAAACCTTTTTCTCATCTAATTTCCGAAGCGTTCGAAATCCAAATCGATGAATATATACCAACTTTCTCCAATCAACTACGACGCGATGTTGAAAAACGTTTTTTGTTAGTGCTCATTTTCGACAGTAAATGACAATTTCATGTAAAACCAGTCCATTGTTCGTGTAAGTGGCACAAAATTACACACCATGGTGATGAATAAAACTGTTTTTCGCTAGCGTAACAATCCCAAGAGCTTTTTTCTTCAATGCGTCTGGGCTTATTCTAATTTGTTTCGG
Source organism: Gonioctena quinquepunctata (assembly GCA_018342105.1). NCBI lineage: Eukaryota > Metazoa > Arthropoda > Insecta > Coleoptera > Chrysomelidae > Gonioctena > Gonioctena quinquepunctata. The sequence continues at coordinate 209,012 of JAFIRS010001620.1, forward strand.
AAAGCATAAGGTACTGTAAATAGTAAGCGGAGTAATCGTAATATCATTTCGTGAATCGATAAAACATTTTCGTTATAAAATTATTAATGGTGGGCTTTCAGTGTATTTTGTTTCCCGAATAGAGACTGAACTCATTTATTTGAGAGTGGTTTATGATGTTTTCCACAGATTTAATTGTTTTTTTTTTGGAAAACCCTATGCAAGATCTAGTAACAAACAGTTTTCGATATGCCTTTGTTGGTTTCATTTGAAACTATAGAAAGTTGTATGTCAACTTAAATTTTTTAAATTCCATGTGAATGTTACGTCAGATTCACCATTATTGAAAAAAATAGAAAATATATGGGATATCATGACATTTCGCCCGATAGACCTCAATTAGTGGAATTCCTTAATAATGGTCATTTCAATATCATCATATCAAACTCAAACCAAATAACGAAATTGAACACTGAAAGAAGAAATGGGGAATTTTTCTTACAACACCATTTATAATTTATTTGAAGGTTAGTAGATCCAACACTCACTACAACACGAACAATTCGATGCCAGACAATGAACGATGACTACAGCAAACCACCGCATCTCTACGGGCTTCCGAAAATCCACGAACCAGACATAATACTGAGACCGATCACCAGCTCCCGGAACTCACCAACCTACAAGTTATCGACATACCTTTAACCGATACTACTACGCTTACAAGGATATAGCAGTTCATACGTCAAGAATTTCAAGCACTTCGTGGACACCATCACATATGTTGAACTTGGACCAGAAGATCATTTCATCAGCTTCGAAGTGGAGAGCCTTCACACCAATGTCCCCATAGAGGAATCCTCAGCATCATCAAGAGAAAATTCGAAGAGGATGAGCAGCTCCAAGAGAGGACTGGCCTCTTCATCTAAGCTATATTGGAGTAACTGCAGTGCTGCCTACAGAACTCATATTTCAAGGAAAAGGACAGATTTTTCTCTCAAGTCGACGGACTTCCGATGGGATCTTTCCTTTCTCCAATTATCGCCAACATATACATGGATTGGTACGAGGAATTGGCTATACTGGAGGCACAATAAAAACCGAAGCTGTGGTTGAGGTACGTGAATGACACATTCATTATATAACATCTCCAGGATGTCTTCTCAAGAATCAACAGAATCAGGCATCCGATCAAATTCACGATAGAAATGGAACCCAAAAGTGCCTGCCCCTTTCTCGATGTGAACGTTGAGAAAATGGGCAATGAATTCCGTACGTCTGTCTACAGAAAGGAGGCACGTAGGGGCAGTATCCCAACTACAGCTGCAACCATCCGAGGGATAGAGGGATCGTGAGAACATTAGTAGAGAGGGCGATACACATATGCAACGACAAAGAGTCACTAGATGCCGAACTTAACCACATCAGAGAGGACCTTCACCGGAATGGATACCCCAGGAAACTCCTAGGAGAAGTATTGAAACAACTCCAGAGAACGAAGACATCTGAAGAGCAACAACAAAGCACAGTGATCTGCCTTCTGTACATCAGAGGTGTCTTCGAAAAGATCAGACGGATCGGAAGCTAGTTCAACATCAAGAGCTGCTTCCAATCCGGCAGTACTTCACGAAGTTTCCTCACCTGCACACATCGAAGTCAATAACGCCTTTAGTCAATCTAGCGTTGAGATCAGGAACGTATGGAAACCACTAATTGCTCTTTCTGGCTGACTACAGAAGCGCGATACTTCACGCACCACCACACCGCGCGAAATTACACGCACCACTGCACATTACGGAATTACCGACAGACATATAAATTGGTAAATAGCACCTAGACTTCCAAACGTCGTCAAAACCTTTTGAATCCTTTAGGAGTTATATATGTATTTATTCAATCAATTGACGTTGGGGAACGAGTAGTATCAACATGGCGCCAAGCCAAGCATCGTCGTGCGTGGTTAGTACTTGAATGGGTGACCACCGGACAAGGAAGTTCTACGTTGAATGTCCTAACAACTGTAGCATAGTAGCTGGGCCTTGCCCCACCATGTGACTAGGCCGTCGGGAGGGGAGTGCCTGTGTCGATCCCAGACACCGCTGGGTAAAGTCCAGGTCCCCTCTCGGTAACATGGTAGCTTGCTTAGTAGTCTTGGCGAAAGTCATGGCGAACCCTCAGGCGAACGGTTACTCGTCAAACGTTACACGAGCAGCAGAAGGTGAAAGCCCAATGCGGCAGTGATCAATGACTTCGTCGATGCGGATTCGCCCCCGCATGCGAAGGCAGTCTAATCAACATGGGTACCCAGAGGATGAGAGAGCCCCACCGTTCGCGATGCCTCATCAGCAAGCGTTGGCCTTTGGTGGGCGTGGTGCTAGATAGTGGAACAATGGAAAACAATACCGTAATTCGGTAGAGACGGGGGAGTCCTTTACTTTTGGGTTGAGGTGATTGTATTCCCTGACTGACTTGGCGGGGAGCGGCGCATTAACCCGTTAGGGTACTGACATCCCATAGCCATTAGCTTGTTTTATCAAGCGGCCCCACCGTGGCTGAGCTATAAGGGTAGCTGGGATCCCCAAGCGCGCTGATTGGGCGTATCCCAATTTCGGATCCTCCCTTCAGGATTTGGGGCTGAGATGAACCTAAACGGTAGTTACTCTCCCCTCTTCCACTGGGAAGGCGAAGAAACGGGTCTCACTCCTAGTGGAATTCAATGAATAATGAATGAATGAATGTAGCATAGTAGCCTATTCGCAGCTGCAGGCGTCTTATCAATGAGCACGAGATAAGACGATAGATATGCCGTCCTTTGGAGGAGACGTTAAAATATCGGTCACGAGTTCATGGATGTTGAGCTCGTTGAAGAACCCTACCTCTGAATCAACAGAGGATACGGCAAAATTTCCGGTTGGGAGGAGTGAGCTCACCGGCGTCGGTGTTTAGCCTTGGTAGCAGAAATAGGCCGATGTTAAATAAAGAAGGGAGAAAAAACATGGCGCCATTTCTTCGAACTATTGTTGAGGGAATTTTGCAAATTTCTCGTATGGAATTGTAGAATTAAACTCCATAAATAATTGCTGCATTTCTATTTACGTCAAGTTATTGCTGTTTATTGACAAATCCTGCTCTGGTAGTATGTTGAGTTTTCTGTGTTCCCAAATTTCTCCTCGGTTATTCTGCTACTCTGCGGTAACCGATTTTCCCGGAAGTTATCGAGTTAAGTCGAACACGCCAACCTACTAAATCAAATGAAGTGATGAAGCTACTAAATCTCATCTCCAGATTCCCAGCCTCCAGAAAACGCAATATCATCAAAGTAAAACTTTCTCCGGACATTGCTTTCCATGTCAGTATTACCTGAAGGGATTTTTATAACCATGTCGAAGTTTTTTACAGGAAATGGTGCTCCATGTACATTCACGTCTCGTCGAACCGAGAGGAAAGGAAATAAAGAATAAGATACTGGATGAATAGGCGAGGAGTTTGTTACTCAGAATCCATCGTAGAACGATTTCGGGAAGCAGATATTTTTCTCACACTTTGTCAATCATTTTTTAGTTGGATCATTTTGCTTTCATCCAATAGCCGAGCCCTGTGATGGACTCCAGAACTATTAATATTCCATCAATTCATTGTACAACACACTGATAAATGAATAAAGCATATACGCACTCTCTGAATGTTTTTTGTGTGACCAGGAAAATATTTGTACACCATGCCACAAAAGAATGTATGTATATTATGCACATTTTTTCAGGGAAAATATGATTTTATGTATATATGTGAGATCATATATCAGGTGCAATAAATGCATGTTTGGCATACTAAACGGAATGACACCTGACAACTCTGTTTTTGATACAGTGATTTACGAGAAATCTTGATTTTTCTCTATAAATATTCTGAATGGATTCCGTCTCAACAAACACTATGAATAAAATTCTCGTTATTGCGATCTCCGAATAAATCGGCGCCAATTTGACGAGGTGGAATAATATTCACGTCAGATTCATCAATATTCGAAAAATTAATGGAGTGATTCAGAAGACGGAATTTGAGACGTTAGAACATTTTGACTCATAGGTGGGAGATATTAATAAGTAAATTTGTCTTGATAGTTTTTTTCCATCTTTGCACGTCCTACGTTAACTGTGACGGATGAAACGTGTATTGTTATCCCTCTAACGGTTCTATTCGTGAGAGAATGCAATGATGATATGGACATGGCCACCGGAAAATAACTGTCAGACTGAACTCACAATAGGGGAGGATGAATATAGACCCCTTGTCATAATTCTACTAACGATACGAACTTTTATTTGATTACGTTGATTTTCATTCGAATTTAATAAATGGGACCGTCGGAAAATTAAATTTGCTAGCGAAAAATCAGAAGGAACTCCGTGTATTCTTCTTTTCTGTGAAACACTCCAGAAACTGGTGGTATAATATTAACTTTCTGGATAGTGCCTCGAATGATATCACCCAATATATAAGCATTTTGACAGAAAGAGGATTTATATCCCATATAAATAATCCAACACGCGTTACAGATCAATCCAGAAGCATTATTGATCATATATGTGTTAGAAAACAAAAAACAACTGAAAAAATATCAATACTTTCCTCGATTATTGAAACGAACATAACAGACCATTTCACTACATCCCTCCTTATCTCAATAAATGAAAAATCATATGTAAATAAAGAACAAAACGAAAAGTCTTCCGTTATTATACAAAAACGAATGATGCAAAATTGAACATTCTCATGCAGAATAAAATTGGCGGAAGTTTCATCTTGTAATGAAGCACAACAAGCTTATAACAATTTCATCACTAAAATGAAGTATTCTAATATTTGTACCACACAACACAAAATAACAGCCTCCAACTGTAGGATCAAACCGTGGATAACTCATGGATTGATAGAATCTATAAAACATAAAGATAAAATAAAACTGAAACTGAATAAAGAATTTTATCCAGAATTGAATATTGCTTACAAAAAATATAGAAATGAGCTAATAAATTATTAAGAATGACAAAAAATGGATACTACTAAATTGAATGAAACAGAGGAGACTGCAAAAAACTTGGGAAATAATTAACGAACTAACATACAAAACTACCAAAAAATTTAAATATTCAACATAAAGTCAACGATAAAATATTATCAGATGATAGAGACAAAGCGCAGGCTTTTAACGAATACTTCACAGATATAGGGATAAAAATGAATGAAAAAACCGATGTACCACATACTACACCCCCTAATTTTATGAAAGATAAATCTGTCACCAGCTCACTCTTCCTCACACCTGTAAATAAAAAGAGATTATAGAAATTATTTCTAAATTAAAACATAACTGTGCACCTGGACCCGATGGAATCAAAACCAAACTAATCAAAACGCATCACCCTTTTCTAGTAGAACCATTAACCTACATAATGAATTCAATTTTCGAAACAGGAAACGATACCAATACAATGGAAAGAATCGAAGAATTCTCCCATTTTCAAATCAAGTGTCAAATCAGAAATGGAAAACTACCGGCAATCTCTGTATTGATAACTTCGCGAAAATATTAGAACATGCTTTGAAATCACGCTTGGTCGATTTTTTTGAAAAAAATAAAGTTCGGTTTCATAAATAAAAGTAGTACCGAATCCGCCATATTGAATTTCATATGAAGAACAACAAGGGCCTTGGATGATTCCGAAAAATGCCTAGCAGTTTTTTTGATACAGTTTCACATGAAAAACTGATGAACAAACTATACACGTATGGTGTCCGAGGACCAACAGATACAATCTTCAAAAACTATCTATCACACAGAAGCCAACATGTCAAAATCGGCGACAGCACTAGTTATTCTCGCGAAATTTCTGTTAGGGTACCACAGGGCACAGTTTTAGGTCCGATACTGTTTTTAATTTCAATCAACAACCTAGTTGACATTAGAAATATCACAGGTCACCTCATTTCATACGCTGATGATACAACAATTATTTTCCAAGCTGATATGTGGCAACAGGTATACAATGAAGCAGAACAAAGCTTAGAACACATACAGATATGGTTGAATGACTGAGGAGATTGTCATCAATGTTTCAAGATCCAAATTTATAATATTTCCTCTTCAAAATAACAAACAGCCCGAGATGCGAAACATTCAGATACATCAGCCAAATTGCCCCAAAATATCTTGCAACTGCCCAGATATTGAGAAAGTGGCGAAAATAAAATATCTATGTGTATTTTTGGACCAGCGTATGACATGGGATGAACACGTCTCTCATATGGTCAAAAGATTTGGGCAACTGACATATAAAATATACAACCTTCGTGCTGTTCTAACTAAACAAAACCTGATGATAATTTACAATTCCCTGGTTGAATCATTATTTAGATGTTGTATAACAGTATGTATAAAAATAATCTTTGGAAAACCTAAGCGTTTCGATACCCAACTATTGTATAACGAAACTAATTCACTTGACGTCAGAATATACGCGTTCCAATGGCTCGTTTGGATCTATTCCAACAAAATAACTCAGAACACGATTAAAACTAAGAATACCAGATGAAGGGTAGCTTCACTTCCATCTGCTTCGATTTCTTATCACTCTGATGTTGGCCAAAATTACTAAGCTGAACTCCCAGTTTGCATAGGGGCAGAGGATATTACATATCCCTTATACGGTAATATTTGTACCCCATTCTCCGTTTGAACAATTTTGTTTTTGGAGGCTTCAATAAAAACAAAAAAGGATATAAATGTTAAAAAAATTGTGTGGATATTGCGGAACATTTTTTGTTGGAAATTTCATACCTGTTAATTTTGGCCAATCAAATGCTTGCATTCCTATATATGGCTATAACAACAACCTAATTTTTTCAGAAATCACCTACCCAGCCAGCTGTCAGATCAATAAGTGGAAATCTCCCAGGCTTGACATCGTTAATATAAGCAGTTGAAATAGTTTTGATACATACTTTTCCTTAACTCTTAACATATTATTCATCGAAAACATCGGTTATAACTTTCATATGTTTTAGAAATTTCTTTTCCATCTCTTTTTCTCCTCAATGGCGAATGAGGTAAGGAACCGTTGATTTTCTTCATGAAATGAAAATAATACATCGACACCATTATGTTCTTTTCCACACTGGATTTATGGGTGAAATATGGAATAATTTAACGAATGATATTGCTCATGTCCTCAAACAGATCTTTTTGTTCAGTATGTAGGCCAAAGTTTTCCCAAATACTTTTTTATGATAATTCGAAAATACTCAGATTCTGTTCAAAAGGAACAAAGATTGTACATATTGCAATTCATTTCATTATTGAATATTCCAATAATCTGTTTTCTATGATATTCAAACGTCAACAAGGCGAATAACTACCAGGAACTTGTCACTTCACAGCCAACTTTGATTGTGTTATTATAAAATTATCATTTATTTCGTAAATATTTCAATAATGTTCCCTTGTTTCTAGTGGAATGAAATAATGGAACTCTTAAAGGATAATATTCATTCCAGATTATTATTTAAACCTTGTTCTACTGGAGGACGGGAAAAATAAAAAAAATTAATTAATACTGCTCATGATATACCAATATAGTGCTCACTGCACTACAACACAGGCTTTAATTTTTTTCTCTTTCCTCTAGTACTATGAAGTTATGTGACATAGAGTAGAATGTTTCCTACTCCATTTGAATATCTATATATTATTTCACTAGAGCATAGGGAAATTGAAATATTTGACATCAAAACCGTGATTAATGAATGAAGGTGCCACCAATATAAATTCATTAGCATCCGATAGAAGAAGGCCTTTCCTCTGGTACTATAAAATGGTATGGTAAAGGTATCATCTACTTCATTTACCCGTTGTTTTTGATCTCTTTGTATTACGTGGAATTAATATATCCACCTCTTCTCTTATCATCTTCCCATTTTCTGACACAAAACAGGGCATTTTCTTCTTGTAACAGATGAAACGCGACTACACTTTTGAAACTTATCAGGCAAAACGTCAAAATACCCATCATGGCCATCTTACTTTACCTATTATTCTATGCAACACTAACAACAGCCTGATGTCCGTCACATGGGTATGTCACCAATTTAATTATATTTTCAAATAGTTTTGGTATAAAATTTTCATGCCGAATCTCCTGAGAGTTCGAATTAAATATCCGAAAATGTTTTCTCAGTTGCGAATTAAAAAAATAAAATAAAAAATTCGCATCTCGAAAAGAATTCCGCAAATAATTCATGCTCTATCATTCCCTCATTAATTTTAGCCAATAAAATAGCAAAAATTTCAGACAGAGAACCAATCAGGTCAAATTCATAGTGATGAAACGTCTTCTCGCTGTTTTATACTAATAAAACCACAGTCTATTCGATATTGTTTTGCGATAAAACGACACTAGGGTCCTGTCAAAATCATATGTCTACGCATTCAATTCCTAATACGAAAACAGAAAATGCATGATTATATAAGGGATTCTCAACTCACTATTGGAGTATAAGATTTCAATCGAAATATACCTTTTTCAGCACGTTACAATCCTCAGGTTTCCAAGTAAGGCAATGAGTGATTGAATTCAGTTATTTTCATAACATCAACAACAGTTCTCGTGGAGTAGTGGTATGCGTGTCAATCTATCACCCGGGACAACTCCCTATGGAGGATGGCTAAACGTATCAAGAAAATATATGCGCCCATACCCGCCATAGAGAGTGGTCCAACACGGGCGGTGACTGACAATGTGCATATCGTAGAACCGGATGTTACGGAGGAACAAAGACGGGCTACAATTATCAGCAAAGGCATCAGGAAACTTCCAGAATTGATCTGAAGGCAACAAAATAATACGAATCAGATGAATTAACATACCCAATTTATAAACTTTCACGTAACAAAGCGCCGGACCGAATAAATAGATGCAGTTCTGCTGAGGAACCTACCAAAAAAGACAATAGTTCAACTTATCTACCTGATTAACGCGATTATGAAAAGTCAATACCACTCTGAATGTCTTAAAAGGCGGAAATATTTCCAATACTCAAACCAAGTTAAGGATTAAACCAAATTCAGCTACAGACATATCTCTATTGGGTACTGTACCAGATTATTGACAAAATCCCACTCAAGCGTTTAGTACGCCTGGAGAGAAGGATGAAATTTGCTCCGAAAAAACAATTCAGATTCAGAAAGGGCAGATCAACAACCTCTCAGATAGTTCGAATTGTTCAGGGAGTGAATAAGTCCTTCCACCAGAGGCTAAATACTGTCATGGTCCTGTTGGACATGGAGAAAACTTTCGATACGGTTTGGACGGAAGGATTCATCACGAAAATACAATACGAATACAAATACAAATGCTTTTATTTCCAGTAGACATAACAATGTATGGAATCCGTAAGTGTAGATTGATTACTGAATACTAATTACAAATGAGGTACATATCTATATGAAAAAAATAGACACCACAATATCATCTTAAAATAACAGATTACACACTACCATGGGACATATATTCATTCAAATCATAGAACTCACCCTGAACCATAAAATGTTTAAGTTGCTTTTTGAAGTTATTAAATGACTTACAATCGCGTACATGTCCAGGTAATCTGGTAAAAACATGCAGACCAAGATTATCTGGTGAATTCCTCCCCACATTCAATCTATCAAAGAGGGTGTGTAAAAAATCATGGGAACGAGTGAGATGATGGTGAACATCACTATTCCTTAGATAATCCGCCTTGTTTAAAAATACAAACTCAGAGAGTTCATATACAAGAATACTGTACAGAGTCATAATTCCCAATTTTTTAAACTGATCACTACAGGATGTAGTCGGGTATAGACCTACTATACACCTTATTATACGTTTTTGTGCAACAAAAATAGCGTGAGTGCTAGATGATGAACCCCAAAAGCAAATGGTTAAGGCACGCATGCTTTTATACATGTTGAAAACTCCAGAATCTTATCTCGGTCAACGGAGTTTTAGGGTGAAAATAGAGAACACAAACTCTAGAATGTTACTGGTCGGAGCAGGTGTCCCACAGGGCTCCTGCTTCTCACAATATTTATACTCTCTATATACGCATGACTTCCCTATGTTTGTTTGCACGAGTGTATCCATATACGCGGACGATACCGCCGTAAATGTGCATTCGTTTGCGAGTCAGGTGGCCGAAAGACAAGTAGAGTTCCACCTTGATAGGGAATTCGTCACGTATCTGGACAGAAACAAGATCAAACTCAATACTGATAAAACCAAAATTATAAATTTCACGAGGAAAAAGAAATATACTAAAATCTTTCAAAAACTCAGAATCAAAGACGCGTGTCAAGAGTCGAAGTCCGGGAGATACCTGGGGGTACAACTGAACAAACGTCTAACGTTCCATGAACAATTCAGAGGGCCTCAGCTGCTATAAAGAAATTGCCCAGGAAATCCAATCTCGCACTGAAAAATAGGATCATGATCCATAATGAATATTCAAATAGGGATGAGACAGTGATGATAAGGATGTAATTGAGAGTAATTTTTGAGACAAACGAAAAAACCGAGAAAAACAACGCATAATAGATAATAATGAATGTTTTCTTCTATACATGAACTCGCAAAGTATTCTAGCACATTTCGATGAAACAAACCATTTTGTTGACGATAAAAAAACCTTCATTAGTCTGTTTGTCAGAAACACACTTGCCACCTGATATTTACAGTAGTGAAATTGAGTTGAGCGGTTATGTAGTTAATAGAGTGGACAGTTGTAGTAGACATACTGGTGGTGCTCTCATTCATACAAAAAACGATTTGCAAATATTAAATATGCCTGAAACGAGTTTCGAGAAGTCCTACTGGTTAATATCTGTTGAATTTGTGTATCATAAAACTAATTTCTTAGTAGTCTCAGTTCATAGGTCCCCAAATAGTAGTAGTGTAATATTTCTAGACTTTTTTGAAAAATGGTGCGATGATAATTTAACCGACAGGAACATCAAGATTATTATCGTTGGCGATTTTATTATTAATTGGTATGGTACAAATACTCACACTTAGAGATTGATGGCGATGATAGAGGATATTGGTTTTGAAAATAAAGTTGAAGAGTATACGCACCTAACAAATAGCGGAGGTTCTTCAATTGATTTAGTGTTGTCGAATTGTGACATCGCTATACAGGTATTGGATTTACCTAGGATTAGTAATCATAGAAATATAATGGTAAATCTCGATGGAATAGTTTCTGAAAATGAAGTTGAACTAATCGAGAGTAGAGATAGGGCGTTAGATTATCATGCAATCATTGAGAGACTAGAAAGTGTAGAATGGGACTATAGAACCTATGATATTAATTATAAATATAAGTGTTTGGTTAACACAATATAAGAAGCCGTAGATATAGTTGCCCCCAAGGAGCAGACGAAAATACTTTCTCACTATCAAGAATGGTGGAATATTATAGTTAAAACTGCGATAGCAGAGAGAGACGGAATCTATAGGATATATGTCAATAATCGTGTAGCAGAGAACTGGGAATCATACCGACAAAAACGTAATACTGCTGTGAAGGTGATAAGACAAGAAAAAAAATATTTAGAGAATAAAATAAATGGTAATGTTGGTAATCCTACTAAAATGTGGCAGTCTTGAAGAAATACTACCAAATAACAATTTTTCCAGCGTGTATGCAAGTATTGAATTTGATGATGTTATTGTTAAAATGATAATATTAAAATGTCGAATACTCTTATGAATACTATGTCAAAGCATTAACCAGTTCACCAATTCAATTAATGTACCCCAAACCGAAACTCCTAACATAGTTAGTCATGTTTCACACAAATTGAGATACTTCAAAATGATTACCTTTGTGAATCTCAAGGAAATAATATTTTCAATGACTAATAAAAATAGTACAGCTGAAATAACAACAAAATCAACTATCAACTATCTCTAAGCCACTATTGAATATTATAAATTATTCTTTCGAAACTAATAAAGAGCCTGACGAAATTAAAACTGCTACAATTATACCAATCCCTAAAGTCACGAATACGAATAAAGCATGTGAGCTGAGACCGAAAAATATGATATCAGTTATAGGCAAAGTACTGGAAAAAGCGGTCTACAATCAAATTGTGGATCATTTGGAACGCAATAAGGCTATCACATGTGTTAAGTCAGGGTTCCGTAATGAGCATAGTTGTGAAACCGCTTTGCAATGTGTCCTCCATGATTGGAAAACACTTTGGAAAAAAAATTAATGACAGAGACAGTTTTTCTTGATTTGCAGAGGGCTTCCGAGACCATTGACAGAACCAGATTATTGAAAAAATTGGAAGCTGTTGGAATTGTAGATGCAGCATTACAATGGATTGCGTACTATTTGGACAATCGGAAACAAAAGTTACGACTTAACCTTATTACATCCAGCATAATCAATATTAATATAGGTGTACCTCAACGTAGTGTTCTGGGTCCTTTATTGTTCCTAGTGTATATAAATGATATGGTCGATGTAGTGAATGGATGTTGTATACACCTATTTGCTGGTGACGCTGTTATTCATTGTACTGGAAATAACCGTTCGATATGCTTCAATACAATTAATGAAAATTTAGAAGCTATACACAATTATTGCTGTGGAAATTTGTTGAAAATAAATACAAACAAAACTAAATGGATGTTGATCAGTAGAGACAAAATGTATAGGGAAGTGATGAAGACAGCACCGAAATTGTCTATTGGTGGTGTCCAGATAGAGTTGGTTGAGAAATTTAAATATTTAGGGGTATTACTTGATCGTCAACTGTACTTTAATGATCATGCAAAAAATGTGATAAAAATAAGGGCCATAAAAATCAACTATTTGAGGAGATGTTCTCAGCATCTTACCCAATGGAGTAAAATTATAATTTACAATACTCTTATACTCCCTCATTTCAACTAGTGTGCCACTGTGCTTCATCTGGTGAATCAAAATGTGCTAAACCGATTACAGAAATTACAGAATCGAGCCATACGAATTATTCTTTGTTGTGCATGAGATACGTCGATAAATTCAATGCTAGATACCCTCAATTGGTTACCGGTTAGGAATTATCTATTATATCACTCCCTCATATTCATTCATAAAATTGAAACCGGTATGACGCCTGAGTATTTGCAGAATATTTTAATCCTCAATCAGGAAGTTCATGAGCACCACACTAGATATAGAGGCAACCTTCGTGTTTCCCTGGTTAGCAGAACATATAGCCAGAATTCTATTTTCGTCAAAGGTGTAACCATGTACAACAGAATTCCGATTGATCTAAAAATTCTGGAAATCTTGATTCTTTTAAAATTAGGCTGAAGAAGCACCTCTATACAAACATATTGTAACATCATATTTTTTTATGTTGTGTATGTTCTGCATGTTTGTTCATTTTGCTACATATGTTCTTTTGTGAGTACCTATATACGTATTTTTTACGAATTTCATATTTTTATATTATCATATTTTTTTGTGTTACTCATTGTACTTGATATTAGTTATATGACTGAATAAACGATTTATATATATAAGCAGATCATTAGACCTGCGATGCTATACGCTTGTCAAGTGTTCTGTAGCCTGCCCAAAACAACTTTGAAGATGGACAGGATGCCGAACAACGTGCTCCGTATCGTCACAAACAGTGACAAATACATCGGGCTGGATACACGCAGAGAAATAACAAGTATATCGAGTATATTTGAATACACAGGACAGTTATCTTACGAATTTAACTAATACTTCGTACCCAAGAGTCCGTTGACCAGAGGAGTTACCGGGATTAGAGCTCATCACAACCACATACTCATATATCAGGCCCTCGATTTTTATCAAGAAAGAGCCATAACCCCTCCGCCCCTGAATTAACAGATCACTATCAAGATAGACCAATCTTACTATCCAATTTTCTCAAATCCGTTTTTTTAATTTTTCAATGATGCCTCAAATATCTGAACAAAAATAGTCCAATGTCAATAACATACACACGCATTGGCGAATGCAGGAGGCGTGTAATCAAGTTTCAATTTTCAACGGGAATTATGTTACAATGCGGGTAGGTTACATCCTAGCGGAGATGCCACCCACTGCTTTCACCATCGAGACCGTGCAGGGCATTTTGAGTTCGGACAGGCATCTTTCCGGTATGGAGACATAGCTGGATAAATGTAAGTGTTCCCCTTCCATTCCTGTACCCATATAAATTTCATGTATCCCTCGGTGGATCCCCTGTGGAGATTTTCATTGTTTATATATGTATATTTATATGTTATGTATTGTTATATGAAACCTAACTAGTAAAAATAGCATATGAAGTATAGGAATGGAAACTATTTTGATTTTTATTGAGTCTCTCACCTCTGATTCGATTCCATTTCAAGGAGCATTTTTTAATCGTTTTCAGATACAATTATATTTGAATTGATAGTGAAAATGTCAGGTTTTTTTGGATTTCGAAACAGAGAAATGAAGCATTAGAAACGGACACGATTCCTTAAATTTCAGAACGAGAAAAATTGTTGTAATTTTCCTCGTTGAAAGTTCGAATACAATATGAATTCTAGTAATTTTACCGTATCATCAAATGTGATTCGGGAAATATTCTCATCATATATCATTCGTGCTACAGGATTTTAACGCATTTTTTTCAAGTTTTCCCTTAAGCATTTTGTGTCTAGGAAATTCAATTCGTGCAATTTGCGGCCTCATTATCAAAGATTAAACAGCTCAAGATTCACTTCCATGGGTTAATCAGATAATAATATTGCAAATCGCACTCAGTATAATTTTCAGGCAAAATGCTTCCTCAAAATTAAAAAAAAAATTCTATCGATAAAATCCCTACCACTTATGATATTACCCTTGATAATATTATTCCATTTCAATCCATTGTACACTATTTGTATGGTAATTGGTCAGCACTCTACAAAAGGATCTGATAATTCACTTTCTCTCATAACTGTCTCAACTTTCACGCTGTTAGTGAAATTCGAATAAATATTATCGGTGGTATTCGGAAAATAAGACGCTATAACTTGGATATATTCTGGAGACTAAATAGAAATGAAATTCTCCCAGTCACGGATATCTGTCAAATTCAGGTTGAAAAATAATCTAGAGACTCGATGGAAATGAAATTGTCCCAGTCACGGATATATGTCCAATTCAGGTTGAAAAATAGATTCCCTACTGATACGTTTCTGTACGCTATATTGCGTGAAACTTCCCCCTCTAAAAACGTGAGGAGGTCGAGAACGATTCTGTGTTCGTTTTCGCCAATTACATCATTCGTACGAGAAAAAAAGGTTTATCGGAATTCGGTTTTTTCCTTTTTATTCTGTTTGACTGGCTTCACCAACTTAAATCGTAACAAATGAAGGAATCGGGATTTGAGCTAAGTCTACTTCAACTTTATAGCGATTCGGCAGAATTTCCTTCTGCTCCAACAATCCACAGGCTTGACAATTTTCGAACGGTATTAGCACGCCAGTGCCATCACGAATTCTATGGTCGCCTTGCCGAAAATTTAGCTAGAGAAAGCAATGACTGAACCACAAATATATTCAGGTAGACTGGATACTGGTATATTGACCTTATAGAGATCAATAACTGATGATAATAAATTAACTAGTTATTATTAATACTCAACAAACATAATTATTATAAACTGAATGACGAAATATCAGCTTCAGTAATAACTTTCCCAACACAAAAATAATGAACCTGAATAGTAATCGTTTTCGAATAGTCATAGTTCTTAGGATTCTATTTTGAGAAATCTGCTATTTCTGAATTATGAACGATCTCCTCTTTCCAGAAAATGATTCTGTAAGCAGAAGATGCGACTTCAAAAAACCAATACGATGGTAGATCAAAACTGATTTTTTGTTTCCAACTGGTATGGAGGAATGTTGAAATTTCGAAACTCTACTCCTGAACTGCGATGAAACACATGAAACTATTTTCCTCACATAACAAATAAGGAACTGTGGAACTATCAGGCATTTTTCTGAACGATAATGTTTCTTGGATAGCCCATAATTGGTCAATCGGGCATTGAATGGAAACATATATTTTTTTTTTCCAATATCTACTCTTCTTTTGGCATATTTTGGGTTTATGCCATCTCCGAATGAGTTATTGAGGTATTTTATATGGTGGACTCCACTAATTCAAATGTTATGAATATTACAATTTCTGCGATATATCACTATAATCCCTATTCACAGTATTCCGAGTACATTCATCATCACAAATACCTCAATACCTCAGCAACATCCTCTTCAACATACTTTATCGGAAAACACATTATCTAAAGGCTCCTGGCACTTGAATCCCCAATAAAAACATTTGAATCCCACAAACCACCTTTAGGATCGTCCAAGTTTCTTTACACCAACATTCCACTTCAAATTGTGAAAGATATAATTGCTCAAAAATGGAAATGTATCGACAAATTTACAGAAATCTCCCTAAATATTTCCTAGAAGCCATTGAATCCACCGTCAACTTTTTTCTGTACAATTACAAAGAAATGGATGGATGTGCAATGGAACTTTCCTTCTCCAGTGTGATAGCACAGTAGCAATTTAGAAGAAACTACAATACGAGAACTCGATAACCCTTCACCACTCTACCTACCCTACGTTGATGAATGTTTACTGATTAACCTTAGAAGAAACTTAACTACACAATCATCAATTTCAATAAATTCCACCCCAAAGTACAATTTACCTGCGAAACCGAAACAGATAAAGAACTCAACCTTCTTGATCTCGCCCTATATAATATAAATAATGAAATCCAAACTTAATATCATACCAAAAAAATATGGTCCGGCAGATGCCTGAATTTTGAATTAAACCACCCCATTGCACAAAAAAAAATACTGAAATTATTGACCTCGCAGACAGATCCATAAACTCGAGCGATCCTGGTTCGAACAAAAGAAAAATTATAAACCTGAGGAACACACAAATCAATAGCTTCCATACAAATTTAATGAATTATATTTTTTATAAATAGGATAGAAAATATAACACAAATAAAATAACTCCGAACATAATGCTAACAAATTACACGAAAAGCTCAGAAGAACAAATTGCTAACATATTGAAACCACACGACATAAACGTCAGCCACAAAGGATCGAGAACATTTACAAGAATTTTTCTGAAACTGAAACCCACCACCCATAAAAATGAAAAGATCCACATTATATATGAAATCCCATGTAATGACTCAAAATGTAACAAAGAATATATCGGACAAACATTCCAAGGTATGGAAAACCGCATAAAATCTCATAGATACGCCAAAAGCTTGTCCACAGCTCTGAACAACCATAAAATAAACACAAACCATGATTATAAATACAAACAAAAATAATAACCATAAAAACCAAACACCAAACAAAATATATCACAATGTCATTCAAACAACCACCACCTCCCCTAAGTATAATAAACAACCCAACTATCACCTACAACGCCATCTCCCTCAAAATTAACGTATTTCAAACCGCATAGAAGGCAACGGTATCCAAATCTACTGGACAGTCAAAAAGAACCCTATACCAATTTTCGAGCCAACCTTGTCAGTTATCATTCCAAGTCACTAGAGTGTGAACAACATCGTTTGAAACAAACGTGTGTGCCACCAAGTAATTACATCGAACTTTACCAATTACATCCTACATAATACTTTGTGCTTCATCATATACGTATCTGCGCTTCATCGTGAAAAAGAGAAGCAAATTACTAACACAAAATGATCTCTAGTTCCTCACTATGTTTATAATTAACTGTTTTAGGAAAGTTCCATCATTGTTGAATCAAAGAACAAATACTTTGCATATTATGTAACTTGCATATTATGTAACTTCCATCTTCAACAAACACAAATTTTGTAGAAAAAAAAAGGAAATTCTGAAGGAAACTGCAGCTCTAATCGAAACGTTGGCAATGTATTAAAATACGTTATTGGAGAATCTTCATTTTCAATACACGAACCAAATTCCCAAGAATCAACAAAATTCATAAATATTTCTGCTTCAAGGAATTCTAGACACTATATATATATATATATATATATATATATATATATGTATATATATATATATGTATATATATGTATATATATATATATATATGAAAAAGTTGTTTATTGTTTGGTTTCCTACTTCCATACCGTATTTTAACCAATTCATTTTGCAGTTTTTTGGCTTGTTCAAATATTCAAAATCAGAAAATACCAGTTGAGATGTAATAGACTCATCTGTTGAAGGAATAAAAATGTTTCTAATCCGATATTAAATAAAAATACACTAAAAAAAATGTCATACTTGATGCAAAGTGGCTCTAAATTCAACATTCTACAAAGCAAAATTCACTTCATCAATTTGTATCTCAATAAAAGGGCTTCCAGTTAATGCCACTGAAAATTTCAAATCAATTTGCCCATCAAATTCTTGCTAATTAAATTTCAAACAATTATTCTCCGAACTGATACTCAAAAATCAATAATAATCAAGGTGCTCTTGAGCTAAAAAGTATGCTATGGAAACACCAGAATTGAATTTCATGGTAATTGGAATAACAGTGTTTAACAGTTTCTCTGAAATTATGAAAGAGTAATATTCATCAAGTACTAGAATAATAATGCTGAGTTTGAAGGAAATAAAAACTTTTTACAAAACAAATCAAACGACGAAAAAAGAAACTGAAAAGCAAAAGATAAAATGAATCTTTTTAGTCTCAATAACTATGCTCCTAAACTAATGTGAGTATCTGATTTTGAGTCGGCGCCAAACAAATAAGCAAATTCAATACGTAAAGCGTAAAATGATGGCGCTTTCCTTCGACTGAAATTTCCGAGCGTTCACAAACTTAGTATCAGCAAGACACACGTGAGGACACACGTCGTTGCGAGTGGTCGAGCGAAGAGCGCATTTTTGGAATTTTATTGTATATGGCTGAGGATTTCACGTTGAATTTTTATGTTATCTTGTTTTGATCATTTATTTATAGTTATTTGTATGCCAAGGCCGCGAAATACCTTCTTAGCGTACCGAAAGGAAAGTTATCGCCGAGACCGCTTGCGGCCGAGGTAGGATAATCTTGAGGTCTATAAAAAGTTCCGCGGCCATGGCATACACACTATTTTTCGTGAAATTACCAGATTTATTTAACTAGTTAATTCCGAATGAATATATTATTGCTTTAAAATATACATCAGTTCAATTCAATTAACAAAGTCACATCGTTGCTATGGAAATGATATGTTTGATTTTATATGAATGTATTGCTCGATGTATGGTAAATTCGACCAAAACTATTGTTATTAATCGTCGTATATTCTTGAGACACGTAAACTGAAAGTGCACTGCACAAGTTGTTGTAGTGAATACGATTGGAAAAGTGCCCAGTATGATTGATTAGTATCTTAAATTACCAAACCCTGATAGATACACCGATTACTGTTTTCGAAGAAATTCTGCTACGCTGCTCACCAATACCGGGGCTGATATGTCAGTTCGTCACGCTGGATGGAAGTCCACGACAGTAGCGGAAGGATCTGTAGAAAACTATATCGAAAATAAGAAACAAGTTTCCAACTCAATTCCTGGAAAAACAACTATTCGATGTATTTGGTTTGAATGTAGGTAATTGCAACATGTTTATTTGATGTCTAATGTCAATGGCTATTATTCAGAAACACTGTAGTTGCTTCAATTTCTGGGGAGAATATAAGTAATAATAGAAACTCTACAATTAATATTAATATTCATGCAATAAAGTATATTAAAGTATAAGTGGATAAAAAGGGCTTTAAAACACGCGCGATTTTTCGAGCACGACGGCGCAGCCGGAGGGCTCGAAATAGAGCAAGTGTTTTTAAGACCAGTTATCCACGAATACCTTACATTATTTTTTTTATTGGTGCACTTTGAAATCATATATACTGGTATTATTACTACAAGAAATAGAAATAAGAACTAATAATGCAAGAAGGTTGAATTCGTGATGTGACATCAGTATACCTTTCGTTGTCATGGAAATGAGAAAAACAGATATTCATTTGCAATTTGTTATGGAAGATAAATATTTGTTGTCACCAGAACTCAAAAATGAATTATTCTGATATTGATTTTTTGAATAGTGTGGCAGAATCGCGGTTAATACCGCTGAGGCGTGCTTTAAATGGGTAAAAAGGGGCACCAATAAAAAAAATATAAGTATGTATTCGTTGTTCATTTGAAAATTGATATTCCATTCAATAAAAAATGATCCTTGTTTTTGTCGTATTGCAGAAATGTCAAAATGTGGAAGTGACGTTTGGTTTAACGGTCGTTGCTATGGCTACGGGTGTTGAGAATGCGAAATATTCACTTCGCGTGTGATTTCACGAAAAAGTAATGAAATGATCTTCGTTGATTGTTTATTTGGCGCCGACTAAAAATCAGTTACTTACATTAGTTTAGGAGCTTAGTTATAACGACTAAAGAGGTTCATTTTATCTTTTGCTTTTCAGTTTTTTTCTTTCGTCGGTTTAACTTTTAGTTAAACGTTTTTATTATTATTTTTTTTGTAGCTAGAATCTACCGATTGCTACCTACTTAATTTTGATTACTTTTAAAATACTTACTTTCCCACCTTATTTCAACTATTATCTGTTATATACTATAACTAGCTGGTGCCAGCGGCTTCGTCCGCATTGAATTTTGTATTTTTTGTGATGACTATTACAAAATCACTCACCCCTTCAAGGACGGAATTTCTAAAAATACTGAAACATGTATTCCTTTATTTGTAACAAATACCTCGAATACAAATTTTTATGACCCTTACTTTAAAACCAAACGGAACCCTCATATAATTTTTCACCCCTTCTTTCGCTCCGTTTTGGGTTGGATTCATATAAAACACTGAAACATGTATTTCTTTATCCCTTACAAAAACCTCAAATATCAATTTTTATGACCTTAACTTGTGAATTAACGATTCCCCCATACAAACTTTGACCCCCCATTTAACCCTTCTACTTCACTTTCTAAAAACACTAAAAAGCGTATTTATTCTATTTGTAACAAATACTTCAAATACCGATTTTTATGACCCCCAACTTGAAAACTAACGGAATTCCTATACAAACTTCCCTTCCCAATTTGATCCCCATTTCCAAAAACACCGAGATACGTATCTTTTATTCGTAACAAAGAGCCCCAAATAACAATTATCATGATCCCCACTTTGGAATGAACTATGTAGACTTTCAACCCCCATTAGTGTTGAATTTTCAAAAACCCTGACACACATTCATCTTTATTTGTGAAGAAGAGCCCAAATACTAATTTCCATTACTCAAATTTAAAAATTAACTTTCACTTTCACACCCCTTATTACCCACCTTCTCATCCCTTTAGGGGTGAAATATCAAAAAAATATCCTGTCAAAATTTCAGCTCTTAAGTGCAGTGGTTTGATCTGGGCGTTGATCGTATATCAGTCAATAAGTGAGTCAGTTAGTTAGGACATGTTATACGTACTAATTATTACCCCAAACACGAGGTAGCTGCTGTGAACCGTTGAGGAGATCCTTCGATTGCCTTCCGTCTCCATCATCAAATTAACTCCGGGCCTACATTATGTTGTAGTATCATTAGAACTACATATGTGTGCCAAGTTTCAACAGAATCGGTTCAAAGGTGTAAAATCAGTAAATCATCTTATATTTTTCTACCATTAGGGGTGTTATTCTTTTCAAATTCAAATGGGACCAACTTCGAGGAATACCCAATCCTTTAAAAAAAATAACCATCAAAATCACTACTCTGTAAAAAGTTGTGCGAGGTCATACATGAAAAACAATGTATGCGTATACTGAAGGACCATCTTTTTTTTTTCACGATTAAAAATATAAATTGTACTAATTTCCCGGACAAAATACAACTATTCGACAAGTTGCGAATATTTTCAATGCACGACATCCTGAAAGATATATCCAAAGGTCTACCATGAGCAGAATTATCTCAGAAACCTCAAGTCAATGGGTGCAGAAAAGCAGGTGATTATGGGATCGAAAAAACAAGCAATGTCCCAGAGAAATATATGAAAAATTCTGTAGAGAAGCGGCAACTGAAATGAAATTAGGAGGTAGGTTTTTTCACTCTTATAGTGTATTTATTTTAAGGAATATACAGTACTATTTTATTTATTTTTATTTTACTGTAATTCACCAATTATATCTAAATAAAATCATATGTTCGTGGAAATTCGTTTCACCTACCTGGATGTTAAAATCAGTTTATGCCTTGGCGAGGTGTACTCTCGAAAGTTCAGGGATCTAAGAATATGACTCTCAATATTCCCTAGAATATATTCGTATGTCGATTGTGTTATTCTGGTATACTGAAAAAAACTCATAATTTTTTCCTATGTCTTCAAATAATCTTCCAAATTCTCCTCATTCATTTCTGGGTAAAAAATTGTCTCATCACCCCAGGCACTTGTCTTTTTTCCAATAATATATATTTCAGCAATGGAGATGTTTCAACTGTATTTGCACATTCGTACGATTTGGTTCGCAAGAATTCGTATGACCAATTTTTTGTACGAATTCGTATCCAGTGTAACCGCCACCTTTAATACAAGGCTTGACAGAAGAACTAAAATGCTTTTATCAAAATATGACAGTTCAATCATCTTCAAGGGTCATTACCTACTTAATAACAATTTCCAAAAAATAAAAAGTGACACGTTATGTACGAAATTCTATGTAAAGATTGCACAGGTCTATACATAGGACAAACAAGCCAATACTTGGCGTCAAGGATCAAATCCCAAAGGTAATACAAAAAAATCAAAATGCTCTTTCCAAACATGAATTTTCGCACAACCACAATGAGTCAAGAAAATGAAAAAAATATAATTTTACAAACGTAAATGTGAGATATACGAGGCTATAGAAATAAAAAAAGTATGAATGGAGTTATGACAGAAAAGACACCAATCAAATAAGACTCTATCCCAACCTTCTATAAACTTTTGGAAGTCCACCTGTGAAAATAAACACCCTCGTACAAATCTGAAAACGAATAATATTTTACACGAAATTCATATCACATGAAAAACACATACCATGAGTCGACATCCGATAAGATTGCTGGCCACTTCAGTCTATGAAAATCCATACAAGCGTTTGTTTCGAACTACCTGTCTTTTACAAAAAAATATGTTAAATGTTCCACCCTTTTCTGAATCACCTGGAAAGAAGGAATGAGTTTTTCGGCAGGAAATAAAATACACAGTGTGTCGTATCAATCAAATACCACAGTTTGTCGTAATGACAATGTTTTATTCGGAACTATCCCAAGAAAATTGAAGTTCAAACTCATTGATGACCATATTTTAATATATCGACTTCAATATAACTCAGATCACGCTTCTATTTCTCATTGAATTTATTCAGGCATTAACGTTTTGACTTAACCCAATTATTTTGTTTCACGGGACAATATTGTTCATATAGGGCTATTTATACTACCAGTGTTCGAAGGGAAGCAGTTAGGATGGCGCACTTGATAAAAAGCCGCAGTAAATATCAGAACATACGCTTTGAGGTGCACCTGCGAAACGAAAAAGCTTTTACTGGGATAATTTTATATACAGCTTTTTGGTTTCTTGCCAAGCGCCTTTCTAATAACATTTCGGAGTAAATTAGAGAGCATTGCGAAATTGCAGGTCGCCCCAGTGACTTTGAAATATTACAGGTTTGTACACTCTGCTACATCAAATGTATAGTCGGGTGGACAGGTGAACGTACTAAAACATCGGTAGCTTTGTATAATATAACTAACTGATTCACTGATTTATTGACTGGAAATGTACCTACAGAAAAAACCATTGGAGATAGGAATATTATTATTCAACTTACTGAATAATTTTTGAGTTCAACGTTCAAACACAATTCATTGAAGTGTTGTGCCACAAATCCAGCAGGAATTCAAGAATAAAGCGTGTAATAAAATTTCTTAAGATTTCTCATACTAGTGAGACAGCACTTTCTGTCAGGATATTTTAACTCGGCCAGGTTTCGAAAACTGTTATATAATTTTGATTGGGAACTCCTCCTCTGAATTCTGATAATTTGTTTCATTTGTATTTTATATTCATTCAAATTAATTTGTTCAATATATAACTGAGGATTCACTTTTGAATAATTGATACCATCGACGTACACCAAATGAAAATAATATGGGTCAGAAGATCAAGCACTAATCTTAAAGACCTGAACTTTTCTCGAACCAGCTTATCGAGATTCCAAAAAAAAACACGCTGATCTGATATCCAAGGTAAAAAAAGAATATTACCAAAATAAAATATTCAATTCTAGCAATCAAAAACTGCCTGGATAGTGATAGATTAATTATCAAATAAAAATGAAAGGTAACCCAGCAATAAGAGTCGATGATCAAGAAATCCCAAAAAAATAATTGAAAACCTGACTAACAATTATATATCACATGTATTAGATTGCAGAGTAATCCGATATTACTCTCATTTTTTAACCCCTTATGGAGAAGTTGAATTAGAAACACTTCTCACACACAAATTGAAAAATAAAAGTTCTTCCGGGTCTGATGATATACCCATGTTTTTAGTGAAAAAGATCATATTCTCTGTAGAAAAGCCACTTATACACTTGGTGAATTCATCATTCACTGCAGGCACCTTTTCTTCCTGTTTGAAAGTGGGTAAGATTATTCCAATATTGAAAAAAGGACCAACTATTGCTTGAAAACTATAGACCAATAACGGTACCTCTCTCGCTTTCTAAAATTTTTGAATACGCATTTTTATCACGACTTGATAATTTCTTAGTAAAATTTAATATATTAACAGACAATGGGTTTCGTGCAGGAAAATCTATTGATACGGCAATTCACTCTTTCATAGTAAATGTATTGAGGCAGCCGAGTGTCCTGTTGGGATTTTTTGTGATCTGAGCAGGGCATTCGACTGCGTCAATCATGATACTTTACTGTCAAAGCTATAACACTCTGGAATGAGAGGACAGCCTCTGAGCTGGATATCATCTTTTTTGAAGTATAGAAAACAATTCGTTCAAATACAGCATACAGATCTAACTGAAATAAAAAAATATAATTCAGACTATTCTTCAGTGGAGTTTGGTGTGCCACAAGGCTCGGTGCTGGGACAGTGTCTTTTCTTAATGTATGTAAATAGCCTTGATTCATTTATGAAAAATCAGTTTTTTACAATGTATGCAGATGACTCATTTCTAATCACCTCAAATCCATCAGCAACAAACATCAGTACAGAAATTACAAATTTATTAGAACATACGTGTGAGTGGTTTGATGAACATCAATTATTTTTCAATACTGAAAAAACTCAATTAGCGACATTTCATAACCGACAAAAAGTATGTGAACCACTTAATATATGCATCAACAACTGTATGGTTCGAGACAATGTAGAGGCGATCAGTTTTTTGGGAATCAAGATTGATCCAACTCTTAGTTGGAAACCACACTGTGAAACATTGATTTCCAAACTGAATTCAATATATTACCTTTTCAAAAATATTAAATGTGTTCTAACTAGAGGACGGATGATGAATTTATATTATGCACAGACTCCCGCATTAGATTCGGTATTTGTCTTCGGGGTAACTCCATCCTAGCAGGAGATGTGTTAATTTCTCAAAAACGCATCATCAGATGTTATGCTGGTGTGAGATATACACATTCTTGCAGGAAATTTTTTAAAAACTAAAACAGCTCCAAACTGAACAAAGATATCCATTCAATGAATACCAGGAATAAATATAACTTTAGTGTGCCAATTGCAAAAATGTGTATAACTTATAACTCGCCCGAATATATACGGTTGCATATTTTCAATAAGTTGCCAGAAATAATTAAAAATTTGAGAGCCTAACAGTATTAAGGAAAACGATCCGGAATTTCTACTAGATAAGTGTTTTTACCATTTTTCTGAGTATTTTAATTATTCTGTTTGTCTATTATATTACCAAGTGTCTACCTATTACTTATAATTTTATTACTTATTACTATTGCTTTCATGTGCGATTTTAATCTGTATATGTATATTTGTAAATCTGTTTGTTTATTCATATACCTGACTATTGATATATTACAACAATGTAATCTTTGCCAAAATAAATGATATCTATCTATCTACCAGGCGAGCACGTTGGTGTTTTAAACTTCAACTTAAACACTGTCGAAATTCATTTCGGTATAGGTCACACATAAATTATGCGGTAATGAAAATGCGACCATCTTTCCTGATTATCACAGACATTCATACAATGAACACCATTTCCGTGGAGTCGAGGAAAAAACATGTGCAGTTATTTGGGTATGTATTTGTATCTTGTGTCCCAGGTGTATTCTTGTTAAGCTTACCCTCGATTTAATGCGCAATAAAGGAGAAATTCACAAAGGAATTAATTGCAGTACGTGCAGATAATTGACCATAAAGGAGGTAATTGCTAAATATTGTATCTCATGTGAATATGGGAACTGAATGGAATTGTGATTAACATTTGGGTAATATGTTTCTAACAGTTTTTGTTCATTACTATAGCAGAATAATATCGATAATTTACATTTTGATGCACAAGAAACGTATTTATCCTACATAATAACCAAATTCAGGAATATGTAGCTACCTAACCATCCTCCTATTTTATGAACATGAAGTTACTTGTATCGAAGTTTCGTGAAAATATTAAAGAAACACGTATAAGAAAATAATTTGTGTCTGTTTCCATAGAGAATCCAGAGAAAGTCGTATGAATATTTCGTTCAATTTCGGGTTTGGAAGATGATTTTCAGGAAACAGTAGTTATCCAGCCCATAAACGCAGCATTTTTGGTAGATAATACAGATTTAAAAAATTTACAAATAAGCCAGTAGTTTTAAAATTCCAATTCCAACTACAAGACAAAAACAACATCTTCAGTCCCAGTAACATTAGCATCTACAAAAAACTCATTTATTCATAAATGTTACCTCAAAAACAAAAATATTATGAATTATCAATCTTTAACAAAAATAAATCTGGAGATCTCATTACTTACCCTTACACTTACACTGCCTGCGGATGAGTTCAACAAAACGTTCAAGATCATTTTTTTTTGATAAGAGTACGAATACGAAAATATTTTTCTTTTAACTTTACCCTCATTTCTGTGTTGCAGACGAGGTTGAAACTTTTGTAATGATTCCAAAACTTATTTTAATAAAAAAAAACAATTTCATGAAAAAATATATTTTCCGTTCGACGCAACAGGTTGCAAAGTAGATTCTTCCAAAATTTTTTTAAAATTGGGATTAATAACAATATTTTCGATAAAAAACATTTCCGTTTTGATTGAATGTTGCAAATTTATCAGAGTAGGTGAATTGCTATTTTTCAGAACTTCGAAAGTTGGCAGAATTTTTGCAAATTTTTTCGCGCTAATAATGTAAAATTTCAATAAATCGTGATTTTAAACATCTTCCTTCGGCTTCGGGCTGTTACCAAGCAACGAGCTTGAGAAATTTGTCATAAAATCATGAGGCATTTGTCGATGTCCGAGGGATATTCGGCGGAAAATTTTTTGACAAAAAATTTATAATTCAACACAATGAAACATTTATTTAATTATTAAAAGTACAGTTAGTGAAAGTACAATTATTAAAATATAACTTAACATTAGATTCGTTGCTGTTCTCTTCTATAGAAGATCTATTACCACGCATAATATTTATGATCTTGTTGTGGTGTTCTTGATCGAGATTTAGGTATGGTTTCATAGAATTTTGATTGCTATGTCCAGTAATTTTCAGCAATTGTTGTTCTTTTTTTTTATTAGAGAAAAGAAAAAACCGCATCAGCCAATCAGCTATTAGCGGTAAACGTTCCTGAAACATGAGTGACTTACATTATTATTGTATAAACATATTGTTAAATTTTCAACAGAATATTTGTTTCTTTAAGAAATGCAATGACATTTTCTGTGGAACAGTTTTTGAAAATTTCACTCAAATCACTGGGGATATTGTTTTTTAGTCTTTCGGCTACAAAGCGCGGGCATTCCACTAGGATGTGTTTGATGGTTAATGGCACTTCACACGCGAAACATTCCGGTTGGGGGAATTGTTGTTCTTCTACACCACTTTCTGCCAATTCGCTAACAGCAGTTGATCTATTCGAGTGATTTGTTGTCTTTTTGTCCTTTTCATTCAAGCCAATTGCCTCAGCAGCAGATTTAGTCCATCCCTTTATTGTATTTCTTCCAACAGGTACATTATCGTACCATTTGTCAGTTTCATTTTTCCAGTGTCGATTTGGTTTCAAGAACAGTCGTGGTGAGGTTATATTGTCGCCTCGTTTTGATATCAGTTTATGGAAAAAACGTACAGGGCAGCTTTGTCTTTCACTATTGGAAACCAACCATTTACTACTTGTACAGCTTTCAGAACCACCTCGGCACGTTTTACTGAACACCGGATTGTATTCAATGCGATTTGTTGAAGAGTTATCGTTATTTTTCCCGATTTGAAAAAAATCCACCAGACAAGCAACTGCCTCTTCTCCTCGCCACGATAATTCTACAGCAGCAATATGGTAAAATTCACGCATAAGACCTTCAGGAGTATTTTCATCCCATAGCAATATCATTTTGTTAACTTCAGACAAATTTAACGAAACTGAACTGGACTAACCTTTACAAGGATCTGATTGTACTTCCTTCCTGATTGCATTAAATACTATATTGAAAGAAAGAAAAGTGCCATGTGAAGTGGAATGAATAGAAAAAATCGAATTAAACGGTTTTCTTCACATAAAGGATTCAATATAAAATTGAACCAGAAAATGGTAGATCTCAGGTGAAAAACAACTACTTTCCTGGCAAATACCACGCAGAACATTGAATGATATTCACCTGAAAATCCATGCATACTTCCATAAAATATCAATGGACATTGAATGCATTTTTTCACCTGAGATCTACCATTTTCTGGTTCAATTTTATATTGAATCCTTTATGTGAAGAAAACCGTTTAATTCGATTTTTCTATTCATTCCACTTCACATGGCACTTTTCTTTCACTATATGCTAGACGGGCTTGCCACTCCTACTGAGAAGGAATCTTCTATTTAGAAACCTATCGAGGTGGGAGATTTTCGGAGTGTTTCTTTCTGTCACTAGGTACCGCCAGTAAAAGTTTATCTTTTCCGGCGTACCTATAGGTGTTACAAGATCGATGATGGTTTGTTTACGTTGTGTCTCACTTCAGCCAGAGTTCTTTGGACTTTTGGCTGGTTGACTACTCCGTACTGATGAGGGCCAAGAAGCCTGAAACCGGTATGCGGATTGTTAGGTGAACACGACATAAATTAAACATAATCGAGCTTATCAGAAATAAACATTTGCATTCAATGTCCATTGATATTTTATGGAAGTATGCATGGATTTTCAGGTGAATATCATTCAACGTTCTGCGTGGTATTTGCCAGGAAAGTAGTTGTTTTTCACCTGAGATCTACCATTTTCTGGTTCAATTTTATATTGAATCCTTTATGTGAAGAAAACCGTTTAATTCGATTTTTTCTATTCAAATACTATATTGTTAAACGGGTCAATCATTATATTATAGTCATTTCAGTACATTTCTTCAAAAGTTTGCACGAAACATTCCACATTGTCTTCACCATTGCTTCTTTAAATTCGGTCCCGTCCTTCTTTCTCATATTGACCGCCCAATCTTTCAGTATCAACGCCAATTCTTCTAAGCTTCTATGTTCATTCAATTCATATTCTCGTTCGCAGCAAAATTCCATTAATATTCTCCAAATATATTTGTGACTGTAGGTTGTTATTGCTGGGAATTTTTTCTTTGATTAGCGCATTTATACTTTGAACATTCGCATTGCCAAAACGTAACATGTTGAAATTAATTTGGAAATGAAGTTGTCAAACTCAATTGTGTCGTCATAGTGATTGATAATTGCAGTGAATGCAATTATCAGTAGTAATACCACTGGTGACTGAATTTTCGCGATAAGTCTGAAGATTTATTCCTAAACGAAACTGAGTTGCTTGAAAACACCACGAGTCCTCAGGACGAGTGGTGTTTTCTTCAAGCAACTCAGTTGGGTTTAGAAATAGAAGACAGACTTATAAGATAAATTCAATCACGAGTGGTATTTTATTAGACAATTTCACGAACAAAGTGAAAAATCAAAAAATCTAAATTTGGCAGAATGAGACGAAGAAATTTAATAATAATAAATAATTCGAATTTAATTTTAATCATGATATATTTATTTTAACTATAAACAATTTGTTTCAATTATTATTTCTTACCTATAACAATAAATATTTTTTAAGAACACGAACATAATACCATTGTCTTAAGATATACATTATTCTCGACTATAATTGTTATAAATTGTAAACATTTTGAATAGTATGACCTTTATTTTGAGTAAGCCATTTAGTATCTGCACAGTTTTTATCACCACTTTGGCGGGTTTTGTTAAACAGCCTTTGTTGTCAGTCTCTTCCTTAAGAAAATTTAACATGGAAAAAGTTACTTCGTTACCTCTCCAAGCTAGTTCTACTGCAGCTATGTGAAAAAACTTCTTTTGGAGTCCCTCTGGCATGTCTTCGTCCCATTGTAAGCACATATTTCTATATTCATCTGAAGTTATAGCGATAGAATTCATTTTCTTTTTTTCGGGTATAGCTTGCAACAATTTTCTCTTACTATCTCGAGCCACCCTCGCCTCCTTGAACAATATGTCTCTGATACTCACAAAAATATTTTTCTTGTACTAATTTTGCAGTAGTGTTCCATATGGTTTTAATAACACCTTCGTTGTAATCACTACCATCAATTTTCCGCATATTGAATGCCCAGTCTTTTA
Organism: Gonioctena quinquepunctata; assembly: GCA_018342105.1. Lineage (NCBI taxonomy): Eukaryota > Metazoa > Arthropoda > Insecta > Coleoptera > Chrysomelidae > Gonioctena > Gonioctena quinquepunctata. Next base: position 240,048 of record JAFIRS010001620.1, read on the forward strand.
GAATGAATGCTAATATTTCGTTGCTATTTTCTGCATTTAATTTGTAGTTGCGTTCCGCACAGAACGTCATAAATTTTCTCCATATATAAGTTTTTGATTTTCTTGTGTTACTGGGTATATTTTCTCCAATATTTTGGTTTATTAGTAGCACCGAAGCGAATAATTTTGACGTTTGCAGCTACAATTATTTTTGGTCAAACTGTCAAACTTTGCATTGCGATCCGTATCCATGGTTACGTCGTTGAAAACACGATGCTGATAGACCAATTAGAATTGAAAGACAGCTGGTGTTTCGCGATAATACAAGCTGTCTTTGGTTTTTGATTGGTCAGATTTTGTGGAAATTCCAAGGTGCGTGGAATAGTCAGTAGTAATACCACTAGTGACTAGTGACTGTATTTTCGCGATAAGTCTGTCGATTTATTTCTAAACGAAACTGAGTTGCTTTCTTCAAGCAACTCAGTTGAGTTTAGAAATAAAAGACAGACTTATGAGATAAATTCAATCACGAGTGGTATTTTATTAGACTATTTCACGAACAAAATGAAAGGTCAAAAAATTTAAATTCGGCAGAATGAGTGGAAGAAATTCAATAATAATAAATAATTCAAATTTAATTATAAGCATGAAATATTTATTCAAACTCTAAACGATTTGTTTCAATTATAATTCGTAACCTATAACAATAAATAATTTTTTATGAACACGAACATAATATATTATTCTCGACTATAATATTATAAATGGTGCAATTGAAAAAATTTGAATAGTATGACCGTTATTAGGTGGCTACAATGTATTGTTGGTATTATTACTTGATGTACTTGAAGTACTCCTAAAAGTATTCACTATATTCTGATGATTTTCAGCACTAAGATGTAAATACGGTTTCATCGAGTTCGAACTTCCATGTCCAGTAATTTCCATAGCTTGTTGTTCACTAACGCCGGATTGTAGTAACTGACTAACTGCAGTGGCACGATTAGAGTGATTTGTTATTTTTAGTTTTCTAGTATCTAATCCTATCTTTTCTGCAGATAGTTTTGATATTGTATTAATACCAATAGGGCAATTCTTGTACCAATTATTATTATTATATTTATTCCACTTGCCATTCACGGTCAGAAAAAGTCTGTCATTGGTAATAATTCCCCTTTTCGATATAAGTTTCCGGTATAATCTCACATGACACATTGCAGGATTTTTCAAATTTTGAGTAAGCCATTTAGTATCTGCACAGTTTTTATCACCACCGTGGCGGGTTTTGGAGAATATCGGGTTGTATGCAATTCTGTTTGTTAAACAGCCTTTGTTGTCAGTCTCTCCCTTAAAAAATGTAACTTGGAAAACGTTGCTTCGTTACCTCTCCAAGCTAGTTCTACGCAGCTATGTGAAAAAACTTCTTTTGGAGTCCCTCTGGCGTGTCTTCGTCCCATTGTAAGCACATATTTCTATATTCATCTGTAGTCATAGCGACAGAACTCATTTTATTTTTTTCGGGTACAGCTTGCAACAATTTTCTCTTGCTATCTCGAGCCGCCCTCGCCTCCTTGAACATTATATTTTTGAAGGGATCAATATGTCTCTGATACTCACAAAAATATTTTTCTTGTACTAATTTTGCAGTAGTGTTCCATATGGTTTTGATAACACTCTCCTTGTAATCACTACCATCAATTTTTCGCATATTGAATGCCCAGTCTTTTAGAATGAATGCTAATCTTTCGTTGCTATTTTCTGCATCTAATTTGTAGTTGCGTTCCGCACAGAACATCATAAATTGTCTCCATATATAAGATTTTGATTTCTTTGTGTTACTGGGTATATTTACTTCAAAATTTTGGTTTATTACTTCATTTGAAGTAGCACCGAAGCGACTCATTTTGACGTTTGCAGCTACAATTATTTTTGGTCAAACTGTCAAACTTTGCATTGCGATCCGTATCCATGGTTACGTCGTTGAAAACACGATGCTGATAGACCAATTAGAATTGAAAGACAGCTGGTGTTTTCGCGATAATACAAGCTGTCTTTGGTTTTTGATTGGTCAGATTTTGTGAAAATTCCAAGGTGCGTGGAATAGTCAGTGTAATGTTGACATGATTGAGTGAAACTGTTTCATATGACACAAAATGACAAAATTTTAATGGTTGTTAGAACTGTCAAAAAAATTCCATTTGAACGTACGCTTCACTCTACTGAAGTATTAAAACTTTTGTAATTATTATCAAATTTTGGGAAAATCATGTCTATCTCTACTGGCCTATGAAGGCAAAGCCGGTCAGTCCGTGGCCGACAGGCCGCCGATAAGTGGGCACCATTAACCTATTTGGATTTGAGTGGACTTATTTGTTCGTCTCTATTGTATGCCAGCAGGGCAGCTCAAGAAAAGAAACTACATTTCTACCCTTCTCAGGCTCACAGCTCTTTTTTCAGGGGGCACGTCACCGACTCGTGACTTGTGTCACACCTCAAGACCTGACAACAACTCCTCACTGCTCTTTGTTTCTCCCCTTACCTTCGAAACCTAATTGTTTTTTATCCATCGATTGGATCGAGGTTAGCAATTCAGCAATTCTGCTTTGTTTTAATTTAATTTGGGATTTCTAGGTCGCTTGGAGTGTGACACCAATGTTTTGGATTGTTGTCGACTTGGTTCCCTTGTTTAATGTTTCGATTGGATGTTTTGGAAAGGTGATATGATTTATCAATTTTGAATAATTAACTGGAATTTTGGCAAACTTCTGTTCTCTCATGCATTAACGAACAATGAAATCTCCGATGAGAGATAAATATCATACACGCTATCAAAGTTCAGCAACAACCTATTTCAAAGCATCGCATAAAGTTTCTTCTTGAAAATCCCCTTACATATCATTTGGCTACAAACACAGTAATCGAATTCTTGCTTCGATATCTGCTTTGAACATCAGAGGTAACTTATCTGAACAAAACAACGAAACTCGTATAATATTGCCTATCTAGATAGATCTGTTCGGTTTTTTCATAAAGCTGATGAAATTTTATATCATACAGTTCGTGCACGCAAGACTCAATGAACTTTTCCAATTTCAAATTCAATTTAACTTTCATGGATACCGAATAACTCGGCTACGTTTAATCGAACATAACCTCCAAAAACCAATTTGCAAATCAATGCATATTATAGGTTACATAGAAGGGATACTCAATATTCAATAATTCAATGTTATGGACATCCGGACGGTCAGTTATCAGAAATACACGGTTGGCAAATATTATACGGATAATTCACTTTCTACAATTATGTCATCGCATTTACCAATATGAAATATAAAAAACAGTTCATATATCAAGACTTGTAATCTGTTGAATAGGTTGAAGGCATGAATGGTCATAGTACCGGAGGGCTGGTTAATGAAAAACTAATGCACGAAGGCATCTCTACTTGACCCATTGTCCCATACATGTTCTGATATTCATCTGCGAATGTCGATTTCCTCAGCTGAATATAATTGACATATTCTGGGTTCAGCATGATGTTTCCTAAGGCGGTCCTCCTCTGGTAATGTGGAACCAGAAATATAAGAAGGTCGTTAATCAATATTAGCCGGCGACCCTCATTATTACCTATTGTTCGAAATATAGATAAGCAATAAAAGTGTGTGTCCCTCCAAAGATTCCCAGGTCCGGATTAAAATATCTCATGAAATAGTTTGGCATTTCAATAATAGTGGGCTCTCCATTATTTTTGGCTTCAGTTTTGTATTCAAGTTTATTTGATAATAAAAAATCTCGTGGGATTGATTTAGAACCCTTGGTAAGGATATGTTTGAATGTGTATAAATAATGAAATTTACTTACCTGGCCACCAGACTTTTAGTACTAATGGGCTATCAACGAGATTATAGCGATAATGGTCTATTAACGGTTACAAAATAAATTACCTACCAGATTTGGGAAACAAGATTGTTTTGAGAACTGACCGCTTTCCAATTTCAGAAATAAAAAGTGGAAAGTTAAACAACATTTGGTCATTACCTACCTAATATTCCCTTGTATGAGTTGTGTCTATTCGATTTTTGTAACGTGAAAAATGTGGAGTCCATGGGCATCCTGACGCTTGAACTTCAACTGGTGGTCGTAGTACCACTAGTCGACAAATGTTCATGAGAAACAAATTATATTAAATATTTATACTTCCCTTCTGTAACGTGGACTGTCCAAGGAACAAGCTCAAGAAAGTGCTTCTTTAACAAAAAAACGATATTCCACAGTGTTTAAAATAGTAAGTAACCCTATTTTAAAAAGAAAGAAACGAAAAGACTCTGGCGGTTCAATGAAACTAGATGGTTGTGATGTATATATAATTCGAAAAATATATGCCTTGTATAAAGAGCAAATTGTGCCTACATTAGATATTTCAATGCAACGGCTCGAATAAAATGAAACTGGTATCCAGTATTGCAAGAATACTTTGAGGAAGTGTCTTTTACGAAACGGATTTAAATTTAAAAAACTCACTAGTAGCAGAAAAATCATAATGGAATCTGTGCGCCTTGAGAAATGGAGATTTAAATATTTATTGGCAATAAACGAATTGAGAGAATATGGTAGAACGGTAAGTGTATTTGGATTAAACTTGGTTGATACACACGATATTCCAAACAAAAGTTGGGTAGACTCATCTGACTTATGCCAAACTAATGCGCCGTCTAATAAAGGAAGCATTACGATAATTCACGCAGGAACCGAAAATGGTTTTATACCAAATGCGTTGTCTTTATCGGCAAAAAATATTAAGGACTCGTCTGTCGATTATCATGATGATACTACAGCCGAATTATTTGAGGACCGGTTCCAAAATAAATTCATACCAAATATTCTACCCAACAGTATTATCGTCATGGATATCACAGTCGAAGACTAGGTAAAGCACCATGCTCAAATGACACCAAAGCCACTATACAAGAATACCTACATGTTAAATAATGATATGTACTATGAGGAAAGGTACACAAAAACAGTAACTAGAAGTTTTACGCAGTTATTCGATAAAAAAATAAAAAATTATGATTCATTGCCTGAAAGATTGGGACATACGGTGCTCAGACTTTCTCCACTGTATGTATAACCCTCAGATCAATAAAAAACCATAGATAGGCCCGATGCTGAATTAACATTGCAGTGTTTTGAAGGGAACATAATTTCGGCAGGACATGTAATGTTTTGTGTATATGATAGACGAACCAAAACAAAACATCTCTTGCGCAGTGCCGTGCCGTTTTAGGGGGTTCAAAACAGTATCTTTAATACACTTCAATTGAGGGTTCACATGTGTACAAGAGTATGTTTGTTATCAATGTAAAAAAAACTTTCACATGTCTGATTCACTTAAAATTTGTCATGCAAGCAAAAAGGATTTCATGGAAATACAATTTGGTATTTCTATATGATGAAAATTCGAAAACAAAATCTATCATTTATGGTCCGATTCAACACTAAAGGTATTCTCTGAATCACCTATAACAAATTTCATGACAAAATTCAAAATGACGGCTGCAATTTTATTATTGTCTGATTTAGACTGAAAATCGTCTTCTAAGTATTTTATGATGAGTCGCGGATTAAAAACTTATCATGGAAATTAAAAATGGCGGCTGAGATCTCTTTCATTACAAGCTTTTATTTAACTCCACATTTGTATGTATGTTAAGTTCAAATCTTGTAAGTGAATTTCAATCCACTTCTAGTTGTGCGATTAACATGGAATTTGGAGGGTGTTCATAATTCTGGTGACAATGCATTACGGAATTTTTGCTAGAGGAAAATCAATATGGCGGACGAGTTTTGTGATTATGGTTCGATTCTATTCAAAATTGGTATGTTGGGGTTTTCGGGGACAGGGATCACGAATTTCTTGTCAAAATTCATGAATTCACGATGGCGGCTCTAATATGGCGACAAGTTTTGTGGTTATAGCCCGATTTCGATAAAAATTGGTATATGGGGGTATTTGATGTCGGATCATGATTTTTTTCGTCAAAATCCATGTATTCAAGATGGCGGCTCCAAAATGGCGACGGGTTTGATGATTATAGCCTGATTCCATTCAAAATTAGTGTTTGGGGGTTTTTGGGGTTCGACATCATGATGTTTTTGTCAAAATGCATGAATTCACGATGACGGCTCCAAGATAGCGACGTGTTTTGTGAATATGGCTGGATTTCATTCAAAATTGATATATGGGATTTTTTGGGGTCGGAGATTATCAATTTTTGTCAGAATTCAATAAGATGACAGATTACATGAATGACTAGAAAGAGTTGAATAAAAAGGATTAACAAGAAATTTTTAGGACAAGCTTTCATACCCATGCACTGAAAAGGAAGAAATAATGCTTTTGTTTGACCTAGGTTATTCTGTTAGTAGCAGATTCAAAAGCTTGCCACGAATATATTAAATAGGTATTCTTGCGCGGCATGATTTTGAATCCCCTACTCAGAGAATAACCTAGGTCAAACTATTGAAGAAATAATTTTTTCCTTTTTAGTGCATTTATATAAAAGCTTGTGATATTACCTCATCTCACTGAGTACAAGATTACGGTTGGGCGAATTTTGTGGTGTACAATCCATTAAAATCTCAAATTTCTTTAGTCTCGTGGTCAATGCTGAAAAAAAATTCATTATTAAAATCTATAAATGTGAATATACATAATTACCAGTAGAATATGTAATGAATGAAAAACTTTTTGGTTGATTCCGGGTATGAAAACCATAAACAGCAAATTAACAAACTTTTTTTAATTTTTTATCACCTATATTATGGATTTTGATGATAATAGCCCAAATGCCAAGGTGTCTGGGCTATAATAGTCTTCTCAACCATGGTTATATATAATTTTTCCACTACTCGCAATACTACTATTGAAAAAACAAAAATATGATTGATGTTTATTCAGTTCGTTCGTAATATCATGAAGCCATACCCAGACGTAGGCATATCTATGAAGTAGAAACAAATGAATGATAGAATAAACTGCCATTTCAATTTTTAAACTTTCATTTCTTCAAATATTCAGTAAAATTGGCTGAAATGGATATTCAAGGTGATTGTGTCTCTCAAGGGATGTGGCACAAATTGCCTAGAAGAAAAGGCGACTAAAAGTGTTCAGTTGTACAGTTTTGTTTTCAATGTTAATCTTTGTGATAAAATAATAACCTTTAAAAAAAGATTTTATCTGGATTAGAAAAAATAAATTTACTGATACCAACATATATAGCAGTGGATTATTATACTCCTATTTCATGTTAAACCAATGAGGTGGGCAAAATATTCAGTCAGTGGTTAGTTCATATCTTATTCACAATATCCTTAAAATCCTGGTTAATGGTTCAAAATCACCCAACCCAACATCAGGAATGGCATCAGGTCTCAAACATGTTCTCCCTTGCGGCTTTTTAATAATATGATCTTTGGAAAAATGAGCAGAACAGATAAAAGAATATTTTTTTAGGCTCAGTGGATCTAATTCAAGAGCACCACACCATACTTGTAGTTTTTCCTTATCAGTGGGGAATCTGTGAATAAATTATCAGTATTCAGTACTCTACCCCAAGGAAAACAATATATTGGTAAAAACTCCATAACAAAATTAAATTCTAATTGAAAAAGTCGTTCGTATTCGACGCCACTGGTAGCTTACCTGTGGAAGGTTTGTTGACTATCATTTGTTTTGCAAACAAAGCAGTATTTCGACATTTTGCACCACCGAAACACTTCACAAGTATAGAGAGTATTTTAAATGTCAGTAAAACCAAGGCAATATTGTTTAATGAAAATGAAAAAGCACTATGTCACATGAACACACTGGAACTATCTGAATATTACTTCACGTCAAATACGTCAAAGCAAATGACCGACGGCGAAGAAAACAGGGTTGCCAAGAATCGTTCAATTTATCGAGGCTTCCTATAAATTTCGGAGTGTCTTATGATTTAACTGTTGAAAATTGTATTTCTTCTACCTAGAAAAAATATTTTTAAACCTTGTTCAGAGTTGATTGACCTTACCGCATTATATAAAATTCAGATGTATAAATTCCAATAATATATAATGTGAATGACTACATATAAACTCATGTACATTCTATAAATGATGTCCTTCTGACAACAAGGATTCGGTATTCGTAAACAGTAGATGGTAAATATAAACACAGTTATCTTTGCATCAACGTATATGTTGTTTACGTAGCATCAGGCCTATCTATGGTTTTTTATCGATCCGAGGTATAACCCAATTGAACATATATGGCATCAGTTTGAGTCAGCAGTTCGAAGAAATAATACTTGTCCAACCTTAAGTTCAACTGTGGTAGCTCTTATTCAAACTGAAACTGCAAACATTCCTGATAGCAGCTGGGCCAAGTGTGTTTTCCATATTGAGAAGGTGGAAAAGTCATATATGGATATAGAAAAAATTCCCAAAGAAAAGTTTATTATCAATTCGGATGACGACAGTGAAACTGATCTTCATGAGTTATTTTGTTTATAAATACCTTTTATCGAAATACTGAACTGTTTATAAACTATAAAGTTTGACATTTTACATTAATTGGGTCTATCATATATCATTATATAATATAATATAAGTATATATATATATATATATATATATATATATAAAAAAGTCTGAGAAATTCTTTGGGACAGCAGCAAACGCAAATGTACTCTTATAACATTATATTTCCAATATTTCGTTAATGAATATTGGAAGTATAATGTTATAAGAGTACATTTGCGTTTGCTGCTGTTCCAAAGAATTTCTCAGACTTTTTCCTAACTAGTCAGCAAAGACTACCTCTCCTCTATATATATATATATATATATATATATATATATATATATATATATATATATATATATATATATATATATATATATATATATATATATATATATATATATATATATATATATATATTATTATCATATATTTATATAAATAAACAATTCTCAATTATATTCAAGGATTTTTCCTAATAATTCAACCCAATATCATTATACCTACCTATAAAACAAAATTTAATGCCTAGGGCAGGTACAACTCTGCGTAGAATCCAGCGCCTACTGATAACTCAAGTGGTTGGTGATTTACGACCTTCTTAGATTTCTGGTTCTACCATACACTAGAAAGGGTCATTAATTGAAGACGTACGATGATGTCTCATCATTTTCTATACTCTGTTTTCTAATGTGAGAGAGTAATACATTATTATTTATCCCGCCTTCGCCGTATTCCATAGGCGTACGAGGTTAAATCTTAAGTTGATGTCATTGGATTGGGAATTTGAAATTAAATACCAGCGCCAGAGTGGCGAAAATTCAAACCAGACATACGTACATTGTTTGTTTGTTTTCTCAGAGGTTATACCCTTGTGTCTGGAGTTTTTCTTAAAATATTTCCATTTGGTTTTATTTTTTGTGTGGTTTTATTCATTTCAAGACTCTAGTAAAGTGGTGTATGTTAAACTTGAGACAATATCATTTGCGATTCAGAAAAAGTATGTTCTGATTTGCTTACAGAAAAAATATTTTTTGAAGTTTTTGGATACCATATTTTGAAGAAATGTTACACATTATTTGTGAATGTTCGAATTGAAAATAAAACTAATGAAAACAGATTTTTTTATTTCATCCAAAACAAACAAGATGGTGTGAAAATGTGTCCTTATCACCTAGATATACATATATAGTCACTCTTTTTCCATACTGTATGAATAATCTTCGGTATGTTGAATAATATCTGTTTTTCCTCTTCCTAACTCTCTTTTTTGTTATTCTCAACTCTGTTTAATAGTTCTTTTTTTTTCACTTTCTTTCTTTTCCACGCACGATACAGGAACATTTTGGGAAGGAACTGTATTCTTTCTCAAGATCCCAAGAGCCCGTCGTCTGTCTATAGACTCACTCAATCCTAGACTAGTCTGCACCACTATGTTACATTAATTTTCTCACGGAAAATGATGGAAACTCATTCCAGTACAACGGGATTGTTTTGCCCAAGAGTCACATTGGGGTACAGAACAATAATGATTTGAACTAGAATCACTCATTTTTTCACTCGAGGACATACAATACTCAACAGAATATTTATTCTCCAGGTAAACCAGAATTCCATTGAATGTCATCAATCACAAGAGATTCGATAAGTTTTGAGTGTACAATGACTAAAATCATATAAACATTAATGTTTCGAAAAGCAAATAAAGTGCCCTTAACACCTAGATATACATATATAATCGCTCTTTTTCCATACTGTATATATAATTTTCGGTATGTTGAATAATATCTCTTTTTTCTCTTCTTAACTATCTTTTCTTTCCTCTCAACTCTCTTTGAAGGTCCTTTTTCACTTTTTTTTCCGGCCACAGACGATACAGGAAGCCCATCGTCTGTCTATAGACTCGCTCAATCCTTGATTAATCTGCATCAGAACGTTACGTTCATTTTCTCACGGAAAATTATGAGAACTCATTTCAATAAATGGTATCGTTTTGTCAAAGGTCACATTGATGTACACAACAATGATGATTTGAACTTGAATCACTCATTTTTTCACTAGAAGACGTACAATTGTCAACAGAACATTCGCCAGGTAATTTCATTAAATAACAACAATTACAAGAGATTCGACAAGTTTTAGATATATAATGGCTAAAATCAATGTTTGGAAAAGTAAACAATGTACGTATGTATAGTTTCAAAAAGCGAAACCAGATGGAGTATCCGTTATTTTGAATTCCCAGTAGCTTGTGCAAATAATTGAGGCGCCTAATTTTCTGCTGGATTCATTTAAACCATTTCAGTGATACGTAATTTTGCATTTTCTATTGTTGACCACTCAAGGGACAGTACGCCACGTACATGGTAATCAATTTTAACATGCTCTTCTTCATTTCAAAGTTTTAATTGATATGATGGTCGACAACCGTTATAATATTTTCATCAAAATCGGAACACAAATAATGATTTTGTAAGTATCCTAATATACATGTCTAAATGTCAGTTCGCTGAAGTTTGTTCTTACGACCAAACACCAAACTCTTCCGTGCTTATGTTGAACCTACCTTTTTGTCATTGTTTGGAAAAATCTAAGGAATGAGGAGATATTTTCTCATAGCCTGTCTCAAATAGTTTAATAAAAAGTTACTTCAACAGAATACCGCAGATATTTCCACCTACACACCTATGAAGCTAAACTCTGACAATGATGTGTTCCTTCTTTGTGGAGATTAGAAAAAAATTGGACAACTGCAGTTTAACGTGCGATAAACACATTATTTCGTGTGTGTGAGTGGGTGTAGGTGTGTGTGTGTGTGGGTGTGTGTGTGTGTGTGTGTGTGGTGTCTTGGTTGAAGAAATACGTGACTGTTTTCAGTATCCGAACATAGTGCTGAAAAATTGGATTCGTCCGTTTTTCTAAAAGTATTTGAGTGGACCGCGTTTGGACAAGGATTTGGGAGGCAACACGTAAATACAAATGGCTTATTCTCAATTTAGGCAAAGTCAGATTCGTGCATATGGCTTCAGAAATGAAGTTGAGTTCGAAGTTTATAGAACTCGATGTGATTCAACAGTAAGCCACCAAACAGCAAAGTTTTGGTGAATAACTTCTATTTTCCATGGCTTATCGTAAATATAAAAAAAAATATATAGGTATATTCTAATTTTTTTATGGAATATCAACTGTCCAGCAAATTAATATATAACCTGTATATGTTGTCAATTGTGATTGTCTGATATTGTCTCTATAGAATAGATTGAAATTTCTACGTCATTTCTGTTAAATACGACATGATTGAATTTTGTATTTCCAGAAAATTAAAAACTTTCTTCTATTTTCGAAAGACTTGGTGAGCAATTGGTATCCTTTCGTAGTGTTGGCTGCAGTTGTTATTTCTGGGAAAATATTATACATTTCTGAATTTGAGTCAAACAGGTCTATAATTATTGAACTTGTTACAATGAATGACCCTTAGAATGGATTCAGAATAATTGGTTATGACATCTGTTGTTGTTAATTTTTCAAAATATCTCCAAAGCAAAGCTACTACAGCAGCCCATTTATTTTTAGCCTGTACGTGAATTTACATAAGGTCGTATGGAAGTATGCGTGAAATAGATTCCATGAGAAATGAATTTCCTGAATATATTCATGTGAAATTAAATACATATGTGTAAAATTAAACCGACGAAAAAATTAACTGAAAAGTAAAAAATAAAATAAACCTTCTTAGTCTAAATTATAATTGAGCTCCTAAACTAATGTAAGTAACTGATTTTGAGTCGGCGCCAAACAAACAATTATCGAAGATCATTATCTATGAAAGAGTCATCAAAACGCAGCCGTGCATCTCGCTGCCATCATTTTACGCTTCACCTAATTCAATTGCTAGTTTGTTTGGCGCCGACTCAAAATCAGTTACTCACATTAGTTTAGGAGCTCAATCATCATTTAGACTAAGAAGGTTTATTTTATTTTTAGCTTTTCAGTTGATTTTTTCGTCGGTTTAATTTTTTGTTAAAAAGTGTTTATTTTTTACTTTTCAGTTCCGTATTTCGTCGGTTTAATTTTTTGTTAAAAAGTTTTTATTTTTCAATTTTTTTGTGGCTAAAATCTACCAATTACTACCTACTTTGATTACTTCCAAAATACTTACTTACCCACCTTACTTCAACTATTACCAGTTGAATAATATGATTATCTACTTTTACTATTTGTTGTAATATAAATTATTTCCGTTGTTCTGATTAGTTTATTCCATCACTTTGTATATCATTCCATCCTCTCATAAAATATACTGATTTTGACGGAACAAGAATAATGTCAGTAGCGATCTGTCATTGTCAACTACGTATGTGTGTGCTAATGTTCACTAGTGAAAAATCAATTATCCCCTATTTTTCTACCAGTGAGGGTGGCTTTTTCCTTCCGAAATCCAAATATAAGGTATACCCTATCTATTAAAAAAAGAATAATCCAAATCGAAGAACCCAGTACGAAGTTATGCCTGATAGAATCGTGAACGGACCAGAATTCAGAGGGTGAGTGATCAATATCCTTCATTTCGCTACCCTTAGGGGTGGATTTCATCTTTAAAATTCAAATGGGACCAAATTTGAAGTACACCCTATTAAAAAAAAAATATCGCAATCGGACGCCTCAGTAAAAAGTTATGCGTGATCATACATAAAAAAATATGATGGAAAAAAAAAATATACGGGTCGAATAGAGAACCTCCTCCTTTTTGGTTTCGTCGGTTGAAAATAAAACATATTTTATGAATCTAATCGTCGGGACTCTATCGTGAAGCATCGTTTTATATATGAAGTTATCAAATGAATTCACGGAACTAATTCCTTCATGAACATCATTCAAGTAGAACATCCCACAAATTGGACTCAAAAAAAATATTTCCTCAAATGTCATGATCCCTCTGCAAGTGCTGAGGAGTTCATAGCCTACTGGGTCGAAATGAAAAACGTTGAAAGAACTGTATAATCGATGACTTGGCAAAACTTTCTCATTATTTTTTTCTTCTCGTCCTGGAGGAATCCAGAGAGGAATTAATAAGATATGAAGCAGTAGAGCATTATTATTCGTCATTTGTCTTCGACCCCATTCCAACAGAACAACCAAGCAGGAAGTCATTTCTTGGAAAGTTTCCAAATTACAGGATTCAATTCCAGGAGGAGAGTGAAAGTTTCGCTATTCTGGAGACATAATGATTTGTTTCGACAATCAACAATTATAATAAGATTTGTTTATCAGTGGAGTACGTGAGTTAGGTTCAGTTTTAGGGATCTGGAAATTCTGCAAGACAAATCATTATTTTGAAGCAGCCCTGTTATATGTGGTATACGTTAACGTGATAGATATATTTTATCAATCCATTTTGCTATATATTATGTAGATGGGACAACTCATTGTTGTATAGTATATACATACATGAAAATATACGTCTAGATGAAATGTATTGAAAAAACATTTCACAATTGAAATAATTGAATCAACACATTGCCATAACAAAAGATAAAAACTATTGAACGAAAAATTCAACCGACGGAATGAGAAACTGAAAAGCAAAACATAAAATGAACCTTTTTAGTGTTAATAACTGAGCTCCCAAACAAATGAAAGTTACTAATTTTGAGTCGGCGCTGAACAAACAAACAAGCAAATGAATTACGTAAACCATAAAATGGTAAAATGGTAGCGGGGTGCCAATATCAGCGGGACAGCTATCCGAACTCACACACACGTGAGGGCACATGTTGTTGCGAGGAATCGTGCGAAGAGCGGATTTTTGAAATGTTATTGTTTATCGCTGGAGATTTCACGTTGCATTTTTGAGTTATTTTGTTCTGATCATTTCTTCGAAGTAATTTAATGATCTCCGTTGTTGTTGGTTTGGGTTGGTTGTTGTTAGGACGACCCGCGTTTGATGCAGGACCGCTCAATTGACTGGGGTCAAATATATCCCTTGGTCAATTGACCGGTAAATTGACTGTTGAATTGACCGATCAAATTGTCTTCATACAGTCCTAAAAATGTTTAATCAATCTTCCATTTCAAAATGATCCCATTTTTCCTAAGCCCGTACCACTCAAGTTCTGGGGAATCACAAAATTGATTTATAGGTAGATTTCGAGAGAAATACTATCTATTGGTCCCGTCATCACAACAAGACTTTCTATGAATTTTGATATATCTTCACCTATCAAAGTCCCCAGAACACAAAATTATCTATCTATTCTAAAAGCTCAATTATTAGGATGTACTACAATGAAAAAAACATTTTTATTTTGTAATTATTATTGCAGTATAAACAGAAAACGATACCTAAAGATAAAAATTAAACTAAGATTTTTGTTTTTTAAATTGAGTTTCTTTAACTCCTGCCATTTTTGTCTTTGATTGAAATTTTTTAATTCATCCTTCACTTCTTTCGGCTCTTATAGCGAAGGTTGTGAGAGTCGTCAAGTTTTTAGAATACTCCCGGATTTCAGGATTTTTAGTATGTCTATATCTATTCAGTGATTCACTTCTAAGATTTTGCATTCTGCGTATACAGTGCTTCTCAAAAGTCCCCTTCCCCCCTCTCATTTTTGGAACGATTATACATAAACAAGTGAAATTGGGAAACACGATTCACGATGGAAGACGAAATCGTCAAAGATAACGTCACAAGGCCATTGTGACCAATAATTTTAAATAGAACCCAACGGCAAGCGACACCTCTTTTGAAAGGTATCAAAAATATTCAATGAAACTAATTTTGTTCGTGTTTATGGCAGTTTTGGCAACTCGCTTCTAAAAAACGCAAAGCTGTGATGAATTAAATCAGTTAATACTAAAATTCCAAATTCAAGCTCCGCCTCTGGATAGTTGTCGAATAAGTGACGTTTTTGTTAGTCTCCCTAATTCGACGTTTTTATAATTGTCCAAGTTTTTGTACATTTGATAATTTGTGTATTGTTGGTCGAACATTTAACTGTTTTAGCAGCTTTTGGTACTTTTAATATTTTTGGATATTTTAATAATTTGTTGAACTGTTGTGAGTCGAACGTTTGAGTGCTTCAAGAGGCAAAATGGTACGTGCTTTGAGTGATAAAGTAGCAGCGATCTAAATTCTTGTTGAAACTGGACAAAATATTCATGCAGCAGAACGCATTTTCAATGAGAGGTTTCCCGATCGCCCCGTTTCGAGGACTTATTTAAGGAAGCTTCTTCGTAAGTTTGAAACAACGAGTAGTATTAATGATGCGGAACGATCTGGCAGACCACAAATTTCTGATGAGAAAAAAATGTATATACTGGCAGTAGTAATAGTTAATCCTACTTCTTCAACAACTCACGTTGCATCTACCTGTAAAGTCAGTCGAAGTACAGTATACAGGGAGTTGAAAAAAAAAATCCATACAAATTAAAAATGGTTCATCAACTCTCAGACGACGACCCAGACCGAAGACTAGAATTTTGTGAAAATATGGGAACCAAAATCAACCAACAGACAGACTATGTCAACACATTCGTTTCAGTGACGAAAGTACTTTCTATCTAAATGAAAATGCAAATACACAGAATGTGAGAAACACATACCCTATTTCCCCAGAAGGTGAATGTTTGGGCAGGTATGCTGGAAAACTACATCGTTGGGCCTCTCCTTTCAAATACTAATTCAACTGGTGAGGTTTATCTAGAGCTGTTAATCCTTGAAATTTTGAAAGATAATCTAGATGAATTCTGTTATTTGGAAATGACATTCTAACAGGATGGTGCTTCTCCATACTATTACGGTGCAGTGGATGAGGAGTATCGTGGTAGATTGATTGGACGACGAGGTTCAACGGAATGGCCAGCTCGATCACCGGACCTCACACCTTTGGATTTTTTTCTGTGGGGTACCTCAAATCGAAGGTTTACGCCACTAAACCTGACAATATTGACGTTTTTAAACAACGTATTGTTGCAGAATGTGAGGCTGTTTCCGCAGACACATTTGAAAAAGTACGAGAAGAGTTTAAAAATAGGATATTTCACTGTCAGGAAGAAAATGGAGGTCACTTTGAGCAATTCCTTCAAGTAGATACTGATTCTTAAATCTGTAATAAATATCACACTGAATGGAATTTAAATTTTAATGTTTACTAATGAAACATTAGAACTGCCATAAACACAATGAAAATAAGTATCATTGAATGGGTTTTTTCGATACCTTTTAAAAGAGGTGTCGCTTGCCGTAGGGTTCCATTCAAAATTATTGGTCACAATGGCCTTGTGACCTCATCTCTGAAGATTTCGTCATCTATCATCACTAGTAGGGAAGTTTACAACTTTCAATATTCAGTTTCCAAATTTCACTTGTTTATCTATAATCGTTCCAAAAATAAGAGGGCGGAGGGGACTTTTGAGAAACACTGTATAGAATGTGATCCATGGGCTGTTAGGTTTATTTTTATGCTTTATTTGTCGAAGAGGCGCATGACGATCAATTAATTGAAATAGACTATTTGTAATGAATGTGACTTTATCATATATGTCTTCCATTGAGTATAACAAGTGCCAAGGAATTCCTTCAAGGTCCGTTTGGAATCTGTTCAAATTCATATCAAATAGCTGAATGAATGATCTTCCGGGACATCAGCTTCAATATTCATGGAGCAGTAGATGAGCATATGACCAGAAACATCAATATCCCTTTCTCCGGAATCAGTTGGTGGATATAAATCTATCAGGGTAGATGAGTTAACAGAGATTCGTGTGGGTTGTGTATCATTTGTGATGATAGATTTATAAGTGTGTTCGATTGTCCCATCCAGTTGTTCGTTCTCTATGTCTTCAGTGTTGACCAGCTCCCGTATAATATTAGGTGTAGTTTGGCACTTGATGAGTTCCCTTCTCTCCTTTCCGTGCTCTCGGTATTCCCATTCCCTATTATTCCTTCTTCTCCTCCAGCCTCTCACTTCTTCAATTCTTCAACAGTGTGTTCTTCCCCATAAACGATCGATGTATTATTTCCTATTTTAGCTGATAAGTTCTTAGATCTGGCTCTTTCAATCATGCTTCACCAATGTCTTGTTGATCAGACGGTCTTCATAGCACATGTCAGTTAGTATTATTATTTTTGTGCTTTTGAGTTTATGAATATTCTGGTATATAGTATTTTTCAATAAATAAGACAAAAACTCAATTTTTATAACTGGTTCACTCATGTCATTTCTCAAGGGATAAACATTTCTGATTCTCAGCTTGTTTGTAACACTTCGACCAATGCCAGTTTCTACTTTCAGACCGAAGATGACAAGGTTTTTTTTTCTTATTCTCCTTTCAAAACTTATAATTATGCATCCCCCCTCAGGACAAATGAAGTCAGATATAATGTATTCCTGTTGAAATATGTTTCTTTGTTTGTTGAACAACTACTTTCGTTGATACGGGAAGGATTTCGGTAGCCATAAATATAATATAAACAAGAAGCAATATTCCGATGAGAGGAATCAATACAAATGCATCCAGCCGAGAAAACAGTTATTGGAAAATAGTTTGGGAATATCAGAATATATTTGCTGAAGGTTTGCATTTCCCAAGGTGCCTGAGTAAACATTAGTTTGTTTCTCCGGAGTTGGAAACAGGGAAACAAAAATATTTACATTCATTCGGAAGCAACAGATACGAACCGCACCAGTTCCAATATCATTCTAGAAGTAGGTATTGCATGGATTCACATTCGATGTTGACTCTGGAGGCAATGATAGTCCTTGGGCTTATATTTTGGGCGATATGAATATTGACTTGATGAAAGATGAGATTGACAAAGAGAATACATCAGCTGAATTTGGATATATTCCTGGTTTTAACTAGAACCCATATGCCAGTAGAGATAGACATGATTTTTCCAAAATTCAATAATAATTACAAAAGTTGTGTAACTTCAGTAGAGTGAAGAGTACGTTCAAATGATTTCAGTCCAATTTTGCAACCCTTCTTTCTGAACGGAAGATATTGAAAATCAGGATTTAATGGATTTTCACATTATTAGATCGGAAAAATTTATGAAAATAGCCTTATCAAACCCCTTACGTAACGTTTCAAAATTCAAATGGCGTTCAAATAATTTCTTGAAACTGATCGTTGAAAAAAAACTTTTTATTCGTTTTTTTTTCTCGAATGATAACCCTTATGAAACGAGTTGATTTGCCAATTTGTTGAGAAGACGCTGGTAGGCACTGCCTCTGTATAAGATTTCCGTGAATCCACCATATACATTTTCCCAGTTATAACAGGACGTCATTTGAATAAGGAAATACAATACAATCCTCACTCTGTCACTGGAAATGTTTTCCCTATTCGTTGTGTGCATTAGGCTGGAGGGGATAGATGAAACTATGACAGCGCCCATGGTGGCAGGAGTGGGTAATAATCCTGGTAATCGTAGTCACGGTTGGGTAGTATCACAACATACATATAATAACAATGAGCCCTTTTGCGATGTGCAGTCGATTGCAAAAATTGTACCAAAAATAGTACGTGTGAATTTTATACCTACTTTCCCAACGGCATCACATAAGCTGCAGCAAAGAAATAAGTGTTCTGTTATTCCACGATATTTCAATCTCTAATTCCGGGATTCTCATTTGATGAGTATTCCAGATGTTTTCCATTTTCCATTTGATCGTCTAGAAGTGGACAGTAAAAGGATAACTGAGTTTCGTGGGACGGTCTTAAGCCAGTGATAAAAAGCAAATAGCTGCGAGTTCAGGAACGCTTGGACGGTGTTGTAGCAAACTAATGAGCCTTATGAACAGGGAACAGATATACTTTTGATGTTTTTCCGAGTTGTCTATCATACAATCATACACTGCCGTTCAATCAGGATGAAATACTTCGCAGAAGATTTGTGTTTTAATTTTCGGTTACAAAAGCAATGAGCCTTACATGTGAACTAATGTTAAATGTTATGCACTTTGAGTACTAAGAGTGAACTTGTACTGTATTAGCAATGAGCAGAATTTTGTTGACAAATGTTGTTAGTATTAGTTAGGGATCGTTCAATGTTGTCACATCCTTGGCAGGGTAAAAGTGGGATCCCATATTCAACTAAAATTGTGAACCTCATTCCTTTTTTGATTATTATATTATTTGAAAATTCAATTCAATAGTTTTTCGTTGAATCTGATATTATGTAGTGGTTCCATGTCAGGTTGAAGCTTGCCAGGATTATATGGGTACTTTTTTTAATTTTTTAAACTACTTTTGGCGCCCTCACTTTTATATTCTCAAGACCTCATGAACCTGCGACCTTAATAAACGAACGAGCAAGCATATTCTTTGCCGTACCTGAAAGTACACAGAAGTATCATTACTTTATGTCATTCAAAATATCTATGACTTGACATGCATAACCTCCAAATGCGATGAACTTTCGTATCAATACACATATTTTTCATCGTTTACTTTCTTTTTTTTTACAGAAAAAAACTTCCGATTCATCTGGAACTAGTAGTGAGCACAAAATTGTTATATCGTGGTTGATTATTTATAAACTGTTAATAAATTGAAATTGTTGCACAGTGAAGTGTTGGAAATAAACCAGGAAAACTTCAGCTATCGAGTCACTAGAGTGCATTACCAGTCCTGCGCACAGCGAATAAGATCCGTTTTCCAGTTAATTGATCAACAGAAGTTGAATGAGATCTGCAGTGAAAACCTCCATTTCAATATAGTTAAACTATTGTTTAGTGGATCATGGAAAGATTGATCCAGTCAAACTTTATCGTTCAAGTGATTACTTTCGAATTGGAACCTGCCTTGAAACGTGTGAACTTCAGTTGATTCAATTGAAAACGAGTTCGTTTTCAACTGTTCACACTACTTGTTCATGTGTCCAGTATTTTAATTATTGTGAAGTGTTTTTAATTTTTGAAATGAGCTTCGAGTGGTTTGAAAGTGTCATGCAAAATTTCTCAGAACTTCATCATAAACATGATAGTCTCTGGAACCACCGACTGGATAAATATAGAAATGAAGATCAAGAGAAAATGCTTTGGGTTCTATTGTCAGTGGTAATATCACAAGAGACTAAGAATTAAGTGAAAATAATTCGACAGATTTTCGAAAACTTGTTGCCAGGCAATAGACAGGAGAGCCCAATGGGCTCGAGTGGCTATTTCTAAATGGCAACAAGTTTGAGAAAGAAATCTGGAGAATTATTTTCTACTTTATAAAACTCTCGTGTGGTATTCTAAAGATAATGTTTTTATATTACGATCATAAACACATTTTTTCGCATGATGATACAATGTACTAAGCCGGTTTTGATTCATTTTTCACTTTTCATGCGAATTGACAAGAACAAAATACCCCAAATTATTTCCGTGGCAATTTTCTGAGTAGAATATTATAATGTTTTGATTGGCCAAAATGTAAATGAATTATATGAATTGAAAGCTTTCATTGGTTTCTAGAAATGTCCAAAATAATCAAGGAAATTGAGATTGCTGGTCTCACTATTGCTGATCTAAAGAATGACATTAAGACAATCAGAACGATGTATAGAAAAACATTCATTGGTTTGCAAATCAAAAAAAGAGTGGGACGGAAACACATGAAGTATACGTGCCGAAACTGTTTTGGTACAAAAGAGCGAATGTATTTTTTTAAAGTGTTACAAATACAAGAGCACAGCTGTCTGAAGGCACTGTGCTTAGTACTCGTGAAAGCACTCAAAGCACTTTTGTGCTCGTTGGGACTGTGCTTCCGAGTACTATTTTGAACCAGTGCTTAGTGCTTCGAGTAGTTTACTGAAAGGCTTAGTGTTAAGTAATCCCGAATAGTGCTCCTGAACACTTCAGAGCTCCGGAGCAAGTACTTGCTTCACCACGAATGACATTTTTCAACTTGACAATAGATTAAATGTAAACACTACGATGACAAGCGAATCAAGTATCACGTGATCAGCACTCTGATGTAGCTTTGCGCTTCGCAGATGACTCGTCTAACTCTGCTTTCCATTAATTACTAGCGCAATTTCCGAAACCAGGGCTCAGTTTAATTCAAAGGTTATACAGGCCGAACAACAGCAGTTTTCACGTTTGAAACAAAAACTTTCGAACTGTTGAACTTTGAAAACAATCTATTTATCAAAGGGGCGCTAATGCAGATAAATTGCACTAGGTGGACTGATTCGCCAGATTCCGCCACTGCGGCGCCACTTACTAAGCTGCTCCAATTTCATAGGTAGAAAATTAATATTTGTATGACTCTCTGTGACTGGGAGGGTATTCTGACTATGCGCTGAACTCTCTGCAGGCCCGTACCGGAACACTGCTGGGTGCCGGAAACTGTTTCCCGAGGATCCATGCGATTTTTTACGAACTTGGATTTTTTTCGAAATATTTTTGGATAGATAGAGAGATTTATTCATCTTTTGAGCTACATTATGTAGATGGGACAGGTCATATTTCTAAAAAAGATATAAAATGTATAAAATAATCAAGTTATTGTAAAACAAAATAATAAATGATATTCAATGACATGAAAACACATTAACAGGTCAGGTCAGTTGAACTAACACATATGAATATCAGTAGCGCATGAGATATAATACATGTTGTTAAATAAACGCATACATAAAGATATATATGAAAATTAAAGGAAAAAATAAATAACATATTAAAATATATTAAAATAAATTCGTACAATGAAAGTGATCCCGCATTACCAACCTCAAGTGTGAATTCATCTACTGTGTAAAAACACTTTTCTTCTAGGAAGAGTTTCAACTCTTTTTCAAAAACTTGATATGACAGTATCTTCATATCGCTTGGCACCATGTTAAAGACAGATACCAACAAACATAGGAGACTTTTCATACTTTGCATGATGGTGTTTTTGGGTAGTAAGCATATTGTTATTCCTGGTATGTTAATTATGGATTTCCAATCTCGATTCTCCTTTCCTTCAATTTCCATGGATATACGTTAATGTTTTCAGAATGAACATACATGCAACATTTAATATTTTATTTTGTTGAAAAATCTCTCCACATGACGTTTTGTAATCTAGATTGAAGATCAGTCTCAGCAATGATTTCTGTTTGATGAAAATTCTGTCTATTTCAGAAGCTAAACCCAGACAGCAATGTTGTAGTAAATAATCGAATGAAACTTGGCAAAATAAACTGATATCAGTGATTCAGTATCTAATTTATTCTTCAGGGATTTAACGAGATAATACGATTGATTCAGTTCCTTAGATGTGAACTCTATATGTTCTCGCCAAGTGAAATGTGAGTCAAGTATTGTTCCTAAGAATTTTGTTGAGCTCGTTAATACTAATAATTCATTCCGAAAAAAATAATTGAAATCATGCATGCTTCGAGATGAATTTGCAAATTCCAAACAGACTGTTTTACTCGGGTTAATTACCAGTCTATTTCTATAAAACCATTCACCAAATTCGTGTAGGACGGAGTTGACGAGGTTATTAATTTTTTCTGATGTTTTACTCGAAAGAATGATGGAAGTGTCATCTGCATAGAGGTATATTGCCCCATTACTTATGTTATTAGGTAAATCATTTACGTATAATAGGAATATCAGTGGCCCTAGAACACTGACTTGTGGTGTCCCAGTTCTTACAGGGAACTTATCCCACATTTTGTCATTCTGTTTCTCCTGAAAATATCCATTTGTCAAAGAAGATAACAATCAACTGATTAATGTTTCCTCGAAGTTTTCAGATAATGTGTTTGGGGTCAGATTTCTATTTATAATTAGTGTCGGGTATTTTTGATATCCGAGATCATTATTTTGTTAAGAAAAATCGGAGGTTCAATTGCGATTTGGAAGTATTTCTGTGTTAGAGCAGTTAAGGACATTGTTTTTCATCTCACATGAAATGTCTAAGTCTTCTAGTAGATTGAGTATTTTAAGGTTATAATCCGGAATGCTGTGTAATATTTTACTGTTGGATGAAGGTGAGAAATTGTGATTGTTAAATCTTATATGGAAACCAAAATTAGATTTCTGAGGTCTGGTTTCTTTATACGAAAGTTCAGAGGTCTGATAGTTCTTCCTACATATGAGGTTGAGCAGTCTCCATACGATAACTAGTATTCATCAATTTATCAATAGGATCTTTGGTATAAGAGAATAGGCAACCTATAGTTTCGACACATTTATATAATATTTTATGAATGGAATCAGTGGGTATCTATTTCAATGTGTGAACAAAAACTGATTCAAGTCATATTTCACTCTTCTTTATCAAATATAATCGGTCAATTGAACTTGATTCGTGAGACCGCGCCTATTTATATCGACGACGACCAACGACGATTCCAACATATATAAATTAATTTCATTTGTTGCAGGAGAACATCCAGCCGCAATGCAACATGGCGGCCAACTCCGGCTCGAGTACCCCTTTTCTGCTGTCCTCCTCAGTATTCTGGTGGCAGTTGCAGGACCATAAAAATCTCAACGGAATAAGTGATTAACGTCGTTGTGAAGGACCTGGAATGCACATCTATGCAAATGACATTTCATTAGTGTGTGGATTCAACAGTGTAAATAAAAAGACGAAGCGATTTAAAGTGAATGCTATGAACTGTGTAATGTGGAACTGAAAACATTGTACGTGAAGGAGTGGACAATTTGTTTCCGAAAATGGTAGATATTTCACTTTCTCCACCAGAAAACAGAGTTAAATTACCCAATAACGTACTCAACTAGTCTGGTGGTAGAGCAGATTTGGTATTTTCGGGGGTGAAATAACAATACCGTGTTTATAAGGAAACCTGTATTTCAATTTTCACGAGAATAGTTTTGTTTGAAAATGTAACGTATTCCGTTTGAAGATTAACATTATATCACTCTTGGGTTTCATTCTTGAACATGAACTGGCAAGTACGCATATGATCGCAACTACATATTATACTAGATATTCTCAAAATTTCAGCTTTACTAAAACGTCGTAGGTCTAGGGGCTAGAATCTTGGACTAAATGGTCAAAATCCTAAATGATCATGTTGGACATAAGATAATAATTCAAAACACCTCAAATCATCCACTTTGGGATGTATATATATAGTTCTTGTAACATTATGAAAAATATATATTATGCAAATGCAAGATGGTATGATTGTGATTCAATAATGAATTGTGGATCCTCAAGAGCGTGGATAGATAATTCATTTCTAAAATTCAGGGATTCAAGATGACGGTGATTAGATGATCGGAGAACAAATTTTATCATTTAAGGTCCAGTTCTGGGGGAATTAGAGTCACACATGGCATTCATTCAAATCCAATGAAGATCATTTATTTCAAAATCAATGAGTCACAGATTCACAAGATTGTTATGTCATGTTTTCAGTTAGAAAACATGATGCAACATGCTCTTGAACCTGTTGTTGTTGATTGATATGAAGAAGAATATCCTCATATATGATTTTATTTGGAAAAGTATGAACTTTATATCATAGATTATTCCTTGACATCTTTATTTCAAATTTAACGAGCTTAATTTTCTATACCAAAAATGTTTTCAGGTACTAAATTCATTGCAACACATGGAAGATTTATTATTCAGTGTATTTACAATTATGAAAATGGAAGTTTCATACAGAATATTCAATTGTTTTGTTGAATTTCATCACATAAAAAAAATATTCAAAAATGTCTGCCAATTCACAGGTCTCAATGAATGTATTTTTCAATCAAAAGGGCACTGATCTCAGGATGAGCTACATTATTTAGCTGAAAGCAATGGTTTTAAGTAATTATTTCAATTCTTTCTGACATGATTTAATTGAGAAAGTTGGACTGGGCATCTTTGGAATCGTATATTATTCTGCTCGCTTTATTACCATAATATTATTAGTTTTTGGCTCTTAAAAATTAAATTGAATATTCACACCTTCCTCGCCTCTCCATCCAAGTTTCTGACTAACCTTCTTCTGTGGTGTTCTCATCGCAGCAGTTCATACATACAGGGTGTATTGACCCTCTTGCACATCCTCTAACAGTTGATAGTCCATCACAAAATAAATAGATTTTACCTTTGAAATTTTTACGTAAGGTCAATAATAAGCCGGAAAAAAAAGTATTTCCCACCAAAACTTATAATTTTAACTTATTTTTCAAAAAAAGTGTTTTTTTTTCAAATTTTTTTTCGATTTTTTTACCAGAGTAATTCGTTATAAAATGGCATTATACGCTCGTCATTCATGAGTGTGCAAGAGGGTAGATTATACCCTATATATTAATATATTCGTTTTCCTCAAGAGAACTTTGTTTCATCTTCATCGGTTCTTTGTATTTTTTGCATTTATCGCATCTTTTGCATGTTTAAGCTCCATGTCCATGAAAAGATTGAAAGTACGGCTAAACTCTGTTGAAAATTCAAATGAAATTCAGTACGTAGATATGAGACACAATTTCGGATTGACAAATATATGAAAACAAAAGGGCCGACTTCCGGTTTCGCTAGAATAGCCACCAACTCCGATTTTTCGAATGGAACACCCGGTATGTTTGATGTTTTTCGGATTCTACGGCTCAAATTACACATGACAGTATTGCCAAATTTTTATTTTACAATTGAAAAAAATAATAATTTCTCAATAATTTTTTTTATCCCAAGAGGCCTTGATCGGGACAAAAACTATGATAATTTGCATCAGTTACAGTTACTCATAGTTATAGTCATTTCATAGCTAAGATCAATAACAAATCCTACAGCAAGAAGTGAAATCTTCTGAACGCAATTTTAACGAAAAAATCGTTTTTTTCATATGATACCTACCGAGGGCCATCTTGCCATTCGATAGAGAATTCAATAACCATTTCAACGATATACATTATGTACCACTTTCTTTTTGTTCAACGATCAATGATTGAATTTTTACAATATTTTATATGGTGCCTAGAAATTCCAATGAGTTATCCGTTCAGGTTTGATGAAATGAAAGGTAGGTGATTAATGTCATGTCAAAAGTGAAATACCAATTTCACTTGTTATCTCGTTAAGTTTGTAAAAAGTTTTTTTGAAATGGAAAATAATAATCGTTATTCTCGAAACGAACAATTCGATATGATATTGATATACGCAGAATGTCAGAAGAACGCTGTCAATGCTAGTATGCTATACGCTGTTCGTTATCCGTTAAGACGGCACCCATCGGAGACCTATTTCAGAAAATTGGAAATGATGCTGATGGAATAACAATCTGATCAAAACCACATCCCCTTCATCTTAGTGAAGAAGCCGAAACTAATGTTTTAGCATATGTTAATTTTTCTCCATCTGCCTCAGTGCGAGAATTGGAAATTGAAAGTGGGATCAGCAGAAAAAGTGCCAGAAAAGTATTGAAAAAACATAAATATCGCTCCTATAAATACAGTTTGCATCAGCATCTATATGAAAATGACCCAGAACGAAGACTAACTCATTGTAATTGGCTTTTGCGTCATCATGATTTGAATAATGGTTTCGTCTCTAAGATTCTGTTTACAGATGAGTCTAGGTTTACGAATAATGGTATATTCAATGGGAATAATACAAAGTATTGGGCTCAAGAAAATGCTAGGTTGCTGAGAGAAGGTAATTTCCAAGAAAGATTTGGATTCAACGTCTGGGTAGGAATCATACGCACAAGAATCATTGGATCAATTTTTTTCGACGGCCCTTTGACGGGTTTAACATATCTACAATTCTTAGAGAACGGTCTTCAAAATAATATCAACTATTCACCTGAGAACATCAGGGATAATATGTTTCATCAGCAGGATGCTGCAGGACCACATAATTCTAATATTGTTCGGCAATATCTCAGTGATACCTATGGGCAGAGATGGATTGGAACAAATGGTCCAATCAGATGGCCAGCCGGATCGCCCGATTAAACCACTATCAATTTTCATTTATGAAATCCAAAGTATACCCGAGGAGACCAACTTCTTTGGAGGACTTGAGAGATAGAGTTGAGCGCGCATTTCAGGAAATTCCTGTTCACGAACTGATAAATGTGATGAGGTGTACAATAAATATGTGTTAGGGAAAACGGGCAACACTTCGAACATATCATTGGTCATCAATAAATAAAATGACGTTTCGATGGTTGTGAAACTCTTCTATTTAAAACAGGATAATGGTATTGTCGAGTAATAATTTGTACGTTGAATGATTCACTGTCTCGGTCGTTAGATTTATTCAAACAGTTTGATTATATTAAAGTTTATGATTATTTATTGTCAAGTCGATTATTTTTGGTAATTCATTGTTACCATTCTGAAGTAAAGTTTGAAAGAATGAATAGATGTCATGTTACCTACCAATTTTTTCAGATTGATTTAATTTCGTTAGATGGCCCTCTACGTTTTGAACAAAAAGAATGTGGTACATAATGTTATCGTGAATTGGTAATTAAATTTTGTATCGAATGGCAAGATGGCCCCCGGTAGGTACCATTTGAAAAAACGATTTTTTCGTTAAAATGAGTTTAGAAAATTTCAATTTCTGTTAGGATTTGTTATTGATCTTATCGATGAAATGACTATTACTATGAGTTACTGATGTAAATTAGTATAAATTTTAACCTGATCAAAGCCACCTGGGCTAAAAAAAATTGAGAAATGATTTTTTTTCAATACTAAAATGAAAATCTGCCAACACTTTCGTATGTAATTGGAGCCGTAGAATCTGAAAAACATTAAACATACAGGGTGTTCTATTTGAAAAATCGATGTTGGTGGCTGTTCTGGCGAAATTGGGTCTCGGCCATTTTGTTTTCATATGTCTGTCAATTCGAAATTGTTTCTCATATCTATTTACGAAAATTTATTTAAATCGGTTGATAAGTGAAGGAGATATAGACATGGCTCTAGTCCCATTGTCACCCGGTATAGTAGACCTACCGTTTATTTCCCCTGTTAATATATCATTAGTACACCAACCTGTTTATTCCCTGACTATGAGAACATACCTGAGGTATAATTAGCCTAATATTTACTAGAAAGTTTTCCCTGAAAGTTCAAATATTTTGAACACATTTTGCTGATCACCTTCAGGTAAAATTAAACCTAATGAATAACTCTATTGACCCATGAGGCTGTGAACGTATATTTGAAGTTCATAACAAGTAATTTCATACTACGCACTACGCCTAATAAGTTAATGGTTTTTGAAGGAGATTCGATGGTCTCAATTATTTTTATTGAACGAATTATAACTTAGTTAGTTAGCAGTTGTAGGTAGGATATTTGGTCAGAAATAAGTGAATTCGGACTTCTGCAAACCCTCTGCCTGGTATACGTTTCCTATAATGTTACTTGGGACATGTTTCAAGCTTGTATTTATGCATCTGAATGATTTGAATTCAGAAACTTTATTCAAAAATTGTTCTTAATATTGGAAATTACTTGAAATTCTCCAAAAAAAAGTGAAGTACTTCTTTATTCAACCAATATGAATACTCAAGTGCCCCACTTGCTATGTTTCTGATTCTGGATGATTGAATATAAAATACATAAAAAATAATCAGAATTGTAGCTGTTCTCGTGGGTTCGAGAGTAGAAACCTTCCCTGACTGGTAATCATGACAAAACCTCCCTTGGAATTTTCTCATTGTACCAATTGAGATCGTTGAGTTGACCGTATGAAAAAGGATCAGAAAAAATGGCAGAATTGGTGACACGCCCAGTGCATCTCTCACCAATCCGCTTAACTCTCAAAATAAATTTAAATACGGTAGACTCTATAGCACTAGTAATTACAAAAAATTTCAACACCTATGTCGAGTAACCAATTGGGACCGCACTACGAAATCGGACATAGCATTCAATGATTTCTATGACAAACTTAAAAGCAACTTTGAGAAAGCATTTCCAATTCAAAAAATCAATATTAAGAGAAAAAAAAATCATGGATAACTAGTGGAATCAAAATTTCAGCTGAAAATATGAAATCTCTACATAACATCCGCAAAAACACTAATGAACCGTTCTTCCACAACTATTATCTCAAATATAGAAAAATATATCGCAGCGTCCTCAATCTAGCAAAAGATACTTATTACAGAGATAGATTGGAGGAATCGAATAACAAAAGTGAAGAATGTTGGAAAATTATCGACGAACTAAGAGGCAAAACTAAAACAAAGCAGACTATATCTATTGAGCCCGATGAACTCAATTCTTACTTCTGCAATATAGCACTCAAACTCACTCAAAATATTACAGCTCCCAACTCTCCTTTGTCATACCTGGAAAATATAAATATTACTAACGAGTTTCAACTTTCCGACACCAACCTCAGTGAACTCAAAGAGATCCTGAGAGATATTAAAAACAAAAACTGCTCAGGGATAGATGATATTCCAATTAATGTCATTCTCAATCTTCCTGATGTCGCTTTGACAGCTTTGGTTGAACTGATCAACACCTCGTTCAGAACCGGAACTTTCCCTCTCGTCCTGAAAACTTCTGTGGTTATCACTATACATGAAGGAGACAGCGAAAGTGACCCCTCCAATTACCGGCCCATATCGCTTATCCCTAGCATAGCTAAAATAATTGAAAAAATAGTGAAGATCCGCATTCAAAACTTCGTATTAATTAACAACATAATCTGCCCAGAACAATTCGGCTTTCAGTCTAACAAAGGTACCAATGACGTTTTCTTTTATGTCGGAAGTATACAGAAATATCAATGCAGGCGACTACGCAGCGGCGATATTCTGCGACTTTTCGGAAGCGTTCGATTGCTTAAGTCACGATATTCTGCTACAGAAACTCGAAATTTACGGATTTAGAAATTCGGGCCTTGAATAGATGAAATCCTATCTGAGCAATCGTAGTCAAATAGTGCGCTGTTGCACTGAGTCCAATAGGGCTGGTATTGAATTGGGAGTACCTCAGAGCTCAGTACTCGGACCCATCCTCTTTTTGCTCTACATTAATGATATAAACCTCCTGAACATCACTGCCAAGATCACTCTATTTGCGGATGACACAACATTCCTATGGCATGATAATTCACAGCAACTACTGCTAGATAACATAGAAAGAGAATTGATTACAATAAAACAATGGTGCGATGCCAATTCTTTAGTGATCAACATTAAAAAAACTAATATAATCACATTTCGCTGCAACCTACCAGATATACCACTGGAGGATGAGAATATCCTTAACAAAACTGAGACACGTTTTCTTGGATTGATTATAGACTCTAGACTGAAATTCGATTATCACATTAACAATCTCTGTGATAAGTTGTCCTCGGGATGCTACGCAATTCGAGTAATTTCGAAAGATTTGGGTAAAAACGCAGCCAGATCGGCGTATTTTGCTCTAATCGAATCTCATATAGGGTATGGGATTGCATTCTGGGGCGCTTGCTGTTCTTACCAACTCAAAAATGTATTTGTAATCCAAAAAAGAGCCTTGAGGTATATTGGCAGAAAAAGACCCAGAGACTCATGTAGAACGCCATTCATTGATCTCGGTATACTCACGGTAACATCTATATACATTCTAGAATCTGTCACCCTTATACATAAAAATAAAAATCTCCTTGTAACAAATGATAATTCATATAACACTCGACAGAACAATAATTTCAGACTACCCAGACCATCTAATAATATGGTTAGAGATTCTATAATATACAATGGCATCAAAATGTATAATCATCTCCCCATAACCACTAGAGAGACTACATGTCTCAGGCGATTCAGAAGAGAGGTAAAAAAAATATTGATACAACAATCACTCTACGAGATAGATGAATTCTTTAACTTAAACCTTTAGATAGTTGCAGTTCCACATACTTGGGAGCTCATTCATAACCCTTGGCGAACTTGTATGACTATAACCAATTTTCTCAATAGCTCCATAATATGTTACATTGTCTTCATTCATTTACTTATTTTCACACATACTGAATTCTGTCCATTATTCAACCTTGCCTATTACCACACTTTGTATCATTTGTATAATGTATATGTAAATGTATATGTATATGGCGTATCTTAGACAATATCTATCTATTTTTATATATATTTTAATATTGTTACCCACCTATTTAGTTATAACCTAACTGTATGTGCATAATCTCAGATTAATTTTATAATTTTATTATTTTTATAATTTTCACCAACCTAAGCTTTGTCTTTAAGAATTTCATTCTTTGACAATAAAGCATATCTTGATTGATTGATTGATATTTGAGTAGAGTTTATTCTGCCAATCAGTCGCCGTAAGAACCCATTGAAAGGGTGAAAGTTAAGTGATTGTTGTATACTGAGGCGATCAATTTCATCAACCATCAGTCTGAAGCTTGTTTTTTCTCTCAATATTTTTCCACTTTAATATATCATCCCAATAAAAAATACAATGTCCCGAGGAGCGGAACTGGTGGTCGTTAGTACCACTTTAATAATTTTTCTTTGATGAAATCGCGAGCATCTCACGAATTATCATATTCCAGATGGAATAAAATGTCCAACACGTTCGAAAGGATCTGACGAGGAATATATTTTTGAGCAAATTCATTCTCGAACGAAAATCAGGGGGATTATAAAAAGTTACGCGCTGTAATCCGTTTTGTTAGCATTCGGGCTAGACGAAAATCGAGCAAAAGAAAACTCTTTGCTGGAAGTGCTGCAATTCATTATGCAGGATTGCTCATCTCACTTTTTCATTGTGAGAGACTTGGCTTTTTTCGCAGTCTCTCGACTGAAGTGCGGTACGCCGTGATTCTTTAGCGAGGAAATTAAATGCGGCCATGATGTTATTCCGTTTCGTTTCCAGGTTTCTTTTTGGCCCTTTGTTCTCGTGTGTGGCATTCGTCAAGGATATGATTGTGTTCCATATGTGCAGGAGTAGTTAACGAGAGTGCGTTGAAACAAATGACACAGAAAATGAGTGTCAGTCCTTTAACGTATTACTATTTTTGTGAGGGAGTGTTATTTGCTCCGATCGAGTAACATGAACTAGTAGGCCAGTAGATATAGACAATCAATTCACATTAATTCCAAAAGTTTTCAAATTTCAGTGGTATGTTAGTGCATTAATGAAAACAAACTATACAGTTTTGCAGAAGTCTACAATGAACGGAACATTGTTCAAATTGCAAAAATTGTTTTTATGCTTTATTCTTTCACTGAAAATTGCAAAAGTTAACTGAGCATACTGATAGTAATAATGTTTTACAACATGCATTGAGTAACCTTGTAAAAGTTACGGAACCTTGTTTTTTGTCATTTGATAACGTTTTTCATTGTAATTTGTTCAAAAAAAAAAATGCAAATTGGATAAGTGAAGGGAAAAAGTGTCAATATATTCACGTACATTTGCAATCATTTACTTATGAAATTTTTATCTGCTGCATTTATAATATACACAAACACTTGTATTGGAATAATCACAAAAGTTTTTATTATAGCTGCAAATTGAAATAATATCGGTCACAGTGGATATGTAACTTTGCAATCTTATACGAAAAACAGAACCTATTTATTCACTAATATAAGGTTTTTGCATTTTTGCAACCGCCGAAATAATTAGACTAGTCGAAAAGTGAGTTTCCTGCGAAAAATAGTTCCAAGTGTCCAAAAAATATGAGCAATAGCTCATTCGATTCGGGATGCAATTTTGAGAAAGAAATTTTTGTTGTTTTTTTTATGAAGTTTAAAAAAAACAAAACAAGGAGTTCTTTCTTGGGAATAACTCAAAAACCATAAGCGACAGCGAAAATCGTAACATAAATTCTTAAAGAGGAGATTTCGAATTAAATGGTCTAGACTTCCGGAACTGTATTTCCATTATTTATAATTTTAATTTAACGCTACTTCATGCGCGCGCCGTTTCTAAGGAGAGTACACCTCATAAAATATATCTTTTTTATAGTTATAAATATCAATTTGAAGATTTGAGTGAATTATGGTTCGATTTTTACACTTGAAAAAACAAGCTCTCCTTGGAAAGAAAGATTTAAGTTAATTTTTCAACAAGTCAGGCCATTGTTAATTAGTTATTTTTCGGATCTTCGTTTTCATTAAAAACGGCATAAATATTTAAATAATAGCTTTGAAAAATGTTCGCTCTTTGGAACAGCAGCTTTGTAGGTCGGCAGAGCCGAATTGTATAAAAACGCTCGAACACGTCAACTACATTTTCGAGGGGGACATCGTTTGCGATGAAATTCACCCGAAATACATTCCATCCCTCCAAGCTGTGACCACCACCCCTACATTTTTAAATAGCAACAAATGGCAAGTGATACCTCATTTGGAGAGTATTTTCCTTCTCAATATCAAACAACAAAAACTAATTAATTCTATCGATTCGTTTTCGAGATATAGGAACTTGAAGTTGGGAAATCACTTTTTATTCACTCGATCAATAAAAACAATATCTGATAAAGCAACTGTCGCAGTAATTATCATTGTCACTGAACTAAGTGTTCAAACTCTCTACCACCCATTTCCATACAATAGTACAAGTTCTGTTCAAAACGAGACCTCACATTTCGTAGCATTTCCGGCGTAATTCGACGGCATTCTTCAATAATTCTCCATCGTAAATCTTCCAGAGATTCTGGTTCGGTTGCAGAGATTTTGTTTTTCAAGTGACCCCACAAGAAAAAGTCGAGTGGTGTTGAATCTGGGGATCTGGATGGCCACTCAATAGAGCCTCTTCTTCCAATCCAACTTCCAGGAAACATTCTATCCAAAAACGCCCTAACAGGCTGTGCATAATGTGGAGGTGCCCCATCTTGTTGAAATATCAAGTGGTCTTCATGGTAACGATCGTCATTTTTAATGATGTCTACTAATTGTGGATAAACAAATCCATTCAGTAATTCCAAATAAGTTTCTCCTATCAGGTAACCGTCGAGAAATACTGGTCCAATCAAACGGTCTCCAAAAATACCGGCCCATACATTGGGTTTTTGGGGAGTTTGAGTATGGACTTCGTGGAAAACAGGTGGATTGGCATCTGACCAATAACGACAGCAGATGTTGAGAAGGAAATTTTCATCACTATTTATTCTCGTAGTTATAATGTCACAAAATTCCTGTCGCCTATCAAGATCATCTTCATTAATTGGTGTACAATGTATTTTGTAGGGGTGGAATTCATGATGTTTCAGCATTCGGCGGATCCTGGTTCTACTGATATTGGTAACACTTGCCAATTTCCTTGTGCTCAATGTTGGGTCTGCATGAACTTGTCCCAAAAGTGCAACTTCAACAGGTTCATTTCTCAATGGAAATTCACGTTCTGGGTCTCGTTTCTTGTTGGCTACTGATCCAGTTTGACGAAATTTTTGCACTAATTCTAGAACGTATTTTCTAGCAACAAGTTTTTCTGGATGCGTTTCATTGTCCAAATTAGCTGTACGGTTACCGCACCCATCATTCTTAGAAGAATTGTTATTATTCCAACCCTTTCCGCGATGGTATACACCATTATTGCGGAAAGATATTCAGCTGCTTCAGTCAAGTGATTCACTGTAATGTCGTTCAATCAAAGATCAGTTTGACACTGATAGACGTCCACAATTGCGATTTGGCTAAGATGTCTAAAAACCCTGGTGCTTGCACTTATACCTGCAGAAGTTTGGGATCGACTTGGCGACACTTGGCCTACTTGATAATAGAGATTACGAGCGTGTCAGAAGGCGCCAATTTCAATTCAGTAACAGGCTATATTTGTTTGCTCAGATTTCTTTTTGAGGCGAACTGTTCGCGGGTTCTAATTCTAGCTTTGCTATTGGTTGAAAAGAGACATCTGTCAAACTTCACCAATAGCAAAGCTAGAATTAGAAGCTCCCGAACGAAGAAAGCACTGTCGTATTTTTTACCATTTGAATTTGAGGTTGACTGCATTTTGACAGACGGAGAATTGGAAATGAAAATGTTATTAAATTGCAGAAAATATAAAATTCAATGCATACAATTTGATGAACTATGGAAATATCATCATTAGTCAATTCGATAAGATTTTGTACTTGCTTTTGGTACTGAATACTGTCCGCACAAAATACAAATGTAGCCCCTTCTACAGAAAGTATCCTTACACACTACACTACCTGAAAATAAACAATTCCTCACGCACTAATGAATTGATGAACGAGTTATTTTTCAAAGAACAAACTCAGGAATAAGCTAAGCAAGATTTCAAATCAAAGAGATGGAAAACGCATAGATGCTGCAATTGTCAGAAATTAAGTTCTGACATTGAGCGAGAATATAGACAAACATTTTTGGATGGCGCCATCTACCACAGAGAAAGAAGCTCTGTTGAAGTAACAGGTGGTGTCCCCTCGAAAATCTAAACAATATTGAATCAGTTCATTCACCAGGATTTTTAGACATCTTAGATTTGGCTAAGATATCTGAAAACCCTGGTGAATGAACTGATTCGATATTGTTTAGATTTTCGAGGGGACACCACCTGTTACATCAACAGAGCTTCTCCCTCTGTGGTAGATGGCGCCGTCCAAGAATGTTTGTCTATATTCTCGTTTAATGTCAAAACTTAATTTCTGACATCTGCAGCATCTTATATGGAATTATTTTCAGTGTTTCGTCGGTATCTATGCGTTTTCCATCTCTTCGATTTGAAATCTTGCTTAGCTTACTCCTGAGTTTGTTCTTTAAAAAAGCACTCGTTTATCAGTTCATTAGTGCGTGAGGAATTGTTTACTTTCAGGTCTATAAGGATACTTTTTCTATAATGGGCCACATTTGTATTTCGTGTGGATAGTATAAAGCAGCAGATTCAAATTTTCACCTGTATTCCGTACCAAAAGCAAGTACAAATTTTGACGAATTGACTGATAATGATATTTCCCAATTTCATCATATTGTATGCATTGCATTTTATATTTTCTGAAATTTAATGACAATTTCGTTTCCAATTCTCCGTCTGTCAAAATGCAGTTAACCTCAAATTCAAATGGTACAAAATACGAAAAACAACACGACAGTGCTTTCTTTGTGCAATGTTCGGGGGCTTCTAATTCTAGCTTTGGTTATTGGTGAAGTTTGACAGATGTCTCTTTTCAACCAATAGCAAAGCTAGAATTAGAACCCGCGAACAGTTTGCCTCAAGAAGAAATCTGAGTAAATAAATATTACTGTTACTGAATTGAAACTGAAACGAAATTGGCGCCATCTGACACGCTAGTAATCTCTATTATCAAGTAGGCCAAGTGTCGCCAAGTCGATCCCAAACTTCTACAGGTATAAGCGCAAGCACCAGGGTTTTTATACATCTTAGATTTGGCGAAGAAATTTATCTCACACATGTTTTTGTTGTACACGCACTTGAGTCGAATTCGAAAAAACGTCTTTTTATCGATTCTTAAGAACCTCAATTTTTTTCGATCAAGTAAATGAGGATGAAATAAAAATTTGAAACGGAATTGTTGTTATTTGTTGGTGAACAGTTAGATCATTCGATTCCTTGACAATGATAATTATCTTTGAACAGATGCATTGTTAGATGTTATTTTTATTGATTGAGTGAATAAAAAGTGATTTCCCAAATTCAAGTTCGAAAACGAATCGATAGAATTGATTTATTTTTGTTGCTTGATGTTGAGAAGGAAAATACCTTTCAAATGAGGTATCACTTGCCATATGTTGCCATTCAAAAATGTAGGGGTGGCGGTTACAGCTCCGAGGGATGGAATGTATTTCGACGATGTCCCCCTCGAAAATGTAGTTGACGTATCCGAGCGTTTAAATATTATTCGGTTTTGCCAACCTACAGAGCCGCTGCTTCGTTTTCAATGACCCACTCTGTATATATATACTCAACATGATCACGTTATGAAATTTTTTGAAAGTTGGTAATTTAGTTTTTTATAATTTTTTAATTCAACAAAAAAATTAAAATCAATAAAATGTTAAAAAAATATTATGTATAGAGTAGAGTAGAGTTTATTGACATTCGTAGCAGGTCTTATGAAACTTAAAATATTTCTATATCTAAGAGTTACAACTAATATCATCGAGTTATCATTATGATTATGAACAGATGGGCATAGTATCAAGTTGCTTGGTATATATATTGATGACAAGCTCAACTAGAAGTACCATGTTGATAAATTGGCGAATGAATTATCTAGTGCGGTGTTTTTGATTCGTAGACTAAGGAATTTAGTTGGTATTGATATGCTTAGGTCGAGCTACTTTGGACTTTCCCATAGTCATTTGACCTATGGAATCATTCCGTGGGGTAATCTAGTCACGCAAACAAAATTTTCATTCTCCAAAAAAGGATTATTCGTGTGTTAGGTTAGCAGGAGCGGGCTACAGAGATCACTGCCGTGCTCTTTTCATCCGGCTTCAGATCATCATGCCTCTTCCAAGTGCTTAGATTTACTACTCTCTTCTTGAAATGCATAAAAACAGAGCGGATTATGCTTCAGAATCTGATTCACATCAGTATCATACGAGAACAGGAGATTTGCTGAGAACGCCAAGATACAGGCTTTCGGTGTCCCAGAAAAATTCTCTGAATTTACATTTTCATAACGAACTACAAGAAGGCTGAATTTTTACAATTTCAAACAAAAGGTAAAATCTTTTTGACTGAAGAACTGTTTTTACTCGGAAAATGAGGTTCTCATCTATGCATTCACGATAGAGGAATTGTGAAAAACACTCAACCACTTGGGCTTCGATTTATATTATTCACGTTGAATTGTATTTTGTCTTCTGATAATAATATTTACTTGGTGATATTTGTGCCTCGATTCATTTCATGCAGATTGGATTGTGTTCTGTCTTTTTGATCATAATGTTAACTCGGTGATATTAGTTGTGAATCTAAGATATAGAAATATATTTAATTTCATAACACCTGCTAAAAATGTATTCAAAATATGTAATGTAGTCAATAAACTGTTCCACTCTTTTCATACTATTCATATTTTCAAACAAATCAATATTTTGTCACATGATGAACTGTTCCTAGAATAACATTCCAAACAGTGTATTATTCACTTGATGTTCGAGGAATTAGTTCGATGGATTCTGATCGGGAGAACGAGGAGGACACGGCAATAGGCCTCTTCGACCAATCTAGTGGTTTGGATTCAAATATTCTCCGACTGTGACAAGGAAATGGGGAGGTGCTCCATCTTGTATGAACCACATCATTTTTATGTTTTTTGACGTCCTGTTTTCCGTTGGTTGTTATGAATTACCTTGCAGTATCATAGATAACTATAAACGATTCTCAATTACAAAATGTCCAGCAATTGTGTTGAATACGATGCTAACCCCAGATATTGGTACAGACAAACAATTGTATAGTTTCTTTCAATTCTTCACAAAGAGTATTTGATAATTCACAGTGCATAGCAATTTTTCCAATGAACATGTTTTTATAAGTATTTACAAAAATATTCCCCAAAGTTTTGAGGCCAATTCATACTCTCCTGTATTCGGTTTGGAATATGGAAAAATACATTACCAAGTTGCATCCAGTCGAACAGAATGTCAATCTTAACTAAAAATAGTTTTTCTCCACTGAAAATATCCTCAGGGAACAAATATTGGAATCCCAGTTTCTCGAAGAATGGTAATAATTATGTCAGAATTCATGGTAATATTTTTATGCGAAATCAAATTTTGGTTCGATACAACGATAGGTTGGAAAAATAAAGCAGAAAATTTTGTTTTATGCAGCCATTTTCCAATATGGCAGAAATAAGAGATGACGGAATATTAGCGACATGTTCAGTTTCATATATTTCATGCTTGAAAACTTTCCAATATCGATTCGGAATGAACATCTAATCTAAGAGCTGACTAGGTGAATGAAAAATGATGAGGTACAAGGAAAATTTTCACATAGAGCGTTTATCTATGCAGGCAAAAGTCAGTCTCGGCGTGGGAATCGGTGGCAGGCGATCATTCATTCTCCCAACGCTCAGATAACTTCAAACTCTTAGAAGCCTAGTAGCCTAGTTGCTCACGAATATGAGCTCTTGCTTTCACACTACAAGAACCCGGGTTCGATCCCAAGCTGGGTTTTAATTTTTTTACAATTTTCTATTAGACTCAAACCAACCACAAAACCTTTATATGTCACCAAAACATATAACCTCCGAATATCTACCCTCTTTGCATTT
The DNA here is from genome assembly GCA_018342105.1 of Gonioctena quinquepunctata. Lineage (NCBI taxonomy): Eukaryota > Metazoa > Arthropoda > Insecta > Coleoptera > Chrysomelidae > Gonioctena > Gonioctena quinquepunctata. The sequence continues at coordinate 279,756 of JAFIRS010001620.1, forward strand.
TCACGTAGCGGCCGGAGGCAGCTGACAATTCCTCTGAACCTGGTTTCTTGACGTACTTTTCACAGAAAATGGTTCTAATAAGTCGAAAGACAGTCTTATGCGTTAATTTCAATTGTTCTGTTATGATCAAATCATAGATCTTTCTCATAAGCGAATTGGAGGAAGGAATATATAGCTTTATTTTACTTGAAATAATTTATTTTTCCATAGGGTATCGCAAAACATCGAGAGGCGACTTCCTACTGCCTCTTCACGGGGGCGTACGGGGCGTTTGCCCATTTTATCCTTGAAATACAGAATGAAATGTATTGTAAATTATAAATTGCGAGATGTAACGTACTGAATAGATGATTAAATATATTCTGAATTGGAATTGAATTTGAATTTGGTCAAATGCGTTACTTTTCAATGAAAATAAGATATTTGAGTGCAGCTCTGAAATTTTATAAAGTTATAGTTTGCAACTGTGGAAATTGCGTGAAATGTATGCTAGGAGTCTAGGTCGGGGATTGAACATTGCCAGAAGTCGGCAAAGTTGTAAGAATTGAACAAGGTGCAGTTCTGACGATTTCTTTTTCAAATTATTTATGGCTTCAAGAAGCTATAAAGAATTATAATATCGCCAGAAGTTGATGAAACGGAAAGCACTTCTTCAAAATATAAATGAAAACAAGTCAACACAACATTCTTATTAGTGTATATCTTTATAATTCTTGGTTATTCATACTTATGCTCTATTTTGCCTACTACTATTGATTGATTCATAATTCATTGAAAGTTTTGTTAATACAAAGACAAACTGCCAAAATTTCATGAAAAAAGTACCACCTCAGCAACTTCTTGCAATATTATCATTTTTTATATACTTAGCCATAATTTTGTCTCCTGGAAAATCATGTACAGCTTTTTAAGGCCATAAATAATATTTAAATAAACACAAAAAATTTTAAATTTAATTTTTTTTCCGCTTCTGGCAACGTTCAATTCTCGAATAATATGTGCTCATTTATGATTGATTATTCATTACAAAAGCAACAAAAAAATTGATTCCTCAAATGAATTTATGTATTTCCTGTCAGACCTAAATTATTATAATTTTCCCAATTGTTCATTGATTAAAAAATTGAAGTGGAAGAGTTCAGACCATGGTCTTATATCATATTTCTTTCTTATCTCAATTCTTTACAGAGAGTAAAATATTGTATACATCAAAAATAAAAATAGACTCAACCCTGGCAAATGAAAAAAAATCACGTAAATAATTGGAGTGTTTGGAGATGAAATGACTTCATCAGAATTGCTCAAAACACACCTTTTTGCGCTGGAAAAAAAAGAGACCCCTCGGACCCTCCTTTGTGCTGGGGGGTATGAAGGACCCGGTAGGTCAGCGCAGCGACACAATCACTTTCTTAAAAAAGGCCTCGCAAATTTTTTTTGCCCAGGCCTCGCATATGCTATGGACGACTCTGATGATGGGTCCCGCGCAAGAATTACCCCACGGTATTTGATAAAATCAGCTAGGAGGTATTAGAATATACAATAGGATCAGATTATTTTCCTATAATTATAGAAGTACAAATAAACACAATTTTTTTCTCATCAACTCATCTACAAAATGGAACGACTAATTGGACAAAATGAAGAACAAATATTGAATATTGATAACTGCAAAAATTCCCGCTATCTTAGAGCCATCAGGTGTCAGTCGTGATGATGGAAAATGACCAGATGGACCGTCATTGATTCCTTGGAAATTTGGTAAACCAGCGGTATGGGATTTTACTTGTATGGACACTATTGCCACATCACACTTGAACTCAACCTCAATCCGCAAGGGTGCAGCTGCAGGAAATGGGGAGAAAGAAGGATAAAAAAATATCAAAACCTGAGGAATCTCTACATTTTCTACCCTGAAGCTATTGAAACCTACGGAGTATCTGTCCTCCGAGCAACGGAATTTATTGAAGAGGTTGGTAGCAAGATTTTCCAAGTGACCAATGATAGGAGATCCACCAGATTTCACCTTCAATGCATCAGCATTGCCATTCGAAGAGGTAATGCAGCTTCGGTGTTGGAAACCATTCCAGTTGGACGTCATTTGGATGAATTTTTCTACAATCCCCATTTTGAAAAGAATATATCTCAATGTACCTTGATATCTAATAGTGGAAATTCGTCAATTCTGGGTTCTATTCCTGCCACTCAACGTTCAGATGATGAATTGATTCGTCCACAAAGAATTAATATGTCAAGTAGTATCCATAAGTCTAATATTCGGAGCCAAATACATGAAAAGTATAATTTGTATTCATCAACTTCCAAAACAATAACGTGATCTGCCATATCTTCATCCAACTCGATTTCAAGCAGCCTCCAATCAGGTTCCTTATTGCGGCGCTCCAATGACCAATGAGAGAAAATCATCGCAAAAACAACTATTCCTTTGAAGATAGCAGTAGCGGTGAACGCATCTCCTTCGGTTATAATTCCATCAAACCACTTTTGCTTGGAAGCTCCAAAACTCTCGGTCTTGATGGTTTGAAAAACATTGGCAATACCTGCTTTATGAGTAGCGCAATACAATGTTTATCGAATACCAGATGGTTGCTCGAGTATCTGAGAAAAAACGAAAATTTGAAGGATATCAACGCAAGCATATCAAGTATGAAGGGCGCTTTGATAAAAGCATTGGAAGAAGTGGTAAAAGAACTGATATGGCGGTTAACACTGTTTCTTTGAAAAGCCAGATAAAAAGATTTGCACTTTGTTTTATGGGTAACGCTCAACAGGATGCCAAGGAATTTTTCAGATATTAATTGGAAGGTCTTCATGGAGATGTGAACAGAGTAAGAGAAAGGCCTAAACCTATGTTCATTGAAATCGATGAAAATTGGAGCGATAATGAAAAGGCAAGATATCTTAGAATGGACAACTAAAAAATTGTCGATAACTTTGGTGGTCAACTGAGATCATCGTTGAAATGTACTTTCTGTGGCCCTTGTTCTGTCACTTTTGACCCATTCTGGGACCTTCCACTCCCTATTCAACAGAGTAATGGCAAGCTCAGACTGTCACAATGTTTGGACTCGTTTACTGGAGAAGAAATTTCGACAAATCAGAAATGATTACCAAAAAACACTCTCATTCTAAATGTAAGGAAAGGAGAAGATGCACGAGGTCATTATCTATACTCAAATTCCCCAAAATGTTTGTAATTCACTTGGAAAGATTTTTGCAGATGGAGAGATTCAGAGGAAAACTGAATGTCTTCATTGACTTTCCACTCGATGGATTAGATATGAATATTTATTCAGTAGATAACGCAGCTCCGTGTCGCTACAACTTGTATGCTGTATCCAACCATAGCGGAACAACTCTCAACGGACACTACACGGCTTACTGTATGCACCCTTACGCAGGCACATGGCACGAGTACGATGACTCGAGAGTATTACCGCTATCACCAAAATCTATTGTGTATATTTTATAATTACAGACGTGATAAAAAAAAAATTACCCTGTTGTGGGCAAAAAAAACCGTTCTCTTCGCCTATCTAATTACTTATTTCTAACATTATTTTCTGTTCTTTAACTATTCTCCCAAGAAAATCTTTCATGACTTTCTGAGAAATATTGTATCTCCACTGACCGTACTATCAACTACCTGTTCCTAGTATTACCATTCCAGCATTCTTGCATATTCGCCCGGAAATACGCTCCTAAATGGCCCATTCAATTTATTTAAATAGTTGTCCCTTGAAAACCATTTCAAGAAATAACATATATTTCGCCTGTCCTCGAAGCATACGCCCTCTTCTATGATCAAGAGGACACCAAATCACAGCTCAGAAAAGAGCATTTCATTTATTAACATTATATATTTTATATTCATTATACCTATGTTGTTAATATCTTTAATCAAACAAATTTACAAATAAATGAAATAAATTGCAGAAGAATTTAAAAATCGAAAGAGATTTCAGTTTTTACTCAGCCCCTTACAATTCTAGTTAAGAATGTAAGCAGAGCAGACCTTAAACAGGAATTGTGTTATTTGCAATCAGATCCTGTAGAACTGAAACTGGATTGGACTTTTTCGAGTTGCTGCCAGAAGCACGATACCCCAAATTGCGAAACTTGGGGCTTACACCGGGTAGCATGCTGGAAAGCACGTATCTTTGCGAAAGCAGCTTCTCCAACATGAAATTTATAAAGTCAAAATGTTTCCTTTCTGATAAGTTACTCACTCAGTTGCTTCGTTTATCAACAACAAATATTAAAGTTAATATTGATGCTTCAGTTAGTGGAAACCAATAACCTCAAATTCTCCACTATTTTTTTTTGTAATTTGATATTATTTGAATAAATTAAAGTAATAATACAAACGCGTTTTTTCTTTGTATACCATATCTATTTAAACTCACTGATAAACTTTCATACGAAGTATTTTATAATGCGGCCCTCCAAACCACATTTTTTTGAGCGGGCCTTGTGACACTTGTAGTTGGACAACCCTTATCTAGACAATTACTTATCATTCAAACATATCGCAGATAAGGGAACGCACATCTTAAGGCCAACTTGAATTAGTAGAGTGTTATAAGTATATGAGCGTTGGGAAAGGCTCAACGCGTTTGATCGCCTGTCCCCGCTCTCACTCTGCGACTGAATTCAGCCATACAGAGGTACACGCTTGTCAGCTGGTAAGGAAGGTTTCTAGACAAAAATGTCCCTTCTACCTTATCCTTTCTCATTTTTGTACCCAGTTCTCCGTCTAATTGTTTTGTAGGATTTTTCTCATAATACCATCTGTACTACTACAATGAAATAATAATTGTTGACTCTCCTTCATTATTACGGTCACATTACTCCATAATTCCTAGCAATTCAGAGTAGAATTGAAACGTAGAAACATGCCAGTATTTCTCAAACAACTTCCAGAGATTTGTTCTGCATTCAATTTGGTTCAGTTTATGAATAATGTCCCAGTATTTATCATTGAAATTAGTCTCGTTTTTGTTTCAGTTCTCCCCCATCTGGGCCACCATCCAGTCCTCCAAGGAAATCAACGGATGAAACGCCTCATCATCATGAAATTTCAATGCTATTCGCATTGTCCGGAAAGAAAGACGATGAAATGTTTCAGTGTCCACAATCAGACAATATCGTTATTTTCTCTTTGTTCACAATACAATTATTGTATACACTACATCCATTTGTTCCAACGAATCAAATTGAATATCCAACAATTTTGTAAATACAGTAGCATTTTAGGCTAGTCAATGAAAAATATGTACATTCTTCAGTGCATTCATAAAGCATATAATTATGCAATTGATTTGAATTTTTCGAAGTCTGTTGATGTTACTATATTGAGAATTCTCAATTTGATTTAGAAACTGTTGTAACATAATTTGTTTTATAATAATATTGTTAATATGAGATGGGGTAATGAATAAACCTATGAACACATTTGTTTTTTTTATCACGTTCATATCAGCTCGCTTTCATTTCTGTTCGGTACAAATCTTGCAATTTAATTTAAACTAGATACAGTGCAATAATAACTCGCTTTTTTTGTCTGTCTGTTTGTTTGTCTGTAATAATTATAATAGTAAGGAGAAATCTATTGCAAAATTTCACACACACACAAGACAGGAAAGCAGAAACTAATTATTTTGATATTTTTTCTCCTAGCCCAATAAAGATTTATAACCCCATACAGATTCATAACCCCATACAGATTTGTGATTGTGAATTTTTAATGACTATGAAAATACTTGTACAATTCAAAAATGAAAACGTCGGGCACATGCAATACATTGGGCAGGGCCGGATTAAGAGGAGGGCAACCGGGGCTGAGGCCCCAAGGCCTCCATAAGAGACGGGCCCCCACAAAAGAAATTTTTAAGTAACATTTTCTGACGAATACCGACTAATATGCAAAATTATATATAAAAAAAATTTACAACAGAAGAGCAGTTCTCCCACTTTTTCCACTCATTTTTCATTTCAAACATTCCAAAGCGCGATATGGAAAGCAATCACAGGTAATTTAGATGCCAGTGACGGGGAATTTTTAAATGACTGTATAAATAAAATTTATAAAGATGAACACCAAATTGAAAATTTGCTCCAAAATCAAATTTCAGTAACAACTTCAATTATAAAAGAATTCAATACAACTATTCAGCAATTGCAAATAGATGAAGATATAAAGGAAATTGAAACATGGATTTATTATTTATCAGATGAACCAGCCATACTCAACGCAAAGTTGAAAGCTATCGAAATCTCTGAACAATAACTAGAAAGTTATACTTTTCTGGAAGATGAATGATATTTTAAATGCAATAACTTTTGCAAGACCCAATATTATTCATACATCAATTATAAGACCGAATGTTTTTGTTTTTTTTTATTTGAAGAATAGTTGCATCAACCACTAGGGTTATTAGCAACGGCACAATAAGATTACAGTGGTAGTTAACATTTACAATTTAGAGAGCATGTACATGAGTATTTTGACAATGTTCACAATTTGTTGAGTAAACCGATTTCTGTAAAAAAACCTTCAAAACTTAGAACGTTGCAGTTCACACCGAGAGCAACTTTCAAATCTGTATTTATCTCGTAGTCCTGACGTTCTTTCACGAACTTTGGACATTCCGATAAAAAGTGCTTAACCGACCCTGGTACCTGGCACATGTCGCATTTCTTCCCTTCCTCTCCGGTCAACAGATGTTCATGGGTGTACTTGGTGTGTCCTGTACGGAGGCGGGTGATCATTACCTGGTGTTTTCGTTGGTGGAGGGTATTTCTCCATGGTTTTATGTCGTTCTTGATTTCCTTCAGTTTCGTATGCGAGTTTCTCTATTCCGACAGCAAGTAGTTATAGATGACGGATTTCATGTGTATTTTGAGGTCAATGATTTGATAACATCTCTTCGAGACATTTCTCAAAGAACTCAAAAGAACAATCTTTCCTTACCAATCAAAGTGTCATCAATATCCAAATATTTAGACATTATTGAATTACAAGCTTTCCAAGCAGATTCGAAAATTATTTTTATATTGAAGATTCCCCTAGTCGAACCAGAAATCTATACCATTTACCGAGTGTACTCCATTCCTTTCCTGGATAACAGAACTGGGTTACATCACATTTCATCTACAATTCATAATTAATTGCAAAGGACGATGATTCGATGTCGTATGTTGCTTTTCAGAACCTTGAAAAATGTAAACAATTATTTTTTAATTTTCATATCTGTGAAAATGTAGTTTCATATCCAATTGACAGTTATTCATTATGTGGAGCACAAATTTCAAGACCACTCTTAGAACTTCCTAAAATATGTTCAATTTCACTATTATTTGTAAAGGACTACAATGTTTTCGAACTTCAATCATACACATGGTTAATAACTTTATCAGGTCCTTCAATTTCAACCATTAATTGTCAAAAAGGAGATGTATCAACTCAAGTAATAAAAATTAATTCAATTTTGAAATTACAACCTCAATGCAATGCATATATTGGAAATACAAGAGTACATGCGAAATCTCTCATGTCTCAAGAACAAAATGTAACATATAGAACACTTCCAATTTTGATACCTTATCAATGTTGCAATAATTTACCAGAAAAAAAAGCTACCTGAGCTGAAACCTTTGATGTTAGCAAATCAAATGTTGACAATCTGAATATTGCTCAACATAAATTGAATCAATACGATGAAGAATTAGACAAAATAATAAATGAACCTTTTGTGAAAAAACATATTTCATGGTTTACATGCTCCACTATTATTACCATAATTATTTGTACATATTTTGTATGTGCAGAAATAGACATTCTATGAAAATTGGTTTGATGACCTCAAACAAGAACGATCAGCCTCCACAACCTCCAAGACCGGGAATAGCATTATCATCTCTTAGAAGCTTGCTACCCTCAAGGAGAAGACCAAGCATTCATCTTCAAGAACCAATTGAAGAGGAATAAATTGAATTGAATCCCAATGCACCCTCAAAATCATATGCCTGATAAAAGTTGCCGCATCGCATCAACTTTCTTTTCAAGGGGGAAGTTGTTATATTAGAATCCTGAATGGTCCCATTGTCCCAATATTGCACAATATTGCATCATCTTATACGTCGTATTTTTCTACGCAGTTCCACAGGAAACCAGTCGACACATTTCAAGGAGTCCTCGAAGTGTGCTAGATGAACGACGCCAGCACTCCATAGTCTATGAAGGAGGATCCCAGACTCCAGGAGAGCATTCATGATCATTCATTGGTATTCATTGAATCCGATACATACCCAAAGTTCTTGTATTGTAAAAATATTCATCCCAGTTATTCATACTGCGGATTATTTGTAATTTATGAAATAAAGTTCTTTTAAAAAATATAAGTATAAGTGAAAAACTCCATAACATATATGTATATATACAGGGTGTAACTTAAAATATGTCATTAATTTCAGGGGGTGATTTCTTGTCATATTTCATGAAAAAAAGTTCATATAAACGTGTGTCCTAACTTGCTCCATTTCCGAGTAACGAGGTGTCCAAAGATTAATGAAAAATCGGTTTTTCATGAATTACTCAAAATTCTTCTGGCCGATTTTGATTAAACTTCGTGTGTGTTCTATTTGTGATACGATGCTTCTTGTGATGAAATTATATTTTGAATTTTACTTCCAGTGGTGTCGCAGATGGTAACCAGATTGATATTCACGATAATAAATATTGTACGCTAAAGTTTTCGCTGAGTTTGATATTATTTGAAATTAATAACTAAACAGTGGCGTAGAAATTAGGGGTAACGATCCTTTGAGTGTAAAAATGTGTTTTGCTATTCGTCGCCATTGAACAAACTGTGGAATGAAAACCTGTTTGGTTTGGCAAGTAGATGGAAGAAGTATTCAAACTGCTAGTTTATGTCTAATTCATTCGGAAAACAGCATAGGTAATAATGAAAAATAATTAAAGCAGATGCTCAAAATGGGACCCTCCACTTGCAGTACAAGCATCTAGTCTCCTTCTCATTGACTGCCGCACACGTTCAAAAAGTCCTGGGGTGTTGCGGTTGACATTAGAATTATTCATAATTCTATTCCTCAAGTCATTGTCATCGACAACTGGTGTCGTGGTACCAGTGTCGTGGGTAAATAATTCTTCAATTTAAACATTAATGTCATTCCGGTAAAAATGTCACAAGTTATTTCAACCTTGTTGGGTTTGAGATGTATTCAATTTAAAAGTAAATAATTTTTATCCCTCATGTTACTACATAATCAATTTTTACTTTGATTTTTACCATAAATATCATCGAGGTAACCCTCTGTGACGACACTGGAATTTTAATCCGTAAACTAATTTCATGAAAAGGAGCCCCTTGTTACTGCTAACGAACATACCCAGTTTCATCAAAATCGGCGTAAAGACTTTTGAGTTATTAATAAAAAACCTATTTTATAGTAACACTTTGACACCTCGTTACTCGGAAACGAAGCAAGTTAGGACACACGTTTATATAATTTTTTTTTTCGTGAAACGTTGAAATAACTTGTGACATTTTTACCGGAATGACATTAATTTTTAAAGTTAAAAATTATTTACCCACGACACTGGTTGTACGAAATTCTTGATTGTTTGACATGATGTTTATAGTTTCTTTTCAAGTTTTTTCGTAGAATTCAAAAGTAATACCAGCGGTAAGAAAACTCTGATTGTTTCACACAGTAGGTACAAGTCACAAGTATCGTGAAATTGTTTGAGGGTGCATGCAAACACGATTGTTTACATACTATCAAGTAAATATGAACACCAGCGAATTAGCGCAGATGCATTTTGTGTATGGACTTGCAGATGGAAATGCTGCAGAAGCCCGTCGACTCTATCGAGAACGATATCCGAACAGAGATATTCCAGCAGAAAAAACTTTCACCGGGTTACATGCTAGACTGTGTGAAACTGGATCTGTAACTAAACAGGCTGAGCGTCCTGGTGGACCGGGGACAATAATGTCACCGAAGTTAGAGGAAGCAATTCTCCAAGAAGTTGACAACAATTCATCATTAAGTACCCAAAAATTAGCTTTACAGTTCCATGTCAGTCATCAAAGTGTTTGGAAGGTTCTGCATACGAATTTATTATATCCATACCACAAACAACGGGTACAGGCACTGTTACTAAGAGATTTTCTCAGACGATTAGAGTTTTGTCAGTGGTCTCGTCAACAAATTGTAAACAAGGCAAGTTTTTCACAGGATGCCATCATAAATTTTCACAACAATCATTCTTGGGACTACGAGAATCCTCATGTCATTGTAGAAAGTGGATTTCAGCAGGAGTTTTCGGTCATCGTCTGGGCGGGTATTTGTAGCAATCATCTGATAGGGCCGCATTTTCTTCCTCCTCGACTCAATGGTGTGACGTACAGACAATTTCTAGGAGAAACATTGCCAGAATTGTTACAGGATGTACCTTCGCTAGTAAGGCGAAATATGTGGTTTATGCACGACGGGGCACCTGCTCATTTCAGTGTAACCGCTCGCGAAAATCTCAATGATACTTTTGCTCACCAGTGGATAGGTCGTGAGGGACCTCAACCGTGGCCACCACGATCTCCAGACTTGAACCCACTGGATTATTTTTCATGGAGATATCTGAAATCGCTTGATTATGCGACACCAGTTGTCGATGACAATGACTTGAGGAATAGAATTATGAATCTATATAAAGAATTGTACGATACAGACGTGTGTTAGTGTGCTCGTGACAAAATCCTCTGCAAATTGAAATTGAAGCATTATAGAGGGCTCAAAATCTCTCAGAAGAGAAGAACTGGATTTGGACGTGGGATGCAGCTAATAGAAAAATTGTATATCTAATCAGGTGGGCACAGAAATTATTATATTTCAATCAATTATATTACAATAAGCATTGCCATCAAATATCCTGCAGCTGCAAAAAAATCAACAGTGCTACAAAACTATCGACTTCTTTCTACACAATATTAGTAAGGGAGCTCATGTACACTTTCACAATATAGGATGTCAGAACAAACAATTAACGAAATACATCAGTTGCTCTTGAAATTGAACCAAAAATCAGATGACCAACAAAAAACACTGTCAGATATCAAAAAAGAGTTGAATTCTTTCAATACTCGCATACGTACGTTGGAAGAAGAAAATATAAAACTGAAAAACGAAGTGGAGGAAGTAGGTAGAAAATCACGTAAAAATAATATAATTGTTTGTGGATTGCCTTTATCTGAAACAGAGGAAGCATTAAATTACCTAAATGACATTCTAGGCACTAAAGTTGATTTTGCTAATCTAAACAATATATTCTTCATTCCGCAAAAGACTGGCCAGCATCAATTACTGAAAATAGAATTCATATCCTATTTAACCAAAGTTGAAGTTCTGAGCAACGTCCGTAAATTGAAAGGATTGGGTGTCTCTATATTCGATGATCTGAGTCCAGCGGATCAAATTATCCATAAAGCCTTACGTCTGTATGTCACAACAGCCAAAAAATAAAGGTTTGATAGCTACTATTCGACGAAACCACCTTCTAGTTAATAAAGAGGAATTCACTTTGGAACAACTAACAGCAGATTCTGATCTGTTGGATGCTTTAGCACTAACAAAGAAAAACTGTGGAGGAATTCAAGGTTAGAAAGGTACAGACGTCCCGAAAAGAACTATAAGAGAAATTCGTTCCAGAATCGCCAAGGGTTCATCCTCATCTCAACAGAATTGACATTATGTATAAAATACAGTTGCTAAAATTATCTCTTTCCATTAATAAGGACTTTTTATTTTTTTATTTTTCTTCTTTGTCCAATTCAGTTGCTAAAATTATCTCTTTCCATTTATTCAAAGATAAAGTTCATATTAATCAAAACTTGAAGTAATAATAAAAATATATATATGTATTCTACTTTTGCACATGTCAATGTTCGATCTTTAGTCCCTCATTTGAATGATTTACATCTGGTTATCAAGGAGAAAAAGTATGACGTAATAGGTCTCACTGAGACATGGTTACATCCAGAAATCCCAGATAGAGCATTAGATATAAAAGACGCAAAATTCCTGCTTAAGGCTGATATACGGAATAAAACGCCCTCAGCGTATCTCGCATAAATTAAAAGAGGCTGGATGGCTAAGTATGTTTAATCGCAGAAAACATCATATGGTTTGCTTTTTTTTATAAATTACTATTGTATAAAACACCGGAGTACTTATTCAGGAGAATTACCTTCAGAACAGATGTACACAATCTGAACTTGCGTCGGAAAAACATGATAACTATACCAAAACATAGAAAAGAAATCTTCAAGAGGTCTTTTTCTTATAATATTGCACTATTTGGCGATGTTCTGGATGTACCAAATTTTTCTTTAAACTTACAGGGATTCAGGATTTGGTACAAACGATACTTGTTTGGTCGACAATGATTTTTGATATTCTTTATTTTTGTTTTATTTTATTTTATATCGATTTCCAATTAAATTCATGATTTTTTGTTATAATATCCTTATATACTCCTAATCTTTTGTTTATTTCTTTACTCAAGGGAGCTGTGGAAGAATTGGCTTTACAGCCTAACAGTTTTCCTATTATTCACTGAATATGAACCTAATGTTAAAATTAAAGTTTAATGTATTGTATCATTTGGTGAATAATAAAATGTATTATTATTATTATTATTATTATTATTATTAATAATTCTAATGTCATACGCAACACCCCAGGACTTTTTGAACGTGTAGGGCAGTCAATGAGAAGGAGACTAGATGCTTGTATCGCAAGTGGAGGTTCCCATTTTGAGCATCTGTTTTAATTATTTTTCATTATTACCTATGCTGTTTTCCGAATAAATTAGACAAAATAGCAAATTGAATACTTCTTCCATCTACTTGCCAAACCAAACAGATTTTCATTTCACAGTTTGTTCAAATGGCGACGAATAGCAGAACACATTTTTACACTCAAATGATCGTAACCCCTCATTTCTACGCCACTGTTTAGCCATTAATTTCAAATAACATCAAACTCAGCGAAAACATTAGCGTACAATATTTATTATCGTAAATATCAGTCTGGTTACCCTCTACGACACCACTGGAAACAAAATTCAAAATCTAATTTCATGATAAGAAGCATCGTATTACAAATAAAACACACACGAAGTTTAATCAAAATCGGCGAAAAGGATTTTGAGTACTTCATGAAAAACCGATTTTTCATTAAACTTTGGACACCCCGTTACTCGGAAACGGAGCAAGTTAGGACACACGTTTATATAAATTTTTTTTCATGAAATATGACAAGGAATCACCCCCTGGAATTAATGACATCATTAAAGTTACACCCTGTATATATATATATATATATATAAATAAATATATATATATATATATATATAAATATATATATATTTTTTTTTCCACTCATATTTATCCATTTATGATATATTTGTATACAATATATCCCAAATGAAAAATGAATGAATATATTGTTATATTATTATCATTCTTGCATCAAATATCTATTCATGCACCCTACGTTTTTGTTTAGTCTTTTTCATAGCTATTAAACATTCACATCACAAATTTCCAGGACAATCTGTAGAGGTGATTAGAAGTTTTTTATCTGATCACTTTCAATCAGACATGCACCAGCTTACAGGCAAGGTTAGTGTTGTGCTACTGGTTGAAGAGAAAAATTATATTTTGTATAAATAGTTATTTATGCAACCAGTACAAAAAGTAAGTTTTTATTGCACTCGACGTGAAGTTGTCCGACGAGGCCGTCAGGCCGAGTTGGACAACACGTCGAGTGCAAAACACTTTTTGCACTTGTTGCATACAATATTTTTTCTACGTCCATGCAAAAATAAAAACATGTTTTATTTAGGTGGCACTTAGTGCGGGAAACTAAAAAACGTAATTTAATTGTAAAATATTCAATAATTAATAAGCATTATCGATTTGCATTCGAAGAAATTAGGAACTAACACCTATATTAGGAAAAATTTCACCCAAAGTTTATTTTTGATAAATTGCATTTCCTAGTAATTCCGTAATGTATCTCACAATAATGATTGGAAAGCAAAGCAAAAAATGCAATAATTATATCTTATTGAAAATATCAATATTATTGCTGCCTTTGAATTTAATAGGCAACGCCGAAGCGCTAAAAATTTCAAATCAATGGAGCAGAACCAATTACCCAAAACACCAAATAATCCTATGGCCCGTTCTCCGTAAGCGTCTAACCCACCATCGACCGTGAGTGACCCTGTATAATGAAGATGCAACTTCACACAATATGCGGTAACGAAAAATCAATAAGATAGTTATCATAAAAGTTAAAGTGTGCTCTGGAAAAGTCTGAATATTTTGAAAAAAAAAAACAACAATATGTGTTTCATCATTTATTATAAAAGAGGTATCACAATGACGTACATAAATAGACTATTCTAGGTAATACTAATTTTGTGGACGTCTCCGTACACATCAGCAACAAGGGGATCGGTTAACAAAGACCGATATTGACCGTCGTATGAGACTAGCCCAACGCTGAAAGTGTACTGAGATTCATTTCCTTTGTACACCAAAACGGAGCGAGTAACGTAATACTTCTCGTAGTTACTCGATATATTTGTGCCTCTGTAAACGTAGACCTGAAAAATGGACAAAAAAAAATATTATGGTTTGGAAAGAACCTACACTACTTATAATATATGACATTCAGAATTGATAGAATTATATTCTTCTCCAAACAACGTGGATCGATAAACAACAAAGCCAAATTATCTCGATAGCTGACAACTGACGACGATCATTACACAGTGTGGAACAGCCAAATGGAATACATTCAGTATCTCAATAATTATAATCCAATCAATGGAGATATTGACCTAACAAAAATTTCAAAACAGCTAGGAATTCGAAAGTATAAAGTATGCATTAAACAATTCAGTCCAGCAGCCACCAATTTTTTTTTTGTGATTACTAACGGCCTGAACCTCCGTGAGTAGCTTCGGTTTGACGAGGCGCCCAACATTTCCCTCTTGCGAAAATTGTCGATAGTGGTTGGTAGCTAATGAAGTGCGCAGGTGTGAAATATGTCGATTTGGTGAAGTGTCAAAATTTTCTAAGTAACAGTTAGTTTTTTGTTTAAATGTTGAGATAATTTTATAATTACCACAAAAAACGTTTGTCCTACAAAATGGGTGGTTTGACTGAAGCGTTCTCCACTCCCAATATGTCCAAATAACGAATCATGAAAATTATTACAAACCAGCTGATTTTTTTTCTGCAGCTTAATAAATATTTTATAATGTAATGGCCACAAGTCCCGCAAATTGAATGGTATGTTGTCCCAGTCGTACGCCTGAAAATTGTCGATTCCGCGGTAATACTTTTTCCATTAAAAACACATGTTAAATGAAAGCATTCTCTGCCCAAAAAACAGTGCACCCAAAAAGGGAATATATCGCTATTCCTACAAGAATATTGAAAATAACGTTGCGGTTTTGGTAATATCAGACACATGTATTCGAAGCGGAATCAATACTTTGTTTAATCACTTACTGTAGGACTGCCAAAAGTAAAACTGAAAAATACAACTAATTTCATCAGATTCCGATATGAACGCTTCATTTCGCTATGAACACATCATTCTCCTCATTTTCTTCTTCATTTTCTGCGCTACTGTCAGAATAAATGTCACCTGACTATGTAATAAAATAATGTACAGATGAGTAAATGAAAATTGAGGCATTTCATACAAATTTTTAGATTAAAGAAAAATCCATCGGCGAGCCGGAATCGATACTGCGACTTTTCGATCTCTTGTCCATACTCTAATCATCTAAGCTATCGAGGACACAGATTCCACTGCATTTCGAGGATATCGCTCTCTTCTAGAATTTAATGTTAGTTGTAGTGGGATTGGATTATGGAGGAAAGGGATCTCATGTATTATCAGTGGCCATCAAGATCAATTTTACCTTTTCCTAACGACGCCGTGGATTGACGGCTTCAGTCAAGGATCAGGTGCTGATCTCTGACCACTGAACAAAGACTAGAGATCCATAGGTCGCAGGTTCGATTCCTGCTCGGGGGTGTTTCTTTTCTTTAATTTGAAAATGTGTCTGCAATGCCACAAATTTCATTAATTCACTTATATATTCACAGACGCTATATTTCTCCTTTATAATTAACAGAATTAACAAATTGCAGCAAAATCATCAATAAGTAGGAAAACTGATAATAGAGTACTTTGAAAATCAGAAATTAATTCTTCATTAGATGAACCATCGAACCAATCATACTCGTATTTTCATGAATGAATACAACAGAGCAAAATTCCCTTCGAAAACATTTTTATTTCCTCTCTTTTCCCGCGAAACTCGAGTTTTCACTGGATAAATTGCCCAAAAAACACTCCTTGATCACTCATTGAGGTTGAAGTTTTTGGATGACACAAACGTAGTTGACTAAAATATCTCTACTCTTTGCATGGTTATATCCGACTGGCTTGGGAAGGGAACCCAAGGAGACCGACGTTCTCGGCGTCCCTAACTTTGTAAATATAATTTTGAAATTTGTTTTTTCTTCTACATTCATCAAAAACTTATACTGGTGAATTGATTGAATTTTCAACCGACGAAACCAAAAAGGAGGAGGTTCTCTAGTCGAGCCGTATATTTTTTTTTCCATCATTTTTTTTATGTATGATCACGCATAACTTTTTACTGAGGCGTCCGATTCCGATAATTCGTCCAGTGTATAGGGCGTACTTCGAAGGTGGTCCAATTCAAATTTAAAAGATGAAATCCACCCCTGAAGGTAGCAAAATGAAGGATATTGATCACTCACCCTCTGAATTCTGGTCCGTTAACGATTCAATCAGGCATAACTTTGTACTGGGTTCTTCGATTTGGATGATTCTTTTCAAATGATAGGGTATACCTTATATTTAGATTTAGAATGGAATTATATACCCTTACGGGTAGAAAAATAGGGGATAATTGATTTTTCACTTATGAACATTGGCACATACATACGTAGTTGACAATGACAGATCGCTACTGACATTATTTCTGTTCCACATCCGTCAAAACAATTATATCTATGAGAGGATGGAATATATACGAAGTAATGAAATGAATCAACCAACATTAAAAATAATTTATATTACAACAAATAGTAAAAGTAGATAATCATATTATTTAACTGGTAATAGTTGAAGTAAGGTGGGTAAGTAAGTCTTTTGGAAGTAATCAAAGAACAAGTAGGTAGTAATTAGTAAATTTTAGCAATAAAAAACTGAAAATTTAAAACTTTTTAACAAAACATTAAACGGACGAAATACGGAACTGAAAAGTAAAAAATAAAATAAACCTTTTTAGTCTCAGTAACTAAGCTCCTTAACTAATGTAAGTAACTAATTTTGAGTCGGCACCAAACAAACAATCAACGAATATCATTAAATTACTTCAAAAAATTATCAGAATGCGCGCAACTCGATGCCATCATTTTACGCCTTACCTAATTCATTTGCTTGTTTGTTTGGCGCCGACTCAAAATTAGTTACTTACATTAGTTTAGGAGCTCAGTTACTGAGACTAAAAAGGTTTATTTTATTTTTTACTTTTCAGTTCCGTATTTCGTCGGTTTAATTTTTTGTAAAAAGTTTTCATATAAAATGCACATGTTAACAGTATTTTGGCCGTTTGCTCGGTGAAACTCCAAACTGCGAGAAATGCGTTGAATGAGTTTTCACGAATATATCGATTCCTATCAATGCCAACCACTTCTTTTGTAGAACAGTATCAAAATTGTGTTTTACACTTTATTCCTCCAAAAAATTAAAATGAGGTTTTTATTGATGTAGAAAGTTTTGTTTTATCAGATGTCATCACTTGAAATGATTTCTCCCATCAATCTCACACATGGTCTGCACTTCGTATTCATCGCCTTCAATATTCCAAATGATCCCAGGAAACGCCTTTTTATCATAAAGGACAATTATATAAGACCCAATGATCGGTCCAGATTGACCAGATATGCTTAAGTTTTTTTCTTCGCCGACATTCTTATCTTTAGTCTCATATTCTACACTATTGCTTCCGCTGCTTCCTTCAGTAGCATACGAGTCTATTATCTCCTAAGTTTTAGTTTTGGAATTCGTCTTCTTGGTCTTCAGCAACGTTTTCGCTGATTAGATAGTCCTGCAATTCACGGAACCATGTACTGATGCCTTCTTCTGTAACTGATGCTCGGCCCTTTGGCATTATTTCAGTGTTTCGTTGTGTAACTTTGGGAAGCCTTCGAAGAAATATCTTCAACCATTTTTTGCCGGGTCTATCGTCTGTAAACATATTTGATCTTTTCCAAAATTTCAAAACTCGTTGAACTGAATCCTTCACTTCGTCTGGGTGCATGGGGATACCTAATATTGCTCTGGATAAGATCAATTTTTCTAAATTAGCCTCCTCCTCTTTTGTAAGAATGGTCGACGACCCCATTTTTCGTACTGCATTCACTTTACTTTTCAATTTGTGGACAGAGTACTTTTCGGAATAGCATATTTTCGACTTGCTTGAGAAATGTTAATTTTGGATTGCCTGATTAATTCAAGAGCCTCTTGAAGCATCTCCTCAGTATATCGAAATCTCTTGTATGGTTTCGTTGTAACTTCCATTTCGCACATGTTAGGTACACCATAGGCTTATTTTTGTCGAACTCTTGTATTTTTTGGGTGAGAAAATCAGAAGAATAGGATATGTTTTTGTCAATTACATAACGTTAACAAGTTATACCTATCCAAATGGTGGTAGCAAACTATTAAAAAAAAATAAGCAACCGGAAAAACAATTACGCACACTAAAATTTTCCAAAGAAAATGAATTAGTTACCTGGTATTATTAAATAAAACGCTCAAAGTTCGTTCTGTTCAGAGAGTGCAAAAAATATTTTTTTACGCATGTACGTATGTTTTCCGCACAGCGTTCTGAAACTTCAACTTCCCGCTCGAAAATGGATGCGTCAATGACATTTTTTTCGCACACAAAAAAAAAATTGTTGCCGTTCATTTACTAGGTATCGAATCCAGTTCGAAATCTAGTAAATAAACGATATTTTAAAGAGCGTTCATTTATTGGATCGCGACATAGAATTAGGCTTTCACTATTATGGATCAAAAGAGCAAATGAGGAACGAGACGGTAGTGCTTTTCAGGTTATGTTCAGCTTTAAAAAATATTGTATAGGTGTCTTGTTTGAATACCTATTCATATTACTTCCAATATACGGTCTACATCCTTATGAATATAAATAGTTACACACCTAAACCTTCACTCGACATTTCAACAACACGAAAAACGATTTTTTTTGCCTCTAGCACGTTTGTTTACTGTGTCATTTGATCAACAAGTTAGGAAATATGTTCGAAATATGATGTTAACCAATCAAAAGCATGGCTAGAGGAGTGTCGAATCTTAAAAATTAGAATAAATCGGGTTTTTGTTCGTTCACTGGTTCCATTCATTTACTGGTGCATTTACCTACAAACTATTCAATATTTATCGTCTATTGAATGAACAACTTACACGTAATATATTTTAATGTATTTCATACATATTCATAGTGATGTTCAGAGGATAGCCGTGGTCATATGCCACCAACCCTAACAAAACAATACATTCTAACAGTAGTAAGCGATCATAAGCTTTAGAGCAAAGTGGCATATTGTCAAGTATGAAAAATATTACCCAATAGAAATATACCAATCATTTCTTTTTCAAAATTCGAAATTAATTCACCAATACTTGTAAAATAAAATTCAATAATTTCATTTATTTTACAGTAGTTCATTTATTTTACAGTAATTCATCATCTAGTATAACATTTATTGAAATACAGTATTTCCTGCAAATTCAAAGTTCAACGCCAGTCATCGACCAGGGATTGGGTTTCAGTCCGGTATTGCATTCATCAATAGCAAGAACGCTGATTCTGCAAGTCAGCGATATTTTGCCTATAAATAGAAGTGTTTGTTTTCAATCGGGCGCTCTTTGGTTTTATGCTGCTGGTCCACGGGGGCACATCTCCTTCCCTTGGTTTTCATTATAATGTTAGTGTTACTTTTATTTGTTTTTTGGTACATACCCCCATTGTTCACTTCAGTTGGTAATTTTTGTGTTCATCATTGTTATTTCCGTTCTCTTATGATTTTAATGATCCACCAGAGTTTTTAATAAAATTATTATTTTTGTTTTCACCATCATGTATGTTTTTGTCTCCTTATATTTTTAATAAACACAATAGCTTTCACTTCACTTTTTTATTTCACTATACCAGGGTGGTCACAATCACAGATATAAAATGTTTTAACCTCTCGCAAGCCAAGCAAGATAATTAGTGGGCACCCTAAATAGTTAGTGGGCACCCTAAACAGTTAGGGGGCCAGGGTTTCACAGGGTCACTCAAAGTAGGGCGTGACATTATGACCAAGGCTATCCTCCGAACATCACTATGAATATGTATTGAATACACTAAAATACATTGAAATACATTACGTGTAGTTTGTACATAACAATTTCGGGTGAGAATATTTTCTTGTTTCATACTTTTCAGGGCGTGATTTTTCAGTAGTTGGGATTTATTTTTTGAACTTATTTTCATTTCATACTTTACAGAAAGGGATTTTTCAGTAGTCGGGTTTTATTTTCTTAACTTATTTTCATTTCATACTTTTTAGAGCGTGATTTTCTAGTAGTCGGGTTTGAACTTACTTTTTATTTTGGGGTTATAATTTTTGAGTTATTTTGGGGTTATAATTCCGTGATCGCAGAGCCGCTTTACTTTTTTTTGTTTAGGTTTTATTGTTTTACATGTACCTAGGTAATATACTGCTTGGAGGTACTCCCAGCTTATGTCATTATTATTACACACGTTCTGTTTTTTTCGTATAATTTTAACATATGTACCATAGCCCATAATGAAATACGTATTTATTATATATGTATTTTGGGAAGGTTTGGAGAGAAAATATGTTTGGCTCACATCTGAGGCGTGATTTTAGAAATTATTCCCAATTATCGCAAGTAAAGTCGCGAGAAACTGCTCACAATTCATATATATTTTTGAAATGTGCTGATTAAGTCCTTTCATTTGATACCCAACACGGCATCATTGAAAAAAAAATTGTTCATGACTTTATGTCCTCTAGCGGGTGCCATATTCAATTTAATGTGACGTCACATAGCATTAAACCAGCGGAAGATTGGGACGCTTCCAACGATACCTCATTTGTCAAATTATGATAAGTAGTGTAGAAATTATATGAATAATCATACAAACATACCGGTCGAAATCATAACCCTCCTTATTGCTTCGCCGTAGTCGGGTAAAAATCAGCTGGTTAGTAATAATTTTTATGACCCGCTAGTGTTCCCAGCGTTTTTTTTTTAATTCACCATCCTTATTTTTATTGATTTTATCCGCTAGTTTACGAATGCACTGTGTACAAATTGATAGTCTGGGATGAGTCTGGTGAAATCACTAGGCGGTGTGACTCGTTTGATTAACGGCTTTCAGAAGAGCTTGGAGGTGATTTTTATCGGTGATGTGGAGAGGTGAGATAACTCAGTGAGTGGCTTTTCAAATTCAGATAGCATAACCACTCGAGCAAAAATTCCACACTCTATCGACATGGAAACTATAAATAACATCAACAGCGTTGCTTCTGTACAAACCTCATAATACACCCTGTCGATATAGTGGGGCACGAATGGCTCGTTCCAATAGATCATGAAAGCTCCATCTGGGTTCGAGGTGACTCTGACTTTGTAGGGTTGAAGGAAGTTCGGAACATTGTATGTGACAATTTCTGTGGGTTGTGAACCGGCAAAGTTCGTGGACACTTTGGTGTCGAATTTCACGCCGTAATCAACTTTGAAATGGTGAACAAAATCAACCTTCTTGCTAGCTGGTAGGGTGATTATCTTGTAGCGTGATGACTCAGGTTGAAATGCTGAAATCTGAAAAATATGTATGTTTATATTACCATTTGTATCTATACAGAGTGGGCTATTGAAAACGAAACAGCGGCTCTGTAAGTCGGCAGAACCGAATTATATAAAAACGCTCGGACAAGTCAACTACATTTTCGAGGGGGACATCGTTCGTAATGAAATTCACCCGAAATACATTCCATCCTTCGGAGCTGTGACCGCCACCCCCAAATTTTTAAATAGCAACATATGGCAAGTGATACCTTATTTAAAACGTATTTTCCTTCTTAATACCGAACAAAACAAAAATTAATTCTATATATTCGTTTTTGAGATATAGGAACTTGAAGTGAAAAGTGATTTCCCAACACTTTTTATTCACTCAATCAATAAAAACAATATCTGATGAAGCAACTGTCGCAATAATTATTATTGTCAATGAACTAAATGTTCAAACTGTCTACTACCTATGTCCATACAATAGTACAAGCTCTGTTCAAAACGAGACCTCACATTTCGTAGAATTTCCGGCGTTATTCGATGGCATTCTTCAATAATTCTCCTCCGTAAATCTTTCAGAGATTCTGGTTCGGTTGCAAATATTTTGTTTTTCAAGTGATCCCACATCAAAAAGTCGAGTGGGGTTAAATATGGAGATCTGGCTGGCCACTCTATAGAGCCTCCAACTTCCAGGAAACATTCTATCCAACAACGCTCTAACAGGCTGTGTATAATGTGCCCCGTCTTGTTGAAATATCAAGTGGTCTTCATGGTAACGATCGTCATTTTCAATGATGTCTACTAATTGTGGATAAACAAATTCTTTCAATAATTCCAAATAAGTTTCTCCTGTCAGGTAACCGTCGGAAAATACTGGTCCAATCAAACGGTCCCCAAAAATACCGGCCTAGACATTGAGTTTTTGGGGAGTTTGAGTATGGACTTCGTGACAAACATGTGGATTGGCATCTGACCAATAACGACAATTATGACGATTCACAGTCGAATTCAAAAAGAATGTAGAATCATCAGAAAAGCAGATGTTGGAAAGAAAATTCTCATCAGCATCTATTATCGTAGTCATAATTTCACAAAATTACTGTCGCCTCTCAAAATCATCTTCATTCAATTGGTGTACCAAATGTATTTTGTAGGGGTGGAATTCATGAAGTTTCAGGATTCGGCGGATGCTGGTTCTACTGATATTGGTAACACTAGCCAATTTCCTCGTGCTCAATGTTGGGTCTGCATGAACTTGTCCTAAAAGTGCAACTTCGACAGCTTCATTTCTCGTTTCTTGTTGGCTACTGATCCAGTTTGACGAAATTTTTGCACTTATTCTAGAACGTATTTTTTAGCAACAAGTTCATCTGGATGCGTTTCATTCAACAAATAAGCTGTACGGTTACCGCACTCATCATTCTTTAAAAAAAATTGTTATTATTTCAACTCTTTTCGTGATCGTATACTTACACCATTATTGCGGAAAGATATTCAGCAGCTTTAGTCAAGTAATTCACTCTAATGTCGTTCAATCAAAGATCAGTTTGACATTGATAGACGTCCACAATTGCGATGTGGCGAAAAAAAATTATAATACATGTTTTTGTTGTACTCGGATTTGAGTCGAATTCGAAAAAACGTCTTTTTATCGATTGTTAAGAACCTTAAATTTTTTTCGATCAAGTAAATGAGTATGAAATAAAAATTTGAAACGGAATTGCATGTTATTTGTTGGTAAACAGTTAGATCATTCGATTCCTTGACAATGATAATTATCTTTGAACAGTTGCATTGTTAGATTATTTTTATTGATTGGGTGAATAAAAAGTGATTTCCCAACTTCAAATTCCTATATCTCGAAAACGAATCGATAGAATTAATTTATTTTTGTTGTTATACCTTTTAAACGAGGTATCACTTGCCATATGTTGCCATTTGAAAATTCGGGGATGGAATGTATGCCGGGTGAATTTCATCGCGAACGATGTCCCCCTCGAAAATGTAGTTGATGTGTCCGAGTGTTTTTATATAATTCGGTTCTGCCGACCTACAGAGCCGCTGTTTCGTTTTCGAAGGCCCACTCTGTATATGTATGATTATATACCTCCAAATTAATCCAGGCATTCAAATGCATTCATCTAACCAATCAATTCCCAACTATCATCGAATTTACGACCATGTTGCTTGTATGTTCGAGAATAAACACGCCATAAAACAGGTATTTTATATTGTTTATAACGGACCTATAAAAATAATTCAGTCACTGTCAAATCAAAAAATGATGTCCGACGGTTTCGGAAACACTTCGTTAGAATATTTATAATGGTATATAATTTTGTCATATACCACTTGTGATAGATATTTTTGGTAGAGTATAGTTTGATATTTTTCCGCCAATATTGTTGCAAAAATACCACTGGGCCGAATTTCTTTTACAAAATACCCCGACAGCGAAGCGAGGTATATATTCACTAAGATATCCATCACTTGTGATATAACTACTGAATATAAGTACTTCTAAACAAGTAATTCAAATATAAGAAATATTCAGAAGGTTAGTTGGGATTTGTATAGGTTTGGATGAAAAAAACCAGTTGTTTCTTTGTCAACGTTTCGAATTCCATTACATTCATTTCAGAGCTCTGAAACAATGAGTTTCTGTAAGTTGAAGATTTTTGGAAAGAGAAAGAATAACAATTGGAAACAATGAGCCGTCACAAGAATTGAAACATTTTTAGTGGAGTTTGATGCATATCTTAAATTACCAAAATGAATTTTAGAGTAAAAAACCTACGTCAAATGTATTCCTGGAGCTGAAAAAGTGGAGAAGTTGGTGACAAATCAGTACCAACAGGAATCTGTTCATTAGAAGAACTGAAAGTTGCTAATCTCATGTTGAATACACTGTAGGGGATGTATATGCAAAAAGTTTCAAGGTTTTCCACCGATAATAAGTTTGTGACAAAAGAAATAATTAGGCCCCATACTGAATTATCAGAGTAATAACAAAAATATCATTTTGCTCAAAGCTAACTCTTCTATTTAGTATATAATGATCTCCACAAAAAAATTTCATCAATAAATTAGAGAAACGAATAATTTATTTCAGGCATTTTTTCGTATCTAAAGTTTGAAGGAGCTAAGTTCTCTGTGCTTGAAAAGGCTAAAAGTTTCTGTCATCTTCAAATATGAGTATGTGTTTGAGAAATGTTGAAATATATCATATAATTCAGACTCAGGTGTGAATTATGAATTTTTGTAAATTCGAGCTCTACAGAAATTATTTATACAAACTCTACAGTAATTGGTTATCCAAACGAGAATTATTATAAATAACGACAAATGCAGTTCAAACAAATATATTTTGTATAAGTATATGAAAATTGTGGCATTGCCAACAAATTTTTTAATTAAAGAAAAAAAAAACATCCTCGAGCAAGAACCGAACCTACGACCTTTGGATTTCAGTCCATACTCTAACCACAGATTCCACTGCATTTCGAGGATTTCGCTTTTTTCCAGAATTTAATGTTAGTTGTTGTGGGAATGGAGTATGAAGGTAAGGGAACTCATGTTCTATCGAACCTGCGACCTTTGGATATCAAGTCCATACTCTAACCATCTGAGCTATCGAGACCACAGATTTCACTCCATTTCGAGGATTTCGGTCTCCTCTAGAATTTAATGTTAGTTACTGTGGGAATGGATTATGAAGGTGAGGGATCTCATGTACTATCAGTGGCCATCAAGACCAATTTTAACTTTTCCCCTTCGCAAATATATTTTGAATATTGGAAAAAGGAGTCTGAAGATAGTCATCAGAATGTTCAAATTATCAGGAAAAACCTATCACAATTCGAACTGTCACTAAATGACGTATATTCCATCATATCTTGTATAAGAACAATGGCTCGAAGACTGACTGGAGTCAAGTCAAATCTCAGGTTTTTAAATTGCAATTATGTTGTAGAAATTAATTTATCCATGGTGCGGTGGGTAGTTCCTATAGAATTGTATGAAATAACATTTGGAATGTACAGCTTTTCGATACAAAGTTTAAAGAGTCCTTGATGTTTCAACTATTGCAGTATAGACAAGTACTTACTGAACAGATGAATATCAAAATCAAAGTGGGTGATAGGTTGTGATTTCAATGTAGTTTTTTCAGAAATCTCAAGAAATCTTGAATAGTTTTTGGAGATTGTTCCAATTCTTTCAGTTCAGTTCATTCTCCAACATACGGTAAAAGTTGTTTGGATAGTATATATGTCAATTTGATTGGAAATACTCATAATAGCAACACTATCATCAGTAACAAGTGATCATCAGCCGTGATTGGAATTGGCTATTGATACTGAACCCAAAAAAGAAAATCCCATGTTGGCCTATTAGTTTCGATATCTAGATCTAGATAGTATCAGTCTGTCATCACAAAATTTTTAAATATCCTTAGGCATCTTCGGGCCTTAGTAAAAAACTACTTTTTACCTGAAAATAACAAATGAGTTCACACCGAAGCGAAAACCTTGGCTAACTAATCGTTATCTGGATACAATTTAAAGGTTTGTAATTTCCTACTTTAAATGATAATAAGGAAATCAAAACTATCATTCGAAATATATAAAATTACAGAATGAAGCAAAAAACTATAGAACACGAAGCTATTGGCAAATTCTAAAAATTAAACTGAAATCAATTCAGAATCAAAGACAAGAATTAAATACTTTAAAGAATAAATAATATAATAGAATGAGATGATGACCAACAAAAGTGTCTCAGTATTCCAAAGATTATTTCAAAAATATTCTAAAATGTCACCAAGAGTGAACTAATAATCAATAATAATTCTCATTTGTTCTATATCATACCAGCCACTGAGTTTGATATGAGAAACATTTTCAACAATCTGGGTTACTGAAATTCTCACCTACTTAATTGAATGTTCTTTGGAAAAAGAAATATATTCAAAATGTTCGAAGGTTCCTGAAATTATTATAACTCATGATATTGAAAATTGAACAAACTTCGTAGAATTCAGTTTCACTTCCAAGTCCCTTAGCAAAGGTCTGTGAAAAATATGTTTCACATCTGGTTGTACCTGTTTGGTGTCCATGAAAGTATGTCTTCAAGTTAACCTACATGCAATTTCCTAACAAACTATACAGGGTGTTTCTTAATAACAACATAATATTTAAGGAGGTCATTTTGAGGAACAAACTTCATATGAACAAATGTCTTAAAGGTCTCAACTTTTAACTACAGGGTGCTGAAGTTTAAAAAAATATTATTTTCTCATGAAAACTTTGGTATGGCCCTATATATTATTGAGATACGAGGTAAACATTTCCATGCATCAGAAGGTATTATCTGCTTACATAATTTCTCATTCTTGCCAGTGGCGTTCGTGCGGGATTTGCACTGTATTATTCTAAAGAGAAAAGTGATACGCCATTGTTTTTTCCCAAAGTAAAAATTATTTTTGAAATTATCATTCCTTTTCAAGCAAACCTGGTCTGATTTTTTTGGGTTCAACGTCTGGTTTCTTCATAAAAAAAATCATTTGCATCTTGCTAGACTACTTGAGAAAAAAAACAATTTTTGTAACTTTAAACAAAAATTTATTAAAGAGAATAATTTTCGAACGGTAAAATTATAAAATTAAAGCATCTTATTACATTTTGGTATGCTATCACAAAATTACACTGAAAGCACAAAAAAATTAATCAAATCAGATGTTCAAAATGTGAACATCATGGACTCACGTAAGTAAATGCCGGGATTGTTTCTACTACTTTCGCAAAAAACTCTGGTGCGATTTCTCAACTGCTTTTCAGTGTGAATTGGTGTGCTGTGAACCAATGTTTCAACAGGACCCCACAAGAAATAATCTAAACTATCGAGGTCCAGGGTCCAGGGTGGTCATGCATGTGGTTCTCCGGGACCTATCCAGCTATTATTATAATTGCGCTGGCGCCTCATCGTGCATGACCACAGTCGATTTCCTACTAAACTGGAAACATCTTCCATCAAACTGTCGGTTATTACACCCATCGAATCTCACTCCAAGAACGCACGGAAAACTGCTCCTGGTGACGGGATTCCAAGATTGCATGTGGGTTTTCTTCAGCCCAAAAATGATTATTGGGAAAGTTTTGGATAGCGTTTCTGGAAAAATTTGCTTCAGCGGCGAATAAAATTTCACTATCAAATAATGGATTTTCATACACTTTGAGGAAAACCATTGGCAAAATTTCATCTGTTATGGAAAAGTCACGAGGAAGTAGCGCCTGAACCCGTTGGATATGGTAGGGATATAATAAAAGTCATGGAGAATGTTCCAAACAAGAAAATGTAAGATAATCAAATTGTTCACCATTTTTCGTGTACCTAATCCGGGATCTTCCTCATTTGAATTCAAAACCGCTACCTCAATTTCAGGTGTACGTTGTACTCCTTTCAGATGATTGTTTGGTTTGGACTTCCCCTTTCGCCCAACCTTCTATGAATGTTTGAAAATATTCGTGCATGTCTAATCAACAAGTTCAAAAACGTGTTAAATAGATATAAAG
Organism: Gonioctena quinquepunctata; assembly: GCA_018342105.1. Taxonomy (NCBI): domain Eukaryota; kingdom Metazoa; phylum Arthropoda; class Insecta; order Coleoptera; family Chrysomelidae; genus Gonioctena; species Gonioctena quinquepunctata. The sequence continues at coordinate 308,387 of JAFIRS010001620.1, forward strand.
CTCCTAAAAATATGAGCGATAGCTCATTCGATTCGGAATGACGTCTAGAAAAATGCTTTTCAAGGTTTATTATCACGAAAAAAATTGCGATTGTAAATAACAAAATAAGATTAAAAAAGAAGTATTTCGTTTTTCGTTAATATTTTCTAAAATAATGATATTTAAGGAATTATGAAAAGAGACCCTGAAAGAGGAGGAAATTTCCCGAAACTCTATCTCTATTATTTATAATTTTTTTTCAACGCTGAAAATAGGGCTCCGCGAGGTCGTTACGGCATAGGCGCACCGTCTAAAAAGCCGCTATATCAACTTAAATAATAATTTTTTTATAGTATTAAATAACAATTTAAAAATTTGAATAAACTATGGTGTAATCGAGACACTTGAACGAAAAAAACCTCGGTAAAAAAAAATTTCATGTCAATTTTTCAAAAAGTTACACCATTGTCAATAATTTTTTTTTTCCAATCTCTGTTTTTATAAATTACGACTGAAATTCAAATAATTGTCTATAAAATTTTCGCTCGTAGAGCTCTTTTCAATTAGGTACTTAATAAAGCAATGCAAAATTATTAAATTATTTTTTAATTATATTTTTTTTTAATTAACAAAAAATAAATTTCTGAAAAATGTTATTAAAAAATTTTTTTTCAGTAATATCTTATTATTGCTGTTTTTGCATCTAATATAGGTGTTAATTAACATTGGAAAAAAAATGTTTACGTCATTTGTTAAGAAATTGTTTATAAACAGACTATTTTGAGATTAAAAAAAAAATTATTTTTTCCATCTCATTGCATAGGTGAAATTATGATTTAAAAATGAAATTTTTTCTTTAAATAAATTTTTTATTGTTTATAATCGTTTTTTTTATATTTCAATTGTTTAAATAATCAGTTAAGAAATTATTTCATTCTTAAAAATCATAATTGACTTTTTTCAATGAACTAACAGGGAAAATCATTTTTTTTATTATTTTTTATTTTTTTCTATACTTTGTTATACATAGTTGTTTTTGTTATTCTTTGAAGTTTTCGAAAAAAAATATAACGGTTGCAATTATTTGTTTATAACAAATTGTTAAGTTAATAAACAATGAAATTATTAAATAAAAAAAACATTTCTCTGTTAATTCATTGAAAAAGGTCAATGATGATTTTTGGAAATGAAATTATTCTTTAACTAATTATTTAAACAATTGAAAATAAAAAAAACTATTATAAACAATAAAAAATTATTTAGGATTTTTTTAAAATAATTTTCCTATGCAATAAGATGGTGGAATTTTTTTTTCAAAAATCCCAAAATAGTCTGTTTGTTTATAAACAATTTCTTAACAAATGACGTAAAAATTGTTTTTCCAATTTAATTAATTCCTTTTAAAAAAAAAACAGAATATGATTCAAAAAAAAATTTTTCAAATTTTTTTAAAATTTTATTTTTTTAATTTAAAAAAATTATAATTAACAAAATAATAAACTTTAATACACTTTTTTTAATGCTTTTGAGTACCTAAATGAAAAGCGCTCCTCTGTTAATTCATTGAAAAAGGTCAATGATAAGAATGAAATTATTCCTTAACTAATTATTTAAACAATTGAAATATAAAAAAAAACGATTATAAACAATAAAAAAATTCATTTAGGATTTCTTTTTTCAAATCATAATTTACCTATGCAAAAGATGGTGAAAAAAATTTTCAAAAATCCCAAAATATTTTTTAAAATTTAAAAAAAAAATTTTTAGATGCAAAAACAGCAATAATGAGATAATACTGAAAAAAAATTTTTTCGATAACATTTTTTAGAAATTTTATTTCTGTTAATTTAAAAAAATTATAATTAACAAAATAATAAACTTTAATACACTTTTTTGCAATGCTTCATTAGGTACCTAAATGAAAAGCGCTCCATGAAGCGAACATTTTATAGACCAATTATTTAAACTTTTATGTCGTAATTTATAAAAACAGAGATTGGAAAAAAATTTGTTAACTAACAATGATGTAACTTTTTGAAAAATCGACATGAAAATATTTTTTTACCGCGGTTTTTTTTGTTCAAGTGTCTTGATTACACCATGGTTTATTCTATTCAAATTTTTGAATTGTTATTTAATACTATAAAAAAATTATTTTAGGTGATATAACGGCTTTTTAGACGGTGCGCCTATGCCGTAACGACCTCGCGGAGCCCTATTTTCAGCGTTGAAAAAAAATTATAAATGATAGAGATAGAGTTCCGGAAGGTTTTTTATTGGAAATTTTCTCTTCTTTCAGGATTTTTTTTCATAATTCCTTGAATATCATTATTTAAGAAATTATTAACAAAAAACGAAATACCTTCTTTTTTTAATTTTATTTTGTTAATAACAATCGCAATTTTTTACGTGCTAATGAACCCTTAAAAAATATTTCTCTAGACGTCATTCCGAATCGAATGAGCTATCGCTCATATTTTCAGGAGCTTTATATCTATTCAACACGTTTTTGAACTTGTTGATAAGACTCGGAGTTCGTAAAATGGACCATGTTTTTTTAATAATATTGTTGATTTTGATGACTTAAATACATGACAACTAGACTAGGTAGAAAACTGTCGAAACTCTTTGAAATGGAATGCTCAGGGGAATGTCCTAATTTTCCTTTCTTGTCGTAATTAATTTTGTGCTTCGATATAATGGACAGTAAATCTTGCGATGATATCAATCGAGTACCAGAAATAAATGAGTCCTGAGCCACTTGGTATTTTTCTTCTTGAAACTTCAATTAACTTTGGGTAACAATAATGAAAAACCACCTGTCTATCAAACAGGACATAAATGATAGGCAGGTTTGTTGAAAGATAAGGTATTGTCGATACCTTACATGGAACTTCTCATAATCAGCTCGTTGAAGGAAGATGTACATTTTGAACGGTCAACGTGACAACGGTTGTATTCTATTCGGAAAGTCAGCTTCTCACGAGTATTTTCATTATAGAAATTGTAAAGTTTACTCACTAAACTAAGTCGTGGATTGCGGAAGTAACTTTATATTCTCTTATTAGCGTACTTGCACTCTCTTTCAGAATATACGGTGAAGATGTTCTGAAAACAATATTAATTCGTGACAAACTTTCTAACATGACATTTCTTTCATTATTACATGCCTACTTGCTTTTTTTCCAACGAGACACAAAACTGAGAAAATTGAACAGGGCTGGCCTCAGACATTCAAGGAAGCTATTTTTCAACATTTTTAACCATGTTTAAACACTCTTCATGTTTAGAAAACAAAATCCGCTCCTTACCTACTAGATACGTTTTCATTTCATAACAACGTGCAAATGAATGAATTTTATTTCTTTACGTCGAACGAAAACAGTCATAAGACCAGATTTGCTCAGAAAGAAATTAGGATTTGAAAAATGATTTTTACTTTGAGAAAAAGCAGTGGCGTATCACTTTTCTCTTTAAAATGATTCAGTGCAACTCCTGCCCGAACGCCACTGGAAAGAATAAATATGTATGTTGTACAGCAGAAAACGCCTTTACATGCATAAAATATGCGTACTACGTTTCACAGAAATATCCAGGGCCTACCGAAGTTATCATAGAAACAAGATTTTTTTCTTAAAACATTAGCACCCTGTAGTTCAAAAGTTAAGACCTCTATGAGATATATTGATAAGAAGTTTGTTTTCTCAAAATGGACACAAGAATACCTTGTATAGAGAACTAAATGGGGAAAAATGATTATTTCCTTACACCCAAGTAGTAAATTAGTAGGTCAGCATCTGAAGCTTTCCCTATTGGAGTACCACATCGCTCTGTACTGGGTTCACTCTCCTCTATAATATACGCTAATGACTTTTGTAGTGATATATTTTTTTGCGGCGACCAAATAGTAATTCATATTTTATAAACAGTATTTCTCTCAATTGTTCAAATAAAAAGCCAGTTATATGAAATGTAATGTACAAAAGATCTTGTATGTCTACAATTTACAATCTACAATGACATAATGGACTGATTTGTTGAAAATATGAACGAGATGTTCATAAAAAAATATTTCTATTCAATATTCAATTGAGAATGTTTCCCTTTTCGACATAATAGACATTACTCAGAATCTGGGTCACTAAAAGGACTGGCACAGATATAAGGGGGTCCCTAGGCATCGATAGAATTTGCTGAAATTTTGGTAGGTTAAACCTGAGGTATATTAAATTGATTGATATCAATTGCATCAGTTGATACATGGTGTAAAATAAATTTTCTATTTATTGTCATGTAATAAGCGAATTCAATATAATAATCAAAATCATGATGCAAAACTGGCATCTGTGAAGGAATGCCTTCATGTCACCATATCAAAAATTCGAATCCACGCCCATTTAGGGGCAGTTTGTACTTGTGAATTTTCTATAACTCTGCTGACTGGGGATTTCCAGCTAAAATATTTTATTGAAACGCTGAAATGTAGATTGCACAAAATATATTTTTGTGTCACAATAAAAAAATAAATCAGTCTCTTCATAAGGGTGTTTATACCTCTATTTTTAGAAAATGATTGGTTTCTGGTGAATATATTCCATTAAAATGCTAGAAACCGATTACATGTAATATATTATCTCTGCCACAATAAAAAAATTAAAATCAACCCCTCAGGGGGGTTGTTTCTACCTGAGATTTTTCAAAGAACTTGAGGTTCGGGAGTATCCAATGAATATATTTCATTGAATATGGTGGCATTGAATATGGTGTTACGAAACATATTATTTGTGCCACTGCAGGGAGAATTCACATCAGCTACCAAGGGTAGTCTACACTTTCGAAAAACTGCTGTCCGAGGAAAATGAACCTTATAATGAACAATTCAATCTTATGATTGATATACTTAAAAAATTGAATAGAATTCCAATATATACATTCAATTGAATATTTTTGGCAGAATTCGCATAGAAAAAATATATAACAGAATTAACCGGTACAATTTCAATCTTATAATACTCGATGTCACATTTATGAAGGGACTAATGCGGACATTTTCTGTGGTGCCACAAATAATATGCGTTTCATCGAAATATCTCCACTGGATACCTCCGGTCAGCAAGTTCATTGAAAAATCGTTAGTATAAACTATCATTATGAGGAAGCTGATTTGTATTTTTCCGATGATCGCACAAAAATATGTTGAGTGCAATCATTTTCTAACGTTTCATTGAAATAGCTTTACCAAAAACTCCTGGTCAGTAAAGCTTTTCGAAAAATTACCTCATATTATTGACTATTCCACGCACCTTGGAATTTTCACAAAATCTGTCCAATCAAAAACCAGAGACAGCTTGTATTATCGCGAAAACACCAGCTGTCTTTCAATTCTGATTGGTCTATCAGCATGGTGTTTTCAACGACGTAACCATGGATACGGATCGCAATGCAAAGTTTGACAGTTTAACCTAAAATAATTGTAGCTGCAAACGTCAAAATGAGTCGCTTCGGTGCTACTTCAAACGAAGTAATAAACCAAAATTTTGAAGTAAATATACCCAGTGACACAAAAAAATCAAAATCTTATATATGGAGACAATTTATGACGTTCTGTGCGGAACGCAACTACAAATTAGATGCAGAAAATAGCAACGAAAGATTAGCATTCATTCTGAAAGACTGGGCATTCAATATGCGAAAAATTGATGGTAGTGATTACAAGGAGAGTGTTATCAAAACCATATGGAACACTAATGCAAAATTAGTACAAGAAAAATATTTTTGTGAGTATCAGAGACATATTGATTCCTTCAAAAATATAATGTTCAAGGAGGCGAGGGCGGCTCGAGATAGCAACAGAAAATATAGAAATATGAGCTTACAATGGGACGAAGACACGCCAGAGGGACTCCAAAAGAAGTTTTTTCACATAGCTGCGTAGAACTAGCTTGAAGAGGTAACGAAGCAACGTTTTCCAAGTTACATTTTTTTAAGGGAGATACTGACAACAAAGGCTGTTTAACAAACAGAATTGCATATAACCCGATATTCTCCAAAACCCGCCACGGTGGTGATAAAAACTGTGCAGATACTAATTGGCTTACTCAAAATTTGAAAAATCCTGAAATGTGTCCTGTGAGATTATACCGGAAACTTATATCGAAAAGGGGAATTATTACCAATGACATACTTTTTCTGACAGTGAATGGCAAGTGGAATAAATATAATAATAATAATTGGAACAGGAATTGCCCTATTGGTATTAATACAATATCAAAACTATCTGCAGAAAAGATAGGATTAGATACTAGAAAACTAAAAATAACAAATCACTTTAATCGTGCCACTGCAGTTAGTCAGTTACTACAATCCGGCGTTAGTGAACAACAAGCTATGGAAATTACTGGACATGGAAGTTCGAACTCGATGAAACCGTATTCACATCTTAGTGCTGAAAATCATCAGAATATAGATTTTATGAACATCCTGTTTATATTTTCAACAAATCAATCTATCATACCCCATGACAGGTTTCAATGTCAGAAAACACTAATTTCAAAGTGTCTCTCCAAAAGAAATGATTCTAACTTTTTCCATCTTTGCAAAGTGAGATTGCTTCTTGAAAATGTGTTTCCCATTTCTTCCGGTCTTCCTGATGATCGTGGAAGCGTGAAATAGATTTTCGTCGACAAAAATGTATTGAAGACCTAGTGAATGCGATGTCTCTCCTGCGTCAATGTTACGAATGATTTCTGGTGAGTACTCCCTTTTGGAAAACATTTTTCTTTGCCTCATTCATCTTTATGAGTTCTCAATTAAGACTGGAATAGAAAATCAAATAACTATCTGAATGAAAATGCAAATTTTCAATTTCAGATTTTTTCTTTTGAGTTAGGGCCTTTTCAGAATATCTATCAGATGTAGTTCAATGTCCAGCGTGGCTTTAGCCGGGGAAGTAGTTGTTTTCTGTTAGACATTCACAAAAAATAACTTCATTTTAATCGTGGATTTTTCAATTCACAGAAAAATCTTTCTATCAATATTCAATTGAGAATGTTTCCCTTTTCAACATAGTTAATACTTTAAGGAATACTTCAAGTACATCAAGTAATAATACCAACAATACATTGTAGCCACCTAATAACGGTCATACTGTTCAAATTTTTTCAATTGCACCATTTATAATAATTATAGTCGAGAATAATATATTATGCTCGTGTTCATGAAAAATTATTTATTGTTATAGGTAACAAATTATAATTGAAACAAATCGTTTATAGTTTGAATAAATATTTCATGCTTATAAGTAAATTTGAATTATTTATTATTATTAAATTTCTTCCACTCATTCTGCCGAATTTAAATTTTTTGACCTTTCATTTTGTTCGTGAAATAGTCTAATAAAATACCACTCGTGATTGAATTTATCTTATAAGTCTGTCTTTTATTTCTAAACTCAACTGAGTTGCTTGAGAAAACACCACTCGTCCTGCGGACTCGTGGTGTTTTCAAGCAACTCAGTTTCGTTTAGAAATAAATCGATAGACTTATCGCGAAAATTCAGCCACTAGTGGTATTACTACTGATAATACCTGGGCGACCGAGCTTTACAAATATTTTGCAATCTTACCTAGTGCCCAGTTTGGCTACAAATACACATTTTGAATAAACCGTATGAGTTTCCTGGACTCACCAAAGAGAACCCTAACATTCGTATCCGGACAATGTCATATAGCGCCATCTCACTAAGATTAGAGGTACCAGTAGAGTGAAATCGCAACAATGCAAGTACCTCAAAAATTTAGGAGATGGTGCTATATATTCGTAATCCGTAATTGAAAAAAATTGTCGAAAATGGCGTTTTTTTCAGGAAGGACCCCTATATAGATAAATTAAAAAATCAATATATATGTCTATATATATATATATTTAAGGAATTGGCGGGTATTCAGTCTGGTCTTATATAAAGAAAAAGTCTTCTTTACTTTTCCAAGCTTTCGACAATTTATTTTCTTTATCAAGGTAAGAACCAAGAATGGTTAAAAAATATCAAATATGAAAAATTGGTATGAACTTACATGTAAAATGAAATAAATTAACGAATATAAGGGTATAAAATATATCGACATTATGACTTCAAAAACTTGTCACACTGACAGACATTTGCATTTTTGTGAGTAGTTGATGAGCCGTAGGCGAGTGCTGCAAGTCATACGAGTGGGAAATTAACATTCCGTGTGAGTTATACACTATACTTTTCCTACGGCTTTAACATAAAATAGTGAAATGAATTTACAACAGTATTGAACTTCAATTTTAATTGTATAGAAATTTTCATTTACAATGGAACCATATTGAATAACTGCAAATGTTCTGATTCACATTTTTTTAATTGACTTATTCGCAATATTTACAGTTATATTGTTACAATGATTAAATGTGATCTGTGAAGCATTTGGGCATTGCAATGGCACATTTGATATTTCTTCATTTTCAAAATTATATGACATTGTAGTTGATGGCAGGTTTTCAGATTCATCAATCGAACTCACAATTTTATTGGCGATGTCATATTCATTTTTCATTGACTCGTCAATATAACTCTCTGCAACTGTGGTTGATTTCCAACCTCCATGTCGCTTAAGTGGAGGAGATATCTTCGCCAGCGTCTATTAGGATTGTTGCTGATGATCTCCTGAAGCAATGACCAGTGTTATAGTTCAGGATTTGGAAGTTTAAAGTATTCAGCATTCGTTTTCCGTATAACCAATTTTATTAATACCAACTTTTTGTATTGAGCATTTTCCTTTTTGATAATTTAGAAAAAGATAATCTTGTCCAACGTGTTCAGGACGGAGCTCCCTGTACTTCTTATAAATATCATAAAAACACCAGTTATAGTGAATTTTCTTGGAACTTTGGTTTTTGTATTTGGTATTTGTAGGTTGTACAGGGGGTTCTGTATGAATATTTATTAAAATAAAAGTTCATTTTGAAAGTAAATACGAGTAGATTTTGCTTAGTTGGTCGATGTCAGATCTCTTATTCATGATATTCTACTTCAACTAATTGCCACCATTTCTAAAAAAGTCTTTTGTCAAATTTTGTTCTTGATATATAATTTTTGGGTCATGATAATTCATTATGTTATCTTGGTTCACTACATGATCAGAGAGTGCACAAGAAAGTTTTTGGAGTCTACAGTCACTTTTATGACCAGTGATTCGTGATTCCAATGTTTGACTCGTTTGTCCAATGTCATTTTTATCACAAGTACTACAAGGTATACTATAAACTAAATTGTTTTCCATTGGTGCACATTCTTCGTCTTTTAATTTTGTATATATTTTATTTATTGGAAGGATATTTTTTTGTGATATTTTAATATTGAATTCACTTTTGAATACATTAATAATTTCAAGAGACCAATTTTCTATGTATGGTATTGATCCGAAAGTAATTGTATTACTGGAATTTGGTACATTAGTGTCTGTATTGACAGTTTCATTAGAAATTGTATTGAATAATAATTTATTGAGTAGGCTATGAGGATAGGAATTGTCTCTCAATATTTCGTATAGTTTTTTTAAATTTTTATCTAAAAGAGATGGGTGTACTATTTGATATATTCTACTCTTCATCCCCAAAATGAAATTGATTTTTGTTTTATATGGATGGTGAGATGAATAATTTATATATTTTCAGGAATTGGTAGATTTGATATGCCAATCTAATATAATGGTATTATTTTCGCTTCTTATCAAAAGAAGGTCAAAATATCGTATAACCCTTTTCTTCTTTTGTAACGGAATGTTCGTTGAAACTATTGAATACATCAACTGTTTCTTCAATCTTCATGTGGAACTGAACAAATTATATCATCTACATATTATTTGATGAAAGGCATTCTAGAAGGTCATCCATAACAAATTGAGCAAAAATTGGTAGGAAACTGTAGAACCCATTGGGGTACCTAAAATGTGTTTATAAAATGTATTTTGGAATACACAGTGAGTTGTATCGAAAATCAAATCAATCATTTCTAAAAACATACTTTGGGAAATTTTGCAATGTAATTTTATTTTATTCCAGTGTTTCTTTATACTCATTTTGATGACCTTGATAGGAATATTATTGAATAATGATATGACGTCCATGAGAATGAGAATATAATCAGGAGGAATCAGGAGGAATTTGTTTTTCTTGAATGGAAGTTGCAAAATCGAAAGAATCTTGTACATAATAGTCATTGTCTTGTTCGTATGATAATGTCATGATACCTGTTACTAATTGTGCAATTTTACAATTCGGTGCATTAATACAAGGAATGATCGGCCTTAAAGTTTATGTAGGTTTATGAATTTTGGTAAACCGTAGAATTTGGATGTTTGCGGTGTAGAATGTTACTGTCTTCTTTTTTTTCCCACTGATATATTTTTTGTTCAATATTTTGTCGACTAAATTATTACATTCCTGTTGATTTGTACTTTTAGGATCTCGAGCCAGTTCTTTATATAAACCTACATTAACTTTAAGGCCGATAATTTCTTCTATTAATGCACCTAATTGTAAAATTGCACAATTAGTAACAGACATCATGACATTATCATACGAACAAGACAATGACTATTATGTACAAGATTTTTCGATTTGCAACTTTCATTCAAGAAAAAAATTCTCCTGATAATATTCTCATAAGTTTGGACGTCGTATCATTATTCAATAATATACCTATCAAGGTCATCAAAATGAGCATGAAGGAACACTGGAATAAAATAAAATTACATTGCTAAAATTTCCCAAATTATGTTTTAGAAATGATTGATTTGATTTTCGATACAACTCTCACTGTGTATTCCGAAATACATTTTATAAACAATTTTAGGTACCCTAATGGGTTCTACAGTTCCACCAATTTTTGCTCAATTTGTTATGGATGACCCTAGAATTTGTATTCCCAAACTTTCTTTTGAAATGCCTTTCATAAAAAATATGTAGATGATATAATTCGTTCAGTTCCCATGACAAGATTGAAGAAACAGTTAATATATTCAATATTTTCAATCCGAACATTCCGTTAACAAAAGGAAGAAACAGATTATACGATACCCTTTAGACACTTTTTGAAAAGGGAAGGGAAATAATACCATTATATCAGATTACATATCAAATCTACCAATCCCAGAAAATATATAAATTTTTTCCCCCTCACCATCCATAAAAACAAAATCAATTTCATTTTAGGAATGAAGGTAGAATACATAAAATAGTACACCCACTTTTAGAAAAATTTAAAAAAAATAAAATATTGAGAGACAATTCCTATCCTCATACCTATTCAATAAATTTTATTCGATCAATTTCTAATGAAATTCCAATACAGATACTATGGTACAAATTCCGAAATTTACATCTTTCGAATCAATCCCTTTCTTTATCTCTGATCATGTAGGAACAAGATTACATAATGAATTATCTGACACAAATATTATATCAAGAAAAAATTTGAAAAAAAAGACTCTTCGAAATGGTGGAATTAATGGTGACAGGGAATATCATGAGATCTGACATCGACCAATAAGGAAATCTACTCTTTTTAAACTTTCAAAAATTTTTTTTGAAAAAATATTCATAAGAATCCCCTTAAAACCTAACACAGAAAAATCAACTACCACAAAATGCAAATGTCGGTCAGTGTGACAAGTTTTAAGTCACAATTAGATATATTTATTTATACACTTATTTGTTAATTCAACTCATTTCAATAAAGTTCTAATTTTTTCATATTTGATTTTTTTTAACCATTCTTGTTTTTAGCCTTGAAAAAGACATAAAAATTTTTCACCAAAATTTAAACCCGACAAAAAAATAACGAAAAGAAAATAAAAAAAACCCTTCTTCCCCCTAAATGATAATTGGCCCTAACCAATCAAGTCGGGCCAAACAAAAAAATTATCGACTATTATTTATGAAAGAAGTCATCAAAACGCACCCTTTTGCACCCCGCTGCCATCATTTTACCTTCACCTAATTAAAGCTATTTGTTTGGCGCCATAAAAATCAGTTACTTACATTAGTTTAGGGCTCAATATCATTTAGCCCGGAAAGGTTTATTTTTTTTTCTTCAGTTGTTTTTGTGTTTAAAAGTTTTTTTTTTTTTCCACTTTTCTGTTTCGTATTTCGTCGGTTCGATTTTTTTTAAAAGTAATTTTTTTTAAATTTTTTTTTGGGCTAAAATCACCAATTACTACCTACTTTTTTTTTTGATTACTTCAAAATACTCCCCAACCTTACTTCAACTATTACCAGTTAAAAAATATGAATTATCTACTTTTACTATTTGTTGTGATATAAATTATTTTCGTTGTTCTGGTTAGTTTATTTCATTATTTTGTATAACAGTCCATCCTCTCATTTAATATACTGATTTTGACGGAAAAAGAATAATGTCAGGAGTAGGATCTGTCATTGTCAACTACGATGTGTGTTTAATGTTCACTAGTAAAAAAATCAATTTCCCCTTTTTTTTTCCACCCAAAGGTGGTTGATCTTTGAAACCAAATATGAGGTATACCCTATCATTCAAAGAAAATCATCCAAATCGAAGAACCAGTACTAAGTTATGCCTGATAGAATCGGTTAACGGACCAGAATTCAGAGGGTGAGGACCGATATCCTTCATTTCCTACCTTCAGGGGTGGATTTCATCTTTTAAATTGAATGGGACCAAACTCAAGTACACCCCTATCCACTAAAAAAGAATTATGAAACGGACGCCCAGTAAAAAAGTTAGCGTGATTTATACATAAAAAAAAAAATGATGGAAAAACATAAAATATACGGGGCGAATAGAGAATCTCCTTTTTTTGATTTCTGGTTAAAAAAAAAAATTGGGGGTTAAAAAAAAGAAGGTCTTGACCGATGAATAACCAAAATTTTTGAATAATATAATACAGTCGAGAAAAAATTAATTATATATAAAAAATATATATATATATATATATAAAATATATATATATATATATATATAAAATATATATATATATATATATATATATATATATATATATAAAAATATATATATAAAATTTAAAATATATATATATATATATATATATAAAATTCCCGTTTGAAGATGAAAAATCATTTTTAACCATTTCTACCCCCAAGGTTATGAAAAAAAAAAATAGTTTTTTTATTTTTTGATTTTCAAAGTTTTTCAAAAAATAATAAGGGAAAATGCAAAAAATATTGGAAAAATATTGTTTGCATAGAATAATGGTGTTTTACATATGTAATAGAGGGTAGGATTTTCATAAAAAAAAACAAACTTAAAAAAATAATTAGAAAAAAAACCTTTTTTTAAAACAAATTGAGAATGATCGAGTTACAAAAGGGGTTTCCGAATATGTTTTCCGTGATAACAGGAAACTTTTAATTAAAGGAAGGGGAATTAAAAATTCCCATGGAAAAAAAACAAAAAATTTTAAAAAAGTTATAATGTCCCCGAACTGTAGAAGGTTGTTTAATTTTTTGATTTTTTGGGTCCAAAAATTGGTGGGCCCCAAAAATTTTTGCCCGAGGGTGACATGAAGGATGATATTGTTCATGTTTAAACTCTCCGAAAAATTTTTTAAAGACCCATAAAAAACAATGGGGAAAACATGAGAAAGATATCCAGCTTTTCAGCCCCAACCTAATTAAAAAATTGTTGGATATTATTAACCCGCTTTTTTTAAGGTAAGGGGAGAGCAGTTCCAAAAAAAACCTTGTTTCCAGTCTCAAACTAATTTTCGTTTAGTGTTTATGACTTGGTAGTCCTTTTTTGTCGACAAAATTTTTAATACCCGAACCTTTTTCCCAAACTCCCGGGGAACTTTCCCAACCTCGGGCTTTCGAAAATTTTGAAAAAAAAAAATTTGCCAAAACGGAACAGCCCTCACGTTTCCTTTTTCAGAGAACCGGGAAATTTTTTTTTTTTATACAGATAGCTAAAAAATACCATCAATAGTTGGGAAGTTTCATAAAACATAGTGTTTCTCCCAAAAATTGCATTTATTGAAAAGAAAAAAAACAACGTTTCAAATCAAATTTCGATCACGGTTTTCTGATAAAAAAACAGTGAATATACCAATACAACGAAAGTTTTTGGGGGTCAATAGTGGGAAAATTGGGAAAAGAATATTAACAAATCGAAATCCATTAGGAACCATATGAAGATAGATATAAAAAACGAGCCAAAGGAAAAAATGAGGTGTCAAACCATCTTTCGAGTCTGAAAAAATTTCAACTTTTTAAAGGGACACACATTTATGAACTGTTAAAATTTTAAAATTTTCAATAGAATATTAAATAGAAATATTTTTTCTGCGAATTTGGGGAATCCACGACAAAAAAAGAAGTTTTTTTTTTTTGATTTCTGAGGAAAAAAAATTTTCCCAAATTCAAAGGTTTTTTTCAACATGAATATCCATCCAAAAACGTTATATTGAACGATGGGGAAATAGGGGGCTAAGGTTCATCTTTTTAGTCGCAGATGATTCTACATCTGATTTTATGAACAACCTGTTCATATTTTCAAAAAAATTCAACTGTCAAAAATATTGATCAGGTATAAAAAAAAACAAAACCTTGGTGGCAGTAAAAAAATCATTCACCAGCAACCCCAAGAGCTGGTATCTCCCAAAAAAAGATTGGAATTAAACGAAAAAGGCGACCCCATGACCATTGAAGCCCTATGGTGAATTGCCAAATGAAATGGGAAATCCGCCCAAAAAATTTTTGAATTTCGGATCGAAGAGTTGCTCTTGCATAAATCCTATTATACACTGAATGAAACTTTGATGATAATATTTTGATACGAAAAGTTCCAAACCCGAAGGTTTCTATATGCCAATCTCCATGTATTGAA